>VWYO01014090.1:86565-125665 GCA_013400275.1 Rhadina sibilatrix | reverse complement strand
CCTGCTCCCCCACCCAGGCCGCGTCCCCGTCAAGGCGCAGCCCCGCCGGCGGCTCCGCGACCTGAACAGGGTGGACCGGCGGCATCAGGCGCTGCAGCTCCGCCGGCAGCGCAAGGAGGCGGTGAGGCACCGGGAAAACCCGGCGCGGTTGTTGCGGGGGAGCGGGAAACGGGTCGGTTCGAGTCTCCGCCGGAGGGGGCTTGAAAGGGGCCTGGGGGTCTCGCTGTGGGCGATGCAGCCGAACCGATTTAGGTCTTTGCGGGGGAAACGAGTGTGTGCCAGGGGCGGTTCGGTTTGGGTCGAACGGAGCATTGCTGGACCGGGTGTGGTCCGGTTTCGGTGTGGGGGAATGTGGCCTTGCTCCGGGGGCGGGAGAGGAGCCGGATTTGGGTTCCCGTTCACGCTCTGCCCTTGTGCCCGCAGGTGCTGGCGGAGAAGCGCAGCCTTGGCAGCAGGGACGGGCCCCCGCACCTCGTGGCTGTGGTGCTGCTGCACAGCAGGGCTGCAGCCCGCGACTCCCTGCGCCTGCTGCAGAGCCAGGACTCGGCCCTTGTCCGTGTAGATGAGGGCACAGCTGGTGGCTTTGCCCTCCTCTGCCCCCGGCTCAAGCAGCGCTGGCGCTTTGTCACAGCCCAGGCAGGTGAGGAGGGCACCCGGTTGGGTTCCTGCTTCTGGTACCTCTGGCAGCCCCGCTAATGGAGGTGTTTTGGGTGCAGGGGATCTCCACGCTGTCTTAGACCTTGCCAAGGTTGCTGACTCCCTGCTGTTCATCCTGGACCCTGTGGATGGCTGGGACACTGCTGGGGAATACTGCCTCTCCTGCCTCTTTGCACAGGGGCTCCCCAGTTATGGTGAGAAATGTTTTGGGTTTCTGGGGGTGCTTAGTGGAGATTTACTGTCAGAGTAATCACATTTCAGGGCCCTGCCACCTTCAATGAAAAGAAATTTTTTCTTATGTGGAGGTGGAAGTTTTTTCACTTCAGCTTATGGCCGTTGGGCACCACTGAAACCAGAGAAACTCCCTTTGTACCCTGTGGTGCAGATCTGACCACTTGGGCTGCTGACATCCAAGTATTTGCCTGTCTTTGGTGAAAAAGAACACCAAAAAGTTTAGGATCTGATCCTGAGCTCTGTTCTCTGCTCGGCAGCCCTGGCTGTCCCAGGAGGCACTGACCTGCCCCCTAAGAAGAGGATAGACGCCAGGAAGAAACTCTCCAAATCCATTGAGAAGCGTTTTCCCGAGGCCAAGCTCTTCCCACTGAACACGGAGCAGGAATCCTCGCTGCTGCTGAGGCACCTCAGCTCCCAGAAGCAGAGGCACCTGGCTTTTCGGGACCGCCGCGCTCACCTGCTCGCCCGTGCTGCCCAGTTTGTGCCCAGCCAGGAGAGCAGCCTGCTTGGGACCCTGAAGGTGTCTGGCTTTGTCCGGGGGCAGAGCCTCAACGTCAACAGCCTGGTGCACATCGTGGGGCACGGGGACTTCCAGCTCAGCCAGGTGGATGCTCCCCCTGACCCGCTCTCCTTGAACCCACGAGTGGTTAAAGGGCAGAAGAGGAGTCAGGACATGGAGGTTCAGGTGTGTGGGGTGAGAGCTTGGCCAGGTCTCTCAGGACACAAGGTTTCTAAGCTTTCATTGGAGAAAATACAGCTGGAGGGGTGTGGGTGAGGAGAGGGGAAAGGGAGTTTTATCTGTGTTCTGCTGCTTGGGCTGAGGTTTCATGCCTGCAGTGTGTGATGAAAGTTATGTCACAACGTCGTGAAGGGAGTTTCACTTGAGACTGATTGCAAGCTTCAGTTAGGTGTGTTCAGATCTGGGAACTCTGCTCTTGCCCTTCAGGATGACTCTGCAAATGGTGCTGATGAGATGGAGGAAGATGTCAAGGTCCTGATGAAGGCAGATCCAAGCAAGCAGGAGTCTCTGCAGTCAGAAGTGGTTCCAGATCCCATGGAAGGGGAGCAGACGTGGCCCACTGAAGAAGAACTGCAGGAAGCAGAGGGTGAGCAGAAACAGCAGCTCTGTATCTCTTCCTTGTCACTCTTAGGAGGGTTGTTAGAAACTTCTGTCACCAGGGTGGCTGTGGAGAAACACCTTAGTTGGGATGGCTTCTATCCCTAGTCCCATCAGGTGGCCAGCAGGCTGGGTGGTTTGCCTGGCAAGTTAACAGATTTTTGTCTGTCCTGACAAATTCTGTGTAGAAAAACAGCCATGCTAGTCTAGATCTGGTTTTAGCTGTCCTGGTATAAATGTTGCTGAGGGGAAGGAGAACTGTTCCTGTATTAACCACTGGTGGGAATCCTGCAGATTCTCTGAAGGCAAACAGGAGGGTGGTGAAGGTCCCCAAAGGCACATCCAAGTACCAGGCTGCCTGGATTGTGGATGATGGAGAAGAAGGCAGTGAGAAAGACGATGATGATGATGATGATGATGAAGATGACGACATGGATGATGATCTGATGGAAGAAGCAGTTTCTCAGGTACCTCCAAGATAGTACAGGTGATCTCCAGGCCATTATTGCATATTCTAGGCAAATTCTCTCCTTCCAACTTGCATTGTCTATGCTCGGGCATGATGCAGAGCCAGGACTTGCCTGGGTTTCCACTGTTAAATCCCCACGAGTATCCCATTGCTTCTTTGGCCTGTTAGACCCCAAAATGATGGGCTGGGGTCCCACATCCCACAATGTGAGCACACCCAGTGCTGCATGCACAGCTCTGTGTGCTCACAGGCTCTGTGCTGCCCTGTGCCAGGAGGGGGAGAGCAGTGAGGAAGAGGCTGGGGAGGAGGAGAGCGAGACCATGACCGTGTCCGAGTGCCTGCGGGACGACCAGTACGACGAGAAGATGGAGGAGGATGAGCAGATGCTGGAGAGATACAAGCAGGAGAGAATGGATGAGATGTTTCCAGATGAGGTGGACACGCCACGGGATGTGCCTGCCAGAGTCAGGTAAGAGATGGGATGCTCTGCTGTGAAGGTGCCTTTGTGTTTAATTGGGTGAGGAAGCCTGTGATGTCTTAGCCGTGGTGTCTGAACCTGGCTGAAGGACTCTTGTGAAGACTCTTTTTGGCTCTGAGGCTTCCAAAGCAGGCACTAGTTGTCAGGGAGAGCTGGGTCCTGACCTGGGAGAGGGAGGAGGATGGCCCTGAGGCAAGGACAGGTTGTTTGGGGATTTGGCTACTGGATTTAGTTCTCTTTGCACCAAGATCTTTCCTGAGGGGTAATGTTTGCTTTGCTCCCTTTGCCCTCCCTGAAGGTGTGAGACCCTGCAGACCACAGGTGGTGGTGAAGGATGGGACTCATCTCAGCTGGTGAAGTAATTTGTCTTTCCTGCTCTCTGTTCTCAAGGTTCCAGAAGTACAGGGGGCTGAAAAGCTTCCGGACTTCTCCCTGGGACCCCAAAGAGAATCTTCCAAGGGATTATGCCAGGATCTTCCAGTTCCAGGACTTCTCCCGAACCAGAAAGAACCTCTTCAGGCAAATAGAGAAGGAGGAGACTGAAGGAGCTTTGGTAATTCCCTTTTGCTGATCTCTTTGCCTGTTGTGTTCCTTGGCACCCAATAGGAGTGACTTATCAGGGAAGTGGCTGGGTGGATATTTCAGCCAGCTGGTTCTTGGAATGACAGACAGTCATTCCCTAAGTTCAGACAGTTTTCTCCTGGATTCCCTCCCTAATCCAGGCACATCTTCTGACACTTTTTTTTTTGTTGAGAGATGTGTTCACAACTGCTCCTGTCTTGGCAGGTGGGCTGGTATGTTACACTTCATGTCTGCAATGTCCCTGTCTCGGTGATGGAGAGCTTCAAGGAAGGGAAACCCCTGGTCCTGTTCTCATTGCTTCCCCATGAACAAAAGGTGAACAAAAGGGATGATACCTTGGAGGGATGTGCAGCTCCTTGTTCCTTCAGGCTTGGGGAGGGTGTGGCTGCAGAGTGTTTGGGCTGAAATCTCCCCACATTGCTCCTGTTTCAGAGCACACAGAAGCTGCCAGGGGGTTTAGGATAAAATGTCTTGAGCCTGGCACTGGTGACCAGTGACCTTTTGGGACCCCATTTTCGAGGACATTCATCTCTGCTGCAATGTCCTGTTGCTTTCTGCTGCCCACCACCCCCTGCCAGCAGCCCCTCACTGTGCTGCCTCTTCCAGATGTCCGTGTTGAACTTCCTGGTGCGTCGGCATCCGGGCAACAGCGAGCCAGTGAGGGCCAAGGAGGAGCTGATCTTCCACTGCGGCTTCAGGCGCTTCCGAGCATCCCCCCTCTTCTCCCAGCACACCTCAGGTTTGTCAGGGGCTGGGTGCAGCAGGACTGGGGTTGGGAATTCTGGGGCAGGAAGCCTGTGATGTCTCAAGCCGTGGTGTCTGAACCTGGCTGAAGGACTCTTGTGAAGACTCTTTTTGGCTCTGAGGCTTCCAGGGCAGGCACTAAATCAGGGGGAGTAGAATGGTTTGGGAAAGGTGGTTCACTGATCCAGGCAAGGTCCAGGTTGATCACCTTCCCTCCCAGATACTCAGTGCCAGCAGAGGAGGGGTGTTTGTTGAACAGGAAGAATGAGCTCTAGGGTTTCCCACAGCCCTGAGGACTGCTCTTGGCCTGAACTCGATCATTGCTGTTCTGTCCTAGCTGATAAGCACAAGCTGGAGCGTTTCCTGCGCCCAGATGCTGCCCTGGTGGTGACTGTTTATGCTCCCATCACTTTCCCTCCTGCCTCAGTGCTGCTTTTCAAACAGAAGAGTAACGGTGAGTTGATAAATGCTGAGGAGGTGGTGGTGTCTGGGGAACAAACTGTCCCCATGCCCTGCTTACAAGCGCATCTCTCCAGAAAGTATGACTTGAAAAAGCTGTCCCCTTCCTGCTGTTTGAGATGAGCTCATCTCCATCCCTGCTGTGGGCTTGCTCTGGGCCTGCAGCCCTTCGGGGAAGGGGTTTGTGGTGGGGAAGGGGTGGTGGAGGCACCTGCCCTGGTGCATTGGTGACTCTGCTTGGCAGGAATGCACGACCTCATTGCCACGGGCTCCCTGCTCTCCGTGGACCCCGACAGGATCGTCATCAAGCGCCTGGTGCTCAGTGGCCACCCCTTCAAGATCTTCACCAAGACGGCTGTCGTGCGGTACATGTTCTTCAACAGAGGTACAGCTGGTCTCTGGTGGGAGAAGGGGCCCTGGAAGTTCTGTCCCTTGGGGTTATGATGCACAGCCTGTTCCTTACCTGCCTTTCGTGTTTTCATCCCCAGAGGATGTGATGTGGTTCAAGCCCGTGGAGCTGAGGACAAAGTGGGGACGCAGAGGGCACATCAAGGAGCCGTTAGGTAGGTTTGATTGGCTGTTTATCTCTGCATTGTTGGCATGGTGTGAGAGACTGCTAATGGCCTCTTCTGCCTAGGGACCCACGGCCACATGAAGTGCCACTTCGATGGGCAGCTCAAGTCCCAGGACACGGTGCTGCTGAACCTCTACAAGCGCGTTTTTCCCAAATGGACTTACGACCCTCACGTCCCGGAGCCTGTGCCGTGGGTGAGGAGTGAGAGCGTGCTGCCAGAGCAGGAGGTGGAAATGGAATGAGTCTCCAGCACGGCTGGAGTTTGTGCCTTGGCTCCCTGGATGCTGTTCTTGGCCCCGTGCACTGTGAGGACAGCACTGATGCCTTGGACGTGTTACTGCTGGGGTCTGTACAGGGGCAGCTGCGTCGCCAGCTGCTGCTCAGGTACCAGCTATAGCTATTTATTTTAATGGAAAATGTCAAAAATGCCTAAGTGCCTCTGTCGTGGTGGTGGCCAGGAGGCTGTGTGCACCCCTTGAACTGAACTCCCCGGCCCACTGGGATTGTTTTGGTCCCTCATGCCCGGCCACGTGGGGCGTGTGGGGATTTTGCTGTGTGAAGGAGTTTGCTGGCAGTTCCTATGATGCTGAGAAAGAAGAGCCAAGTAGCAGCTGGGGAGGGTGACTGAGTGCAGCTCTCTGGAGGCCTGGGCCAGAGTGAGGCAGCTGGGGAGAGGAGAATAAGGAGTGCTTTGTTTCCAGGCCCCCCACAGAGACCAATGCCAGCTTCCCTTGTCCCTCCACAAAAACTCCCAAACGTTTGGACTTGATCTGTTTTTAGTAGCGCACAAACCACTGCACAGATTCAGAGTGAGGTTTTCATTCCTTGAAAAAACACCACTCCGTCCTCATTCTGCTTTCCCAGAGAGGTCTGTGAGCCAGGTCAGGGATCTCAGGTCCACATTTCCCCCACACAGCACGATGCAAACATTCTGCACGTCCCGGGGGACTGCCTGGAACTGCTCCGAGAGCACGGCCGCCAGTCCCACGCCTGCTGTTGGCTCAATCAGCAGCTTCATCCTTTCCCACACCAGCCACGTGGCTCGCTGTCGAGACAGGGCAGCAGCTGTCAGCCCAGCAGCCAGCACAGGCTGCTCCAGGGCATCCCTGCAGCACTCTGGGAAGGGAGGGCAGAGCTCCCAACAACCCTGTCCAGCTGGAGGCAGCGTGGGTGTCACAGCTGCAGTGGTGCACAGGGGCTTTTGCTGCTCTGGGAGTGTGTTGGGGTGAGAGCAGAGGGCCAGGGCAGGGATGGAGGCAGCTGCCTGCTGGCAGCTACCGTGAGAAGGGAGCTGGGAGCCTTTACCTTGATCTCTTCCTCTGAGACTGTCAGGACATCATCAACCAAATCCCTGATGATGGGCCACGTGTTGGGCCCGATGCTGGTTTTTACTGCGTCTGCGATGGTGTCCCGCGGGTGGAGGTTGGGGGTCAGCTCCCCTCGGACCTTGGACTGGTAACAGTCATCCACGTTGCTTGGCTCAGCAGCAAACACCTTCACATCTGGCCTCAAAGCCTGGGGAGAGCAGGAGGAGCCACTTGGGTGACACCAGTATGTGACTGTCCCCTGTTTCTGTGTGTGCAGGGGGAGCTAAGCAGGCCCTGCTGCTGCTGCCACATAGAGCCCAGGCAACCACAGACTTTCACTGCAGGGTCTTTGTGTTTCTAAAGTTAAAAGCTGCAGCCTACCTTGAGAGCACTGCCCTTCCCACAGGGAAATTCCTGGATGAGCTGTTGCCTACCTTGATGGCGACTGCTATTCCCGCAACCATTCCTCCGCCTCCGACAGGAACCACCACTGCATTGACGTGGGGTGCCTGTGCAGAAAGGAAGTGTGAGGGCTTCTGCCACTTTGTGTCCCCCTTTTTGCTGTGCCCCTGCAGGGGCTGGGCTGTGCATTTCCCTCACCTGCTCCAGCACCTCCAGGGCGATGGTGCCTTGCCCTGCGATCACCGCCGGCTCCTGGTTGGGGTGCACCAGGACTCCTCCTGTCTCCTGGGCAACACTGGATGCTGTCTCTGCTCTGGACTAAGGGAAAGCACAGCAGTCACCTCTCACTCTGGCTGGGCAGTGTCCCTGGCCCAGTCACCCCTGTGCCTTACCTTGTCATTGGGGTCACATGGCACCAGTGTGGCACCATAGGCACGAATGGCATCCTGCTTACACTGTGGGGCTGTCCGGGGCACCACGATGTAGGCAGGAATCCCTTTGGGATGAGAGAGGAAGTAAATCCAACAGCCCACAAGCCACAGCAGCCTGTTGAAACTGCAGGAGCAGACAATGCCTTGTCTATCCCAGCTCCCGCCTGGGGTCAGGAGAGGGATCTCCATCCTCTCCAACGGAACCAGCTCTGCGTTTATCCTGTGCCTGCCTCGGAGTTGGGCTGGAGGTCGGGGGTACAGGTTACCTTCTGCCTGAGCAGCACAGGCGAGTGCCTGCCCGTGATTGCCGCTGCTGTGTGTCACCACAGCGCGGGGCAGCTCCCGGCCCGTGCGCTCGCTTTCCTCAACGAGGCTCCTCACCGCGTTCAGGGCACCGCGGATCTGCAAGGAGAGCACAAGACTCTGTGTGCTGGGCTGAATGTCCTCCTTACACCATTCCCTCCCTCAGTCCCGGGCAGCACCCGTGCAGGGCGGCAGGAGCTGGTGGGTATCGGCNGCTGCCCGGCTGCGCCTGGGGTAGGGCTTGGGGCAGAGCTGCCGCCCCGCCGGCTCCGGCACGGGGGTGTCCGGGCTGGGAGCGCACGGCCGGGGCCGCACCGAGAACGGGCAGGCTGAGGNGCAGGAGCTGGTGGGTATCGGCGGAACGCGAGTTTCCCTCTTGCAAAAAGCGACCTTTGCCCCGGGCACTTGCAGTGCCGCCATCCCCGCGCACCTTGAAGGATCCCGTCCTCTGCAAGAGCTCGCACTTGAAGAACAGCCTCCTGCNGCGGTCCAGCCCGGCGCAGGTGAGCAGCGGGGTGCGATGGATGCGGCCCCGCAGCCGCCGCTCCGCATCCCGCACCTCGCNGGGCGGGCGGCGGCGGCTTTGCCTCGGGATGCTCGGTCCCAGCCCCTCCCGGTCCTCCGGGCCGAGCCCCCGGTACCGGCGGCGGTTCAGGGCTGCGGCCGGTGCGCGGGACTGGCAGGGAGAAAGTTTGGAAGGCAGCGGGGAGCAGCCCGGCTTTGGTGGATCGTTTAAGCGCGCGTGGTCCGGCCTGGGCTCTGTAACGATTTTTTTTGTAAATACGGTTAAAGGAGGAGGAGAGAAACGTTACCGGATTGTGAGCAAGGGTGAGAGGCGTCTTAGACTCCGAACGGTCTGGGGGCAGAGCAGGCGCTGCTGGGGGTGGCAGCTCCTGCACCAACAGCGGGCGGGTGGCTGCTGCCGAACATGTGGTGATACAACTTTGCTCTTGCTACTTGTGCTCAAGTCTCGTGTTGTGCTTTGCCTCTGCCTCGTTGGTGCTTTGAGGCAGAACCTGTTGCAGGATGGGATTTGGAAATGGATCAGGCTAAGGATTTGGTCAGCTGTGTTAGATTTTCTCATTTTCTACTCTTATGCTGAGATTTCCTGTAAATATTGACATAGATTTTTCAGACCTGCCCTGAGGGTGGTAGGCTCTTTGCCTTGACTTGAATGTTTGTCATGGTATTCTTTGGTGCCTGGGAATAACTTTCTTCTGTCTGCTTTTCCCCTAGAAAATATGAAGGAGGTGAAGGAGCCGAGGCATCGCAAAGACAACAGGCGCCCAGACCAGGAGATTTACAAGCCTGGCCTCTCCAGACTGAGGAACAAACTTGTGTCACCAAAGCAAGAGGCCTCGGAGAAGGAAAGGAGCAGAACTGAGGAGGACAAGGAGGAGAGTGCTGGGGACAAGGACTCTGTGGGAGCGGGAGCTCCAGCTGTGGAGGACGGGGACAAAAGCGATGGCCCCAGGCAGAACGGTCCTTCACAGGAGAAGGAAGAAACAGAGACCAAAGGCAGCCTGCAAAGCCAGGAGAGCTCATCCAAGCAGCCCCTTGTGGATGAGTGGTGTCCAAAGACCCCCAGGAGAACCAAGAAGCCGGACCAGCAGATCTACCAGCCTGGGAAACGCCTGCACTCCGCTGCCAAAGAGCCCTCCCTGCTGTCAGCCAGCGAGGAAATCACCGGGAGGATGGAGCAGCTGAAAGTCGAGGGAGATGAGGAGACCGAGAAAGGTGCCGGAAAAGACAACAACAGGAAAATCAAATCGAGCAAGGAGGATAGAGAGGGGAGCCAGGCAGGGGATGCAGTGAAAGCCTCCAGGGGGGATAAAGGGAGACGAGCAGAGCGAAGTGACAGGGTGAGGAGGTCGGGGGATGAGGTGCCGCCCGGGAAGCCGGGCTCCACCAAGCGCTATTCCCGCACGGACAAGCGGCGCAGCCGGTACCGCACCTGCAGCACCAGCTCAGCTGGGAGCAACAACAGCACAGACGGAGCCCTGCTCGTGGATGGGGTGGAGAGGAGGCAGGAGCGTGCCAGGGAAAGGATACGTCCTAGGAAGCAGCTCTCTGTGTCCTCCACTGACTCCTTGGACGACGACAGGATTGATGAGGCAGAGGTGTACGTCTCCAGCAGGAACTCGGACAGGAGAAGGCATTCGGAGCAGAGCCGAGCTTCCAGGAGTGAGAGCGAATGGAGCAGCAATGGCAGGGAGGTCAAGGGACCCTTTCGAGTGAAATTTGTCAGCAGGACCACGAGCAGGGACGTCAGCCTGGCAGATGCAGATAAAAAAAAGTCCCTGAAGGCCTCAGAGGCTTCAGAGGCGAGGAGCCAGAGCAGGGAGCCCCAAGGGAGGGGCCGTGGGATTCTGTTCCTGCCTGCCAACACGGACCTCTCTGCCAGCTCAGGGGGCGTCCCTGAAGCCACTCACCCCGGGCCCAGGCTCCTGCTGGGCGGGGCTGGCAGCAAAGGCCCCCGGAGCCGGGGCCGAGGTGGCACTGCCCGCCGGCTGTGGGACCCAAACAACCCGGACCAAAAACCCGCCCTGAAGAGCCAGACTGCTCAGCTTCACTTCCTAGACACGGATGATGAAGTGAGCCCCACCTCCTGGGGGGAAGCCCGCCAGGCCCAGCCCTCCTACTACAAATTCCAAAACTCTGACAACCCCTATTATTACCCTCGTGCCTCCGGGCAAGGCCCCCAGTATCCCTACGGTGGATATTCCCTGCAGTATCCTATGGGTCCAACCAACGGGGTGTACCCAGGAGCCTATTACCCAGGGTACCCTGGCCAGGCAGGGCAGTACCTGTGTGGCCCTCTCCCCCCTACCCCTCTGAGCCCCGAGATGGAGCAGCAGATGAGGAACATGCAGCAGCAGGAGCTCAGCAAACTCCTGCGTGAGGCTGGGAACCAGGAGCAGCAGCTCAGCAACCTCCTGTCCAGAGACCGCATCAGCCCAGAGGGGCTGGAGAAGATGGCCCAGCTGAGGTTCGTGGGTGGGCTGGGGAGGGGGGGAGTGAGTCATTTCCAGGGTGGAATACAGCAGAATGATGTCTCCTTGGGGATCTCTGGGTCTCTGGCTGGGAGATGTGGCACTGGGTTGGGGTTACCAGTGTTTGATGTGCTGGGTCTGTTTGTTGTGTGCCAGTGGCGTGTGGGTGGTGGAAGGAAACCGTGGGTGAGGAGCTAGGCTGGGAGCTAAGCTGTGGCTTCTTGTGCTTGGTAAATGCCTTGTAGGGACACAGAGGAGCAGGACAAGCACCTGCTGCAGATTTTTGACTCTTCTGGCTCTTGCTGGAGCTGATGTTTCTCAGTTCCAGTGGTCTCAGTGTTTGTTGTCAGACTTCTGCTTTCTTACCTGTCCTTAGTGTGTGCTCAGGAAGCATTTTGTGTGTTTGTGCTGCCAGTGGCAGTGCCTTTCCAGTGCTGTGTAGTTTTGCTCTTGATGCCACTCAGCGTGGTGACACTCCAGTGGGAGTAGCCTGGTGATGCTAATCTGTCAGGAGAGAAGTTGCTCTGGAGGGTTGTTAACATGGCTGTAACAAGTTTCTACTTGGCATCTTCCATGTTTATTTGTGACCTCTGTCTGCATGCTTTCTCTGGAAGCTGATTTTCAGAGCTGACTGGCAGCAAATGTAGCAAGTGAGCTCATTTCAGGGCTTGTTCTGTGTTTTGGGCACTTGCTCTATAGACCACGGGGTGGAATATGTCTGCAATTGAAGCAGCAGTAGAGGTTTCAGGTCTTCCTCAAGGTGCTGAGGTCACCCAGAGCTGTTTAGTGGAGGGAGAGGAAACACTGTGGGAGTGCTGCTGTGGCCTATGGAAGCCCACCCTGCCCTGGGAACGTGGGCACAGTTGACCCTGTCCTTGCAGTGTCCCTTGTGTCCTGCCTGTGTCCACATGCCTGCTGCCAGCTGTGTGGGGACCCTTACCCGACATCCATCTGCAGGGAATGCAGTTCCCTTGGTGTTTGTGCTGTCCCAGTGTGTGTGCAGGGTGTGGGGACTGTGTGGGGTCAGGCAGCCCATCCTGGCTCTGTGCTTTGTGCAGGAACCCACCAGCATCCTTCTCTTAGCGTGTCAGGCTCTTCCAGGCATTGCCATCTGGCTTCACACCAGGCTTTGCCATCAACACTCTCCTACTGCTTCTGTAGGACTTGAAAGATTATAAGGAACAAGGCAGGAACAGCTGAGGATCTCCTTTACCATTAACTTGCCCCACATGTTTCAGAGCTGTTCCTAGCCTGCACCTGTTTTATTAAATTTGGGAGAAGAATTCTGCTCCAGCATCCAGGCAGGGCTGTAGGCAACTGACAAGGGGAATGTGATTTCTGGGACCCTGAGGCTTTATTTTCTTTGTTCCCAAGTCACTCATTTTTGAGGAAGCAGGGTCTGTGTCTCTGCTGTGTATTTTGGTTGGATGGAAGAGGGGTGGGGATCATTTCAATGGCAAGATCTCTGTTGCCCCGTGGTTCTTTGTGTTCTGGTTCCTGGCCCAGACCTTGTGCTCAGAAGGAGCAGAGCTGCTCAGAAGGAGCACAGCCTGTGTGTTCTCTGTGTTGGATCAGGAGACACTTGATGTCTTGCTGTTGGCAGAACTGTAGCCTTGCTCTCTGCCAAGCCTTGATCCATTCTGAGTCACCTGTACAAGGGAGATGCTCCTTTTGGATTTGCCCTCTTGGAGCAGGAGGGCTGTTAGATTGCAGCAGCCCCCATCTCCCTGGGGGACGTGTGTGGAAGCACTGAGTGCTGCTGGCAGCTGGATGTGAGCAGCAGGTGGTTCAGCATGTGTTCCCTGTGTTCCTGGGCAATTGCTGTTGCATTGACCCCTCCCTGAGTGTGTTTTTTGCTGTAGGGTGGAGATGCTGCAGCTCTATGAACGGTGCATCCTGATGGATATCGAGTTCTCTGACACCCAGAACGTGGACCAGTTGCTGTGGAAGAATGCTTTTTACCAGGTCATTGAGAAGTTCCGGCAGCTCCTCAAGGACCCTCAGGGGGAAAATGCCCAAGAAATTCGGAACAAACTGCTCTTGCTTCTAGATGAGGTAAGGAGAGAGAAACATCCCCAGATTCCACTCAGCCTTTGGGGTGGGATTGACTGGTTTTTAGACAGGGATGGTGTAATGGGGCAGCTGGTCATTTTGGTATTATTCATGTCTCCATGTGTCTTAGGTCATTCTTATGCAAAGAGGATGCTCAGACACATTATGGTTTAGTGGGGCAGGATAGGTTGAGGCAGACATCTGTTACAATTTAAACCAGGTTTGTTTTGGTGTATTTGTGTTAATTAGGAATTGATTTAAGCTAAAATGAAATTAATGTCCTGAAGTGGAGCTAAACAGAGGCGTTTCTGGAGGTGTTTGTGCCAACTTCACCAAATTTGCTTGGAAGTTATTCTGTAAAACTGCAGCTCAGTTTAGTCTTTGTACTAGGTAGGCTGACAGACCTGAGAAGATGTCAGAGAAGAGAGAAAATCTTCTCAAATCTGAGAAGATTTTAAAGAATTAGGGTGAGAAAAGGAGCTACTGGAGGCCTTTAGTCAACGCTCCTCCTTAAAGCAGGACTCGTTAAGCACTAAATCAAGTCAGTCCTCATTTTGTGTAGCTCAGTCTTAAAAACCTCTGAGGCTGGAGAACCCCCAACCTCCTCGTTGTGTTCTGAAGAGAAACAACCCAAACCTCAGGGAGATGGAGCTCCTTTCTTGCACATGGCAGGGCTGGTGTGGTGATTTTGTGCTTGTCATTAGAAAGATCATAAAATCCGTGTGTGTGTGTGTGTGTGTGTTTTGCAGGGCTCTTCTTTTTTTGATGGCCTCCTCCAGAAGCTGCAGGTGTCCTACCAGTTCAAGCTTGAGGACTACATGGATGGGATGGCCATCCGCAGTAAACCTCTCAGGAAAATGGTAGGTTGGCTTCCTCCTGGAGACTTCTTATCCTGGTAATCCTGTGCAAGGTGCTGCACTCAGTGTGCTGCCCTTGCCAAGGGGCAGGCAGCTGTACTCCAAACAGAGCCAGTTTGTTTGCAGGGAATTTTTCTCAGCTGCTGGAGGACTCTGCACTCTGGTGCAGTAACATTTCTTAGCTTCCTTTGCAAAGAACTTGTTTTGTATCAGCTCTGTGACCAGAGCTAATAAAGGAAAGAAGTATCCAAAGGCACCCTGACCTTTCCTGAGATAGTGGACATGTCTTTTTTCTGCCTGTGGAATCCAGAATAATGAGGGAAAGCTGGCACTTGTGCTGCCTCCCTGACGTGTTGCCCTGAGCTGTGAGTGCAGGTGCAAGGGACAGCTGGGGAAGGATATTTTAGTCCAGCTCCATTCCCAGAGAGATGTGTTTATCTAACAGCTGTCCTCAAATTGGTCATGGACTGAACAACCCCCTTCTGGAGAGAGGTGGGATATTGTGTCAGAGAGGAGGTGTTCTGGGGATTGGCTTACCCTTACAAATGCTGAACCACTGCCATGGAGCCTTGTCACTTCATTCTGCTGCCCTTTTGTGAGACCTTCAGCGTGTCACCGACCTCCTCTTGGCTCTGTACAACCCCTGTGGGCTGGCTGGGTCTGCAGGTGAGTCGGGGCCGTGTCCCAGGTGGTCCATGGCTGCTCCTTTGCAGGTGAAGTACGCCCTGATCAGTGCCCAGAGGTGCATGATCTGCCAGGGGGACATCTGCCGGTACAGGGAGCAGGCGAACGACACGGCGAACTACGGCAAGGCCCGCAGGTAGGCACTCAGCTCTGCCTCTGGATGCCAGGGATGGATCTCGTGTCATCCCTCAACCTGCCTCTAGCCAAAGAAGTCTTTCTCCTCCTTTTTAACTTTCCACTCCTCTGTTGTGTCACAGTGCTGTAAAGCTGAAAGGTGTAGCTGACTTTTGCTGTTCCGGAGAGCGAGCTGCCAGATCCATCATCCTCCATCTAGAAATGGAGGTGGTGGAGGTTGTCCTGTGCTGATCCTGCAGCAGGGAGGGTTTAGACCACTGAGCTTGGCAGAATTGCTCTTGTATTTATTTTCTGGTGGCTTTTGCATCTGTATGCTCTCACTCCATCAGAACTGACCAGCACTTGTTGCTCCCTGCTCATCTGTGGGGTGAGCCAGGGATGTTTCCTTCTGCAGCTGGATCTGCCCTCTCTTGCCCAGTGCTCCATCCCTCCCCAGGATGGGCACAGCTCACTGTCTGTGCTCACTCCTGCAGGCAGAGGGCACTTGTGGGAAGGGCCAGTTCCTGCAGGAATGCCAATTCCAAGCAAAGTTCTGCACCCTTAAGGACTAAGAAGGCAGCCTGATGTCCTTTCAGTAACCCTTTCTCTATGTTTTTTCCCTTCCCCAGCTGGTACCTGAAGGCTCAGCAAATTGCTCCCAAGAACGGCCGCCCCTACAACCAGCTGGCACTTCTGGCCATTTACACGGTAAGATGCTCCTGATGCAAGGATGTACAGGCACAAGGAGAGCCTCTGGGATGGCTGGGAGATTCCATCTGGTGGAGAAAGGCATTGTTCAGGGCAGTGCTCAGATGGTTTGGGTTTTTTTCTTAAAAAAAAAAAGGCTGATGGCAGGATGTGCTGTGTGGATTCCAGCTGCTGTGGCTTCAGGCAGCTTTGTCAGATACACGCTACTCCCTCTGGGATTTGGGGGGACTGTGCTGTGGGCTGTGGAGAGTGTAATTGTTTAAAGTTGAAAACACAGCCCACTTTTTGCCTGAGATTTTTGTGCTCAGAGCCATCTGTTTGCTATCTTATCACAGAACCTGTGGGCATTGGCCTGAGCAACATTCACACATGACTTCCCTGGGTTTCAGTTGTGCTGGCTACTCCAGCCATGCAGAAAAACTGACTTCAGGGCAGATGTGGCAGCAGACAATGGAAGCATCATGCTGGGGCAGAGGCTGGCAGGGATCTGCCCGTTCCCAACACTGGAAGATGCTGGTTTAAACAAGTGCAGTTCAGAACTGCAGGGTTCAGAAGCACCTTTCCTTCATGGCTGGGAAGGACCTTTCTCACTGTGTCTGTCTGTCCCAGGCAGTATTGAAGGAGAGGGAAGGGGAAGCACATGGGAACGTGGCTTTGAATGCCCCAGAAGGAGTGGCAGCTGTGAGCCACTTGTTTTTGTTTTGTTGTGGTTTTTTTTTTTTTTGCAGAGGAGGAAGCTGGATGCTGTGTACTACTACATGCGCAGCCTGGCTGCCAGCAACCCCATCCTCACTGCCAAGGAGAGCCTCATGAGTCTGTTTGAGGAGACAAAACGCAAGGTGAGTCTTGGAGCTGGGCTGGGGGATGCTGCACCTGCCTGTGCTGGAGAGCATGAAGAGAATGGTGCCTTTTGGACTTGGAGACACTCCTTACCTACTTCTAAGAGGTTTGATGAGAGAGGCAGCCTTCAGAATGAGGGTTTTGGGGTGGTGTGGGCAGCTGAATCTCATGTTTCTGGGTCACAAAGTGGTTTAGCTGAGCTCAGCAAAGGCCATGCTGGTTTGCAGCACGGCCTTGGCATGTAGCACAATCATTGCTTTATTCCATAGATGCCCCACACTTGTGGGGATGGATAAGGGAGGCTGCAGTGCCTTTGTGCCCCAGGGAGTCATCCCAAATGCAGCACATGGGCAGCCACACTCTCCTGGGACTGGACACAGCTTTTCCTGTCGTAGGGTAGCTGGAGTTGAAAACTGCTCACCTGCACTGTCCTGTGGAGTCAGAACCAAATTCTGGGCCTGTCCATGAGTTAGTGTGGTTGTGAAGCAGGGGGAAAGGGCTAATTTTTCCATGTCTATGAAATGATAACACTTCCCCTGACCCTTGATCCCTGGGTGATCTGAGTGTGTCCTGTGTGCCCAGTCCGAGCAGATGGAGCAGAGGAAACATCAGGTGCTGGATGCGAGCCCCAACCGCCGGGGCAAGGGCAAGAAATCCACCCTGCGACAAGTGGGAGACGATGCCACCAGGCTGGAGATCTGGATCCATCCCTCCCACCCCCGCTCCTCCCAGGGCCACGAGTCCGGCCGGGATTCCGAGCAGGACAACGGGCTTGGGAACCTCAGCCCCAGCGACGTGAGTAGCGCAGGAGGCGGCGGGCGGCTTCGCTCTCATCCGTTTGGAATGCAGTGGAATGACACTGGATCTGTTTTGCTTTCCTGTTGCTAAATTTTCCAGTGTTTTGGCTTTCCCTGTGGGAGCTGTGCCTGGGTCAGGCTGAGGAGCTGGTGACCTCGTGCCTCTCGTGTTTAAGGCGTGTTGTTACCAACCCTTTCTTGGCAGCGCGCACTGGCGTGGCTGATGTGGAGCAGGAGAGAGGAACAAACAGAAGATGCTGTAAAATGCTTCTGCTGTGAGGGTGCTAACTTGGGTGAGGTTCCTGGTGGGAAATGAGGTCAGGGCCTGGAGACCAGGGTTAACAGTGACCCTGGAAGTTCTGAGGCTTGTTCTGGAAGTGTGTCACTTGTCCCATTGCCAGGTGACTGGAGGTTTGCACTGGGAATGTGAAAGCCGTGGTTTCAGTTTTCAGTGTAGGTGTTACATTTGCATAACTTGCTCTGCTGAGAGGCCAGACCAGCACCTGTCTTTGGCAAGAATTAAAAAATACAATTAACTGGTGGTGTCTGCTGTGAGCCTGTCCAGCTGTACCTTGCAGGAGGAGCACGGGTGAACTCTGTCAGGCCCAGGAATGCGGGCAAAGGCAGTGGTGGTTGGGAGCTCATCCTCCAGGAATTTTTGCACTGCTCTGGCACACTTGACTTGCAAGAGAACTTGCCAGGGAGCTCTGGGCTGCCTGTCCTAAAATGGCTGTTCAGGATGGGAGTTCAGGACAGCTTCCCTACAGACTGTGGGGCCCAAAGCTTCTTGGATTTGTGCTTTTGTAATGAGTTTGTGACTTCAGTTGGGTGGAACTGGGGTGAAGTCTTGGGGCTTTGAAAGATAAGCTCTGGCACATTGCTGCAGCATTTTTCAGATGTTCCTACCCTTGGTTGTTTTCCCTCTCCTCAGCTTTTCTTCTGGGGACTTTTGCTTCCTCAGCATCAGTGAAAGGAATGTGCCAAGCTTTAGCTTCTCCATCAATCATTGATGAGGCTGCTTGGCATGAGATGCTGTCAGTGTTTTTGGGGCACTGGTGGGGGTTTCTCTTTTGCAGTGCTGTCACAGGAGGCAGTGTAGCAGCTGGCAAAGTGGGAGGCAGCGATGTGTTTGTAGTGCAGCACTTTGTTCTGGAGCTTCCCCTTGCTCTCTTCAGTGGAGTCTGTGCTCTCTGAAGTGCAGCTTGCTGTTATACACTGTCTGCTATTTACCATTAGTCTTGATTTCTTTCTGTTTGAAACACTGGCTCCTGAAAAGTATGAGCTTTCTGATCATGGAGAAGCCACACCATCAGAAATAGAACGGCAGAAGGGGACTGAGGGCCTGGGTTTGGGCACTGTTGGTTTTGGCAGCCAAGATATTTATTCTCAGGGTGCCTGTGCCTGCTGTGGGGCAGCCCTCGAGTTGTCACAACTGCTTATGGGGCCGTGTCACCCAAAATAACCACATGGAAAGGAAACCTTAAATCTGTGTCGCTGCCAAAGCTCCCGAGCTGTGAAGCCGTGGGCTGGATAAAGACAGCAGCTCTTTGGGAAACTCTGGACTCCTTCCTCATCGGAGCTGTAGCCTCTTAGCCTGTTCCTTTCAGCATCCCCGGGTGTTTTGGAGCTGCTTGGCTGGAGAGGAGCCCTGAGTTGCCACTGTGTGGCACTGTTTGGCCTCGGAAGGGCCCTGCCTGGCCGGGACAGGAGCAGGAGCAGCACCGGTGCTGGCAGCACCTCTGCCCCACATCCCCGGCCGGAAGGCAACAGTTCTGCTCCCAGGGGACGTGTGCCAGCCTTTGTGTGTCATTTTGGGGAAATGAGGCTAAATGTGTCATTGCCTCCCAGTCCCTTCCTTTGCCAGCGTCAGCCCTTGAAAAGGCAGAGGCAGGCTGTGTTGTGTGTTGGCCCTGATAGCTGTGCTCTGCAGGTAGCAGAGGCATCAGCCTTATGGCAGCTGTTTCTGGGCCAGAGAAGGGGATTTTGCAGGGCAGAATGGGTAAGTTCAGGTGCCAGCAGCAGATCTAACACTGCAAGTAGGGATATAACAGCTCTGGGTGCATTCTGGGCAGGGTGTGGGAGAGAGGCTGCTTGCAGCCTTCAGCCACAGGCTGTTGTTTCAAACCCAGCCACAGGTGGTTTGACTGTGGGGGGTGCTGACTGTTTTACAGGTGGCAAGAAATCAATTGGGGATGTTTTCTGTCCTCAGTAGTCACTCTCTTCACTGTGCAGGTGGTGAGGTGCCAGTCCTGTGATGTGACACACTTTGCACAATTGCTCTCCCAGGACCTGCTGGTGTGTGTGCTGTCCCTGTCAGCACATGCTCACACATCTCTGCTCAGGACTCACGTTATTTTCCCTTCTGCAGCTCTATACAAAGACCCCCAAATGGCTTTATTTCAGGGTCAGAAGCCCACAGTCTGGAGTTAGTAATGTGGGATGGCAAGAGTGAAAAGGCCAGCTCAAACCACAGCCATTTCTGGGCTGAGGGAAGCATGTGGGGCTGGCAGTTTGCCTTGCACTGTTGCTTTTAGGTAAAGGCTTGGCAGAGCTGCCTCTTTCACAGTTTGCACCATCCCCTTTTCTAGGAAGGTGCAGAGCTGGAAGAACACACCACCTGTGCACACCCAGGGATGTAAATCTGTGTTTGGCCCCTTCTCCTGTCACTGGGTTTGGCGCTGCTGGCACACAGGACAAGGGACAGTTTCAGAGCGAGCTGAGGAGGTGTTTGAATTGCAGCCTGGCTGTTTTGTGCTCAGAGTTTTGGCTGTTTTGGCCACAGCCTTTTGGGGTTTCATTCTGTGAACGGCTGCTCTCTGTGGTCTCTCGTACGTTGCATGTTTCTGGGTGTGCAGGGGCAGGAGGGCCCAGGCTGACCCTTTACCTGGCAATATCTGGTTCACTTTGTGTGCAATTCCAATGAGAAATGCTAGAAAAGGAGGCTGAGCAAGCGAGCAGTTGTGCTGGTGAGCTGCAGAGCTGAGCCTCTGCCATTTCTTCTCTGCCACTGCTTTCATTTGCCACGGGTCTGTATTCATGTTAAATCTGATAGTACCATAAGCAGTTTGCTCTGCAGGCTGTGAATTGGTAAAGTAAACAGGGCAAACGGGCTGTCAGTCTCTTGAGAAAGTGCTAATATTACACTGAGTTTGAGATTTTAATCACTGCTGTCAGGAAATGCTGAGTTAAGGTTCTCACAATTGCTGCTGCCTGCTGCCTGTGCTCTGCAGCAGGCACTTCCTTGTGTTACCACGCAGCATGCAGGCACTAATAAAGATTGCTGCAGCTAAGATTAGGGAAGAGAGGTTTTCCCTTGACAGGCCAGTAATTGAATAATGCTTCTCTCCAGATGTCTGAATACTTCATCATCATTAAAGAATTAAGTCTCTTAGCCTCTTTGTGAGAGGTCAGTCTTGTAGAACCGTCAGAAGTTTGGTAGGGCCACCAGAAAAGCTCTTGGGAAGGCAAAGGCCAGAGTCAAGATCTGCTGTCACAGCCCCATGCATCAGCTGCAGGGACATTCCCATTTTCTTCCAGCCTGCTGGTTAGGGATAGAAGTTTTGGATTTGCCTGGTGCTGGGTGCCCATGGAGCAACAGCCCCTTTGGAGTGGCAGAGAAATTGGGGTGGAATCATTAGCTCTGGAATTCAAAGCAAGTTTTAACTTTCATTTCTTTACCCAGGCTTTCCTCTCAGCAGCAGGTAGTGTGGAACACTGCACCCAGGGTTTCCATGAGTGAGCAGTAAATACCACCACGAGGCAATTTGGGGAATGCCTGTGCATCCAGGAGCATGGGCAGGACCTTGGGGCTGCCCAAACTGCTTCCTCAACAGAGGCCATGTGTCCTTAGTGGAAGGAGTCCCTGTTCCAGTCCCAGCTTCTGCATGTTTCACATCCTTTTTTCCTTGGTGGTGTTTGTTTTTCCTGCTCTGTGCACTTGTTCCTCTTGGGCAGCAGCCACTTGGGTGGCTGGGCTGGCTCCTTCTCGTGCCTGGTTTCAAATCCATTCACCAGTTTTTCACCTGGTGGAGCTTGGGCTTTGCATCCGGAGGGATAAAAACTCATTTAAGTTCTGGTAGCAGTTGTGGTGGGGGTTTCTTGGTCATTCTGCTCCTTTAGCCTGTCCTTTGCTTGGAGCAGTCACCCACAGGACCAGAAGTGACCCGTGTTCAGAGTGAGGGTTGCCTGGATGTCACTGCCTCTGCTCCCCGGGAGTGTCTGCTTTCTTCAGAGGCTGCTGTGGTGTGAGCTGGGTGTCTCTGAGCATGGCCAAACTTTGCTCATGCAAATACACCCCAGAGACAGCCCTGTTTCTTAGAGCTTCTCCCTCCACTCTCAGCTCTTCCCCTCACCTTGTGTTACTCTGTTCCATTACACATGGCTAGAGGTAAGTGACAGGCAGAAGTGGAAATGATGTATTGCTGTAATGATGGTTGTTCTTCTGTACAGATGCACGGAGGAGAGGCTGCTTGGGGAACTCATTATTTTTGGTGCATCCCTGCCAGGCTGATGGGATGAGCATTTCTCCTCACTGCCAGCATGGTTGGGTGGTTTCACTCAGGACAGTGAAAGATTGATCTTTTCTTTGCAGACTCCTACGAATAATCTTTGCAGGGTGAAGTACAGGGCTCCTACAGGGCTCTCTCATTTGATCCTTCCAAGGTGGCAGGTGGGCAAAGCCCTCAGAATGGTCCATTTTAGGAGCCTGTGATCTGGAAAATGAGCCCAGGCAGTGGGGGCTGTGCCTCTGGTTTAGATGGGCAGGGTGAAAACACAGACTTGCTGCCTTCCCCCCACTGCTGAGGCATGGCTCCCCAAAAAGGTAACCCTGCACATGATGTCCTGTGCTGACTCTTGCATGCTTTTAGGGTTTTTTTAACCCAAATCTAGATGCTGCTGCAGAGAGTGAAGGGAATGGGACCCAGTAGCCCAGCAGTGCCTGGACATGCCCTGTGTGCTGCTGCTGGAGCAGTTCCCACTGCAGTTAAACCTCTGAGCCCCACCAGAGCAGTGGTGTAGGTGTGTCCCCAAAGGGAAGGAGTGTCCCTTTGGGTTTTTCTCATGGAAGGAACCAGTGGGATGCTGGAGTATCAGCACCTTGTCACAGGAGGGTGCCTTGTTTCAGGAAGTTTGTCCCCTCTATGGTTAGATGCTGTTTGGTATTGGATGTGATCCTGTCTGTGATGTGCTGTGTTCTGGGCTGTCCTTGCTGTCAGGGGATGGCAGTGCTTCCCTCCCAGCCTGTCCCTGATCCACACCTCTGCAGAGCTGCCAGCCCCTGCTGAGCCTCCCCTGCAGCACAAGAAGCAGAGATGCTTTCTGGGGTGGGAATGCCAGGCACCAGCAGTCAGCTAAGGGCTGCCTACCCTTATTTCTGGCCTTTATCCACCGCCCACATGAGAGAACAGCAAGAGCTGTTGCATCTTTAATCTTTGTGCCCAAAGCGAGACTTGAGAGTGAGAAGTGTGGAGTTCCCTCTGTCCTGCCCTCATTTTCCTCACCCCCTCAAGCTTGCAGGAAGCTGTTGGGTTTGGTTACTCATTCATGGAGGTCAGGACTAGGTCTGGGTTGTTTTTTTTTTTTTCCTTTGTGTTTAGGAAACAGTTTACAAACTGTTTTGAGCACGGGGGAGCTGGTGGCGTGTGAAAGAGGCTTGTCAGCCTCTTTACTGCTGGACTTGCATTAATTCTCTGCCCTGCCTCCTTTTCTGTGATCTCTTTCTTGGTTGGCAGCATGAGAATTTCTGAGTGCTTTTGCTGGCCTGCAGCCCCTCTGCCTCCTTATATGACCTCAGCCACCAAACCACCTTGGGGCTTTATTTTTACTTGAGCCGTTTTGGTTCGCGTGGCGAGGTTGGTTTCTTTCCCTCAGCAGTGAGAAGAGTTCTCTGCAGAGGAAGTAAAAGAGTGCCAGGCTGCAGTTGAAACTGGTTAAACACCAAAACCACACTCCTGGTCTTGCTGGGTTTGAGACGTGACACTCAGCCATGCAGCTCAGCACTGGGTTTTTTTGCCTGCCAGTTGTGCACCATCTCTGCTTGCACTTCGTTTTTTTTTTAAATTGTGTTTTCACTTCAAATTCCTGATAAAAACCTTCTCAGCTGCAATCCCTGCCTTAGCAATCCAACCAGAAGATGCTGTTCCACTTTGCCTGGGCTTGTGATGTTCCGTGCTGCTCCACCAGAGAGCCTGATTCAGCCTGTGCACTCGTGTCATGTAGAACCCAAATGTTGCTTTCCAGCACAACTTGACCTTTTGTCACTACCCAGAAAGTGAAGACTGAGCTATTTGTAACAGTTTCCAGAAGTTGGTGTTGATATTTTTCTCCCCCCTCCTTCTTCTTTTTAGTTGGTGGTTTCATTTAACTGTGAAGAACAAGGCAGGGACTCATGTTGCCTGAATGAGAGAAACCCTGGCATGTTCTCCTTCTGGCAGCAGGCATCTGGTGCTAATGTGTGTGGTGGATCAGAGGTGGGAGCACTACAAGGACATCAATGAGTTGTGCCTTTGTGAGGGGCTCTGCTCTATCCCCGTGCTCAGAGAGGCTGTGATGAGGGGAGAGAGACTTCATGTTCCAACAAGTTTCTCATACCCCAAAACCAAGTACAATCATCCAGAAACCGCCTTTCCCTGTCAGTCACTCTTTCCTCATTTCCTCTCCTGCTGGTGCTGATCAGGCAGGGATTTGTGTGTAACCAAACCCCCTCCTGCTGCTGCACACGAGGCCTTTCTCAGAGCAGTGGGTCTGATGATCCTGGGGCTGCCTGGTGTTGGGAGGGAGAGTTTGCATTTGAGATGAGAATGCTGCCAGAATTGGCAGTACTGGTAAAGGAAGTAAAATATCTTAATAGCAGAGTTGGGAGATTTCCCAGAGTAGGGTGAAGGCTGTAGACACTGATTTCTCTTGAGATCTTTTTTTTTGTTGTTGTTGTTGTTAGACTAACCTTGATCTTTGTCTGAAGTTGGCCCAGGCCAATGTTTCCTGCTGTCTGTTGTAGACTTTTTGAGATTGGCACCTCGTATCCCACAGCCAAACCTCTTAACTCTGCCATGGGGGAATGTTTATTCCTCTTCAGCGTTGAATGAGCCATTTCCAGACAGGCTTTGTATCCACTGTGGAGGTGGGTACTAGGAAAGAAACTTCCTTCCGGAGGATCAGGGAGTGGAACCTGCTGGAGTCTGTGTCATTTCCTCTGTCCTTGGCTCTACTCCTCCTCCCCAGCAGATTTCACTGCTGAATAATTCCAAGTGGAGAGGGAGATGCAGCAGGGTGGACAACAGGGTGGACAACTACCTGTAGGAGAGCCTGAGGCACAGCCTGGCTGGGAGCAGCTCCTGTTATCCCGGATGGGGAGCATGGCTGGAAGAGTGGGGATGTGAAGGTTGCGTGAGATAATGCTGTCATCCTTCTGGAAGGCTCTGGCTCTTGCTCAGCCTGTTGTCCAAATGTCTCCTCTCTTGGCCCAACTCCATCCTGAGCCGTTCAGGGTTTGATCTCTTCAGTCTTCACCCTTCTTAATTTCTCACATTATCTCCCTCCTTTGTGCTTTAACCCCACGAATGATCTACTCTGGAGTAGTAAAGAAGGCTGACAACACCCTGAGCTGCCTTAGCAGCTGATCTCTTAGGACCAGAATTCATCACACGTTTCTTGGTGTCAGTTTTCTGTCACAGGAAGGGTGAGCGCTGTTTATTGCTGGCAAACAGTGAGTGTTTCAGTATAAGCTGCTCTAGTGCACATGTGGCCTCCCCCTTACCTGCTGGACACAGAAAGCTCAGCCTGGGCTTTCAGTGCTTAACCAGATGCAGCCTTGAAGAGCTGAGCTTGTATCCTAAACGACCTGCAGCACCAGAGCCAATTTGTGAAAAGTTTTGTGTCGAAAGTGAACTTGATATCTCAGCTGAGGACTCTCTGGCGTGTTTGCCTGGATTCAGAGAGTTTATGGTCAGCAGGGACCATTAGATCATCTAGTTTGATCTCCTGTATATCACAGGTCCTTAAATTTCACCCTGCTACTCCTATGTGAAGCCAAATAACTCGTGTTTGGCTAAAGCAGTACTTCCAGAAAGACATCCAGCCTTGAGAATCCACCCTTTTCCTGGGGAGTTCGTTCCAGTGATAATTGCACTGGTTTTGAGACGCTTTCACCTTATTTACAGAGTGGATGTTCCCAGTTTGTTCCCATGCTTTGCTCTTCTGCAAATGTAAAGAGCCCTTAAGCACCACGGAGGCACTTTACACCCAGCAGTCCAATCGCCTCCCAGTCTTATTTTGATAACACTGAACAGATTGAGCTGTTGAAATTTTTCACTGCAAGGCATCAGTTCTAGCCTTTGAATCACATTTATGGCTGTTTTTTTGGATCCTTACCAATTTTTCAGCATCCTTTTTAAAAATAAGGGCACTGGAGCTGGGTGCAGTATTTCAGTGTCATCCCCCACGGTGCCATATTTAGATGTGAATGTGCTGTCCAGTCCCTGCTCTGCTTGCACATCCAAGGGATGTGTTTAATCCTTTTTGCTGGACATTGCCTTGGGAATTCAGCCATTGTGGTCCCTAAAGGCTTTGTGGAGAAGCTGCCTTGGGCACGATCTCCCGGAGACTTCATTTTCTGTGTGATGCCAGATGAATAACGTGACATTTGGTGCTGGAAACCCCCAGATTTTGAAGCTGTTACAATAAACCCTGTGTGAATGTTCTGTAGCCATCGTTACTTAGTGCTCCAAACGGGCAGTTGGACAGCAGAATTTCCTTTTGTTGATTAAAAACGTTGTTGCTAGTGAGTCTCTACCAGCCTCTTTCCATCCAGTTCACTGAGGGTCCCTGAAGACCTCTCTTTAAGAGGTTACTGAATCAGTTTATTCCTTTAATGATAATATTTTTTTCAAGAATGTTGCACATTACTAATTCATGGAAACCAAATTTAGATACAAGCTTGGTTGAAAAGGAAGTATAAATACATGTATAAATATTCTATTTGACCTGCTTTCGTCGAGTTGAAAGTTCTGCTAGTAAATTTGTTACTAAATTATGTTGAATTTATTTAGAAGTCAGTTCTGGAGCCAGTGAAGTTACCATAGCTTGATCTTTATGTTGCTAAAGCAGATAATTTTCTTCCTTAACGTTTTCCCTCTCACCTGCTCCCTGCTGGGATGAAGGAAGAACTCAAAAGCTCATAGCTTTTGCCAGGGGGCTTCTTAAATTCCTCTTTTTCTCTTGCTGGGTTGATGGCTTGTAAGTCTTATAGCTGTGAGATGTGTCCTGGAGCTGCTGCACGCTGAAAGACCAGGGAGCTGCACTGTGTCTCAGTGTCTCTTTACCTGTAAATTAAAATTTTTTATGCCTCAAGGCCATGATGCATCAGGGTTCTCTTCTCTCTTCCATGTCATAGCAAATTGGATTTTACATTTCTGTGGTGTGTGATGTTAAGTAGCAGGATTTTCACTGCAATTGCTTCTACTGCTAGAGAAATGAATCCATTTCAGAGCAGGACATTGCTCTGCTAAGCAGAAACCTACACTAAACACGTGGCAAGAAGCAGCCAAGGCAAGCCCTGTATCCATTTGTGGTTGCAGGTGGTATATGAAGAGAAGTGATTATGGTAATTAGCCCAGCTGGAATTTGCCCACAGCTCTGTGGGTACCTTGTAAACACTGCAAAAATGCCAGACAGCCTTAACAGCCTTTTTGTCTCGTCTCCTTTCTGTAGGTAGCCATTTGCACAAAACCTTTTCCGCCAGCACTTTGGTGGGGTTACACCTGTAGCAGTAAAAATTCCTCCTGGAATCCTGCCAGTCGAGCCCATTGCAGCATCCTGGGCTTTTTAGGAATCTCTGTATCAGTGTTGGACTGGGTGCCCTGAGAAAGCTGCCTGTGGAAAAAGAGGAATAATCTTAATGTGAAATATCTAACCCTTGAGCTGGGAGTGAGAATATGGCACGTTTTGAGTGCCTGGATGTTATTTTACACAGTTCTCAGCAAGGAAGCTGTGCCTGGAAAAGCCTGACTGCCCAAGAAACCCTGAAAATATTTGGGATGAGTGTGGTACGTGTTTTGGAGCAGAGCTGTGTGGCTCTGTGGTCTGTATCCCAACCCCTTGTCACTGAGGAGACCCTTAGACTCAGGAGAACGTCCTGCTGTGCTCCAGGCCCTTCCACTCCAGTGGAGACAGCGCATTTGTTACAGGCAGTTTTGCATCTGGTCTCTTGATTAATGGACTTGTCTTTTGCAGCCTATTTTGACTCTGACACCGCTTTCTGCTCCACAGATGCTTTGCTGATGTTGAAGAAAGTTTGCCTCGCTTGATAAAGACCAGATCCTGGAATTTACTTTCCAAACCTGAAGTAACAATTTTTAACTTGAAACGCTTTTTCCCCAGGAGTCGCTTCTCCCGAATCTTTCCCTTATTTGGTGCCTCCTTCACAGCTGGGGCTGATGCTCAGGTGCCAAAGCTCTGTGCACTCCTTGCCCGGAGCCAAACCGGGTTCAGAAGCTCAGCAGCGCCGCGTCCCAGCCCTGACCATGGCACTCCTTTCTCTGTGCTCTCTGCTGGCATTCCCAGCATTGCTCTGCTGGGGTGGGGGACACCATTTGCAGACACCGTTTTCAGCGTGGTCAGTGCAGTATCTGGAGGTTTAAGTGTTGCTTTCTTCTCTGCTGGCTGGAGACGAGGCGGGACCTTTCCCGAAGCCGGACCTTTTCCGTGTTGCTGTCAGGCCGTGCTCCCCGCGGCCTCGAGGAGATTTGAGCTGGCTGTTCAGCCCCGTTGCTCTCTCTGCTCTTTGAGCTGCTCCACGAGAAGTTGTTAGTCACTGTTGACTCCTTCCATGGCAACAAATCCAGTTGGGTTGGCGGCGAGGTGTGTGAGTGCTCCCCAAGCAGCACTGGCCTGCTTCCTCTGGTGAGGTTGCCTCTTCCCAGGTGGATTTAGTCTGTCTGCACATGCTGACTCATGACAGCTGAAACAGCTGTTTTCAGCTTCAGGCACTACTGTGTGCAGGGACCCCTTCTTCTTCTTGACAGCTGGTTTGTTTTTATAACTAATGCCTTCACTATATGCTCATAACTTCCATATCGGTGATGCCCGCTTTTCAGCTGGAAGGGCCAAAATCCAGTTTTTGACATAGGTTTGTTGTTGTACAAGCTCTTCTTGATGGGCTTTTCCCAAGTGAGCAACTGGGACCATCCAAATTTGGTTT
Source organism: Rhadina sibilatrix (assembly GCA_013400275.1). NCBI lineage: Eukaryota > Metazoa > Chordata > Aves > Passeriformes > Phylloscopidae > Rhadina > Rhadina sibilatrix. Next base: position 97,666 of record VWYO01014090.1, on the reverse strand, counting down.
CCTGTCCCAAAGAGCAGCGTTGCCCACAAAGGGCAGCAGTGTCAGTGTACTGGGAGCCCTGGTCTGGCATCCTGGTGTTGGCATTTTTGGGAAATCTTTGGAGGGGGGCTGCTTTTGGGCTGCACAATCAGTGAGAAGAAGGCAGTAAGATGTTGTAGGTCTCATGGTAGCACTGTCAGGGTAGTGAGCACGCCAGCAGTGCTTTTGGGAAGTGTTCCTCTCCAGCATGTGAATGCAGAGCAGCAGGTGACAGAATTTCCTCCTCCGTGCCAGGCCACTCATGGAGGTCGCTGTTTCCCCTCTGCGGTGAGAAGTTGAGTTTGATGGGAGGAGCTGGGAGGGCTCCCAGAGGCTGAGGGACAGGTGAGTCAGTAGGGAAACAGTCATCCAGAGAAAAGCCCAGTCAAAGCAGCCCCATGGCCTTAGCATGAACCCAAAGATGAAAGGTCCAAAGTTGAGTGATGAGCTCGTCAAAACCTCGAGGCTGTGAGAGAAAAAAGTGGTGAAAGAAGCGTGAGGTGCCTGCTTGAGATGCCACAGTGCTGGGGCACACAGGCATCTCTGCCTGGGCTTGCTGGGGTTGTGATTTAAGTTGGCAGGAGGCATGAAACATGCTTCATTCCTAGAGGCAGGTATTACATTTCCTTAAAAACAGTTATAAGTAAGCACATGTCTCTGTCCCAGTTCTGTACTGTTTGCTGGGGAGTGTGACTGGTTAGTCCTCGGGATTGTGAGTGAAGAGGCTGAGTGTGAAGCTTGCTCTGAGAAAATAGGGGTGAAGCCAATGTCCTGACAAGCCCTCCTGGAGCTGGGTGTGTGTGGACACACTCTGGGCATGTCCCTGCTGGGTGTCACTTTCCATTCAAGGTGGGGAATTTTGGTTTTCCCCCGCTGCCAGTAAAGCGTGGGGATTGCAGAGCACTCCTGGGGCCATGGGTGAATGTGGGCCTTGGAGGAAAATTTCTGCCCCAATTTCTTCTTTCCCTCACCTGCAGCCTGCCCATGAGTGTTGCTGTCAGTAGGGGTGGGTCAGGCCACAAGCTCCTTCTCTTTTCCATATGGGAGGAAAATAGCCCTTGCACAGAGTCTTGCTGTGGGGCAGAGCACTGCCCACAACCCCACCAAGGCTCTTGCACCGAGCTGGGAGCTGTGATTCCTTAGATTCCTCAGGCTGTGTCTGTCAGGGGCTGTGATTTCAGCCAGAGCTGGTCACAAACCAGCTTTTTGCCTCCACAAGCTGTTGCTGAAAAAAAAGAAGACCTGTTAAAGGCTTCAAGCTCTCAATTACCAGAGTGTCCTAAGGTGAAGAATCAGCTATATCCAAACTTCACCAGCAGAATGAATAAGGGCTTTGCTGTTCTGTCCCAGTATTCCCCAGTCTCTTCTGGGTTCCATCTGCAGAGTTAATAAAATGGTGGCAAATCAAGTTGAGTTCTAGTGGAAAGGGCTCTTTAGGGCAGCAGTAAAATAGTGAGTAAGCAAGAACCCCTTGCTGCGGGGGCCAGTTTAATTGGTCTGGCTTGTTTTATGAGACAGGTTTTATGTTTAAACTCGCTCGTGGCCCAGAAGCGACTCTGCAGCAGGGCATCATTCTCCTGCATGGATCCTCTGGGAGCGCAGCCGGGTTAATTACACCTCACTGAAGGTGCAGAGCAGCTGGCATCAGTCATGGCTGGAGCCCAGGGGCTCAGCAAATGGGGGTGGGAGGTGGCACCAGAGCTGGGATGCCAGTGACTGTCCCCTGCAGCCAGGCCTGGCAGAGAGCTCAGGAGGCATTGGTCAGTGCCTGCCTTTCGTCCTCTGGTGTGTGCCCAGCTCTCCTGGCACTGCCACAGCCCTGCCAGGTAATCTTATCCTCCCCCTGGGAGTGGAAGTGGGGGAGTCGAAGCTGTAAAAGCCCTGGGTGGATTGGAGCAGCATGGTGGTGCTCTGGGTCGCTCCTGGTCAGCGTCTCCCTCGCAGCACTCGGGGCCTGGCTTTTCTCAGCGCGCTGAGGCTGTGCAGGCACAGGCAGGAGAGGAAAACCTCCTGCTCTGGGGGAGGTAAAAGCGAGGCCAGTCCACTCCTGCTGTGACACAGCCACCCCCAGGGCCAGGCTGAGGGAGTGCTTACCCACGGCCAGCCATCCTCAGAGGCCTGTAGATAAGGACTGGGAAAGCCCGGAGCTGTGCTGAGCGAGCTGAGGTGGCCTGGAGCAGTAGTAAGTAATTATTCAAGTCAGGTTTTGGAGTCAGGGGAACCAAAGCAGGGCAGGAAGCTGCCTTCACACCGTGTGCTACAGCCAGCTCCCCTGTGTCCCCTTAGCTCCATGTCCACAGAATCGTGGAGTGGTTTGGGTAGGAAGGGACCTTAAAGACCATCTAGTTCCATCCCCCCTGCCATGGGCAGGGACAGCTTGCACTAGAGCAGAGTGCTCAGAGCCCTGTCCAACCTGGCCTTGACTACTTCCAGGAATGGGGCATCCACAGCTTCCCTGGGCAGTTCAGTAGTTGTTCAAAATGCAGGGTCTCAGAGGCTCTGCTGGCACACCTGCACACCGTCTCCAACACCAGATAAATGAGGGGGTGCAGCATCATCCCAATCCTCCCTTGCTTCTGGAAGCTGCTCCTGGCAGGGCACAAACAAGTGTTGAGTGCTGCTGCTGAGCTCTCTGTGCTGGCTGCTCTGCAGAAAAGTGCTGGGGAGGACATCCTGCTCCCTCTCTGCCTTGTCCAGCAGCTGCTCTGCCTCTGGCACAGTCGGGAGCGTGGAACAGGCTGCTGCTGCTGGTTGTGGGGTTGTGTTTTTCCATCGATGGGAATGCTGCCTTTGGAGACTTCTTTTCCAGAATCCCTTAGGCTGTGCTGTTTTGAGTTGGTGAGATGGGGGAGAAAAGCTTTGCCTAGAGATGCCTGGGGTGCAGGTATCAGATTTGGGTCCTGGGGTGCAGGTATCGGGATTGGAGTGCCCGGGATACCGGTATCGGATTTGGGGGTGCAGGTGTTGGGTTTGGGGTGCCCAGGGTGTGGGCTTTGGGCTGCCGGGGCTCAGCAGCCCTGTGCTGGATGACAGGACCCGGCAGAGGGTGCTGTGTCTCCACCGCCTCTCCCAGCTCCGGTTCCAGCTCCAGCTCCAGCTGTTTGGCACTTGCCTCTGCCTCTGTGCATGATGTTTGTAAGAGTTTGGGCATGTCCATTTGGTTCCCATCTCCAGTGCCACCCCCGGCATCCAGGCCAGGTTCTTCTGTCACTGGGGACATTCTTAATTCACAGGAAATAGGAGAGAGTTTAATTGTTTTCTCCTCTCTCTCTCTCTCTTTTTTTTTTTTTTTTTTTTTTTTTTTTTTTTTTTTTTTTTTTTTTTTTTTTTTTTTTTTTTTTCCCATGCAGCTGAACAAAAGGTTCATCCTCAGTTTTCTCCATGCCCATGGGAAGCTGTTTACCAGGATTGGGTAAGTGTGCAGGATGTTTATTTTATTTTCCTACATTACAAGTCTTTTTGGAATTTAATATTGTTAGCAACTAAGCTGTGTTTGGAGCTGAGGGCACAGGGTGTGAATTCTTGCAAGCCTGGCCTCCTGGTTCTTATTCTCCTTACCCGCCCTCCAATCCACACTGGTTGGAGCTTGGGCTTTTCCTTTCCCCCACCTAAAGCCCATTCCTGCCCATGCACCAGGACCCTCTGGCAGAAGCTGAGCTCAGATGGTTCACACACACAGCAGGGACCAGAGGCTGTTTTCTCTCTCTCCCATCACCTAACTGTGGTCCCCCTCCTTGAATTTCTGGGTTTAACCCCCTCTCTTCCATTGCCCTCACCCAGTGCCAAGGTGGCTCCTGGGGCTCTCAGTGGCTGTTGCCTGTGATGATCACAAAGCCATTGAGGCAGACGCACGTGGTGGCTGAGAGCTGCCATCCAGAGTGTGGCAAAACAAGCCTTGCCCTTCATCTCCTTGCTGCCATGTCAGTGACAGCCCCGTAGCTGAGAGCTGTCCTGGCTGTGGGAACTGGTTTGTACAAAGTGCCCTTGGCAGTGGCTGTCAGAAACGGGTTTCAAGTAATTGAACAGCTCCTCTTGGAGCAAAGCAAGCCTGATCCTGGCCTGGGCTGAGATCCCAGCCCAGGGGACATCCTTGTGACCCCGAGGGCAGAGCTCAGCCTTGCAGCTGATGGGCTTCCCATGGAGCTGCCTCTGCTCCAGGTCCAGACTGGCCCTTGCTGTGTGGGAGCAGCTGGTGGGGAGAGACCCCACGTGGGTGTCTGGCAGTGGTGGTCTCTGCTTGAGCCTGCCAGTACCTCGGAAGCAACTGGAGTCTCCTGAGCTCTGTTGGCTCCTTCATTCTCCTGTGGGACTGCTGGCTACAAGTCACAGGGCTGAGAGGTCTTTTTCAGGCCGTGTGGGTGCAAAGTGACACCTTTTACCTGCTGGGAACAGCTCAGATCCTGCCCCACAGCAGCACCTCAGCACAAGTGCTGTGTCCAGTGCTTACCCTGTACCACTCAGGAGGGGCACTTTGGACCCTTGACAAAAAACAAGGAGAGGCAGGAGCTGGTGATTTGTTGGAGATCCAAGTGTCTGAGGGTCATGGCTGCTCTCTCCCTGAACAGCAAGGATTACCCACTCACGGGCCACCAGGCTGGCCTGCAGCGAGGAGGCAGAGCTGGGTGTCCTGTTGCCTGCAGGAAAAGAGGAGGAGAACTGCCAGAGCCCACAGAAGGTTTGGGAAGTGCAGGGTCTGTGCTGGAGGGCAGAGCATCCGGGGAGCTGCTGCTCCCCGGCGCGGTGGGGCCACGCTCGCGGTCGAGCTCCAGTTGAACGGGTGCCAGCTGGGGATTAATGGGGATGTAGCAGAGATCAGTTGCACATTTGGCTCCTGAGACTTTTGTGAAATTAAGATGCAGCATTTCAGGCAGTTGCTTCCCAGGACAGTCATTTAGAAAACCCAAGTATGTTTAATGGTACAATATGCCCTGAAGTACTTAGAGGGGAACTAGAAAGTAATACCCTGACACAGGAAGAGAAAATCGTCCAGCCCTGCTAAACAGCTTCCGTGCTTAAAATAGGTAAAAGGTGAGGAATTGCCAAGTTCTTTTTGGGCAGGATCTTTGGTGATTTATCTGGAAAAAATATGGAAAAGATGATGTTGTCCTAATTGGACTCTTGCTCCTAAAGCCACAGGTAAGCAATTTATTAAAAGCTTCCGCTCGGCTCCTGACCTGCTGGTTCTGAGCTCAGTGGGGTTACTGCATGCTGTTCCAGATGTGCTGTGGTATCAAAGCACAGGTGGCGGAGCTGAGAAAGCCCTCACTCCTTCTTGTTGTTATTCCATGGCAATAATCTTCATCTCCTCAGTAACAACCCATCCTGCAAAGGGCTCCTCCATCCCCCAGAGTGCTGTCTGCCCTAGGAGGATGTTGCTGGATACACTGGTTGTGGTCTGAGATTTCTCAAAATGAGGAAGTCTTTAGAAGCAATCAGTTTGCTCTAATTCTCTGGCTGTGCCCCAAATCCAGGGAAGTTGTCTTTTGCAGGGAAAGCAGTGCATTTGTACTGACAGAGCTGCTCCATTCTGCACAGCTACAAAGTACGAGGAGACCATTTGTTCCAACCCATGTTTTTGGGAAGGAAACAGAGACTTTGAACTGCTCCAGCAAACAGTGCCCAGGGAGAGGGTACCCTGCTGGTAGGCAGACCCAGGCAACGAAAAGCACCCATGAAATATGGCTGAGAAGAAAGTAATTTCTGTCCTTAAAAATAAAGCTGTCACTGTCCTGAAGTCTGTTGGGGAAGCCCAGCAGAGTTGCCCATGTGAGTTACCAGAAGTGGCTCATTAATCCAGCCCGTGGTGATATCACAAGATCTGAATCTCCTGGGGGGAAGAGAGAGGAAATTGCTATGGAGGCCCCTGAGGTCGCCTGCCCCAGCTCCAGATGCCTCACCCTCTCTGGGTTTTGGCTCACTCACTCCCATGTGGGCACTTGATAATGTCACTGATGACTGGTGTGGGCACTTTCTGGGAGATATTCAGCCTGCTGGGTCTGGCTGTTGGCTTATTCTAGTGTAGGAACAAGAATCAATACAGCGAACTCTGCAGAAGAGGCAGTGGGACAGGAAGACCTCCCCCTTCAGTAGTTCCCAGGGTTTTGGGCAGCTTCTTGGTTATAAAATTTCTCTTCATGGGATACCAGATGAGGACTGTCGCGGGCAACCACACCTCAGTCATTTTTGGGGTTTGACCGTGCTCTTTGCAATAATTTCAATTTTTCACCCCACTTCAGCTGGGAGGTTGCTGAGCATCCAACAGCTCCGATAAGTGACCTCAGCTAATTCCCTCAGCGAGGAGGAGCTGGATAAAGGTGTCAGATTTCCGTGGGCGCTTGTGAGTGGTGTTGAAAGCTCACCCCATCCCCAGCCGTGGCCCCGCAGCCGCGGGCTGCTGTGTCCTGACGCGCGACAGCGGCGCTGCGGCTGCAGGGACCCGCTCCAGCTTTGACACTGTCAGCAGCTCCACGAGTCAGAGAGTCCCCGTCCTGTGGGGCTCAAAGTGATGAAGTTTAGGGGCTCAATCACAGGGAGTGAGTAGCCTGGGGGAGATGGGGCTCGGTGCCATGTGATCCGATGTTGCAGCGAGGAGTTCTGGAGGAAGCGCGCTCTGGCCAGCGTTCAATGCACTGGAATTGCCACATCCGCAATGTGGCACCAGTGTGTGCATTTTGCTGCAGCCTTGGGAGTCCCATGGGCTGCTCCTGGTCCAAGCGAGCTGCTGGCCCCTTGGCACCTCTCCCAGATTGGTAGAAGTCAGTAGAAAAAAATGGTTGGTCAGAAATGACTCATAAAGGCCGTGTTTTCCTGCCAAAAGAATGCTGCCTGTCGGTCACAGAGCAATCCCTCACTGCCCTCTCTAAGGAAACAGCCTGCACCTTCATTCCCCACAGCTCCTGGCTGGGGGACAGCACCCCAGGGATTCCCCCTTCCCCAGAAGATGTGACACGGGCTGAGCCATGCCCACCTCCCACCCTACATCTCAGGGCACAGCCTGTTCTCTACAGCCTCTCTCTCTGTCTGCAGGATGGAGACTTTCCCTGCGGTGGCCGAGGAGGTCCTGAGGGAGTTCCAGGTGCTGCTGCAGCACAGCCCCCCTCCCATCGGAAGCACCCGCATGCTCCAGCTCATGGCCATCAACATGTTTGCAGTGTACAACTCCCAGCCCAAAGGTACCACGTGCAGCTGGAGGGGAAACTGGATGGGGATCAGGCACTCCCCATGTGGAGAAGGGTGGGGGACACACCAGATGGGGAGGTGGGAGTGGTGGTTGGATGTCTGTGGGTGTCAACACAAAGGGACCTTGGCTGGGCTTTTGGAGCTGGCTGAGGTGGCTGAGGAGTGAGGAGGCATCGCATCCCCCTGGAGCCTGAGTCATCAGCACAGAAGGAAGATGCTGCTTTATGGCTCTGCCTTCCCAGCGTTTAAGCTGGGCTCTGCTCAGTGCCTGTGCTGACACCAGAAGAGCTGGGAGGTCTCAGCTGTTGGCTGTGGCTGCCTGTGTCCATGCAGTGGATGGGGGATGTGATGCCACCCTCTGAAACACCAGGTTGGAGCCTGTGCCCGATGTTAATGCAGAGAACAACACAGATCTGGTGTTAATTACTCTCCTCCTCTCACTTCCTCCATCCACCCAGCAGCCTGGATGGTCTCTACCATTGACAAGTTTAATGTGCTGGGCAGCAGAGATGCTGCCAAACCAGAGCCTCTTCACTGAGTTTAAAATTATGCTTCCAGGGATTGTATTTTTCCCTGTGTCCCCTCCAACATGCACTCAGCAGCAGGTACCCAGGTCTGCCTGAGCCGTGAGTGTGGGAGCAGGGATGGGACTGCTCTCCCTGGGTGGGAGGAAGCAGCATTTCACATCCTGATGCCTTAGGATTTAGATCCCAAAGATGAAGGCCTCCAGCTGAGGCCAGCATGTGGGTGAGCCCCAGAGAGCTGCTGCTGGAAGATCCCTCCCTCGTGAGCCAGTTGGTCGGGCCACGGTCAGGCTGATGGAGCAAACTGGCACTGGCTGGAGGGCTGGGAAGTGGCTCCTGTGTGCTGTGCCTGCCTTGCAGGCACTCTCCTCTGCTTGAGGGAGCTGTCAATCCCACTGGCGAGGCAGCAGTGCCCTCCTGCCTGCCAGATGCCAGCCAACAATGGTGTGTTTATCTTTGAGCTGCAAAGTACTTTGTGATTATAAGCAAAAGGCTCTGCGTGACAGTAATTATTGTATTCATAATATTAATAATACCCCTGGTAGGTGAATTAATAGTGGTGTCTGTGCCACAGACAGGAGCGGGTGGGAAGGAGAGGATGAGATTTGTCTGGGATGGATGGCAAGCCCCGGTGGCAGAGCTGGAAGCAATCCCAGCTCTCAAAACCACTGGGCTGTGCTCGTCCATCCACAGCCGAGTTGTGGATGTGTGTGAGTGATGGAGGGAGTGCTTTTTATCTCGTGAAAAATAAGTATTCTCAGACTTCTCTGCCTCCTGTGTGGGTAGCTGCCAGCTGCTCCCAGCTTTCGGATCTCTGGAGAAAGCAAACCTGTTCCTGCCGGGGCCTGCAGAGGCTGCGTGCAGAGCAGGTGGCAGTGCTCCTGGAATGCCTGCAGGTCGGATGGCACCACGGCTGCCATCTGATGCCAAGGGCCCTTCAGGGATTTCCCTGAGGGCTCTTTGCTCTGGTGACCCCGAAATATCGCCGAGAGTGTTGTTGGCAAAGCAAACCCTGCTGTCAGCACAAATGCCCCGGTGGTCTCGGAGCGCTCGCGCTGGCACAGCGCAGGTTGGGCTGGCTCCCAGCGCTGCCATACCGGGAAGAGCTGGGTGCAGATGGAAATCAAAAGCAGAGCAGCAAAGGCTCTGGAGTTGAGAAGGAAGGCAGGAATGTTGGAAGGATTACGGAGTGCCCTGCATGGAGCAGGGGTGCTGGCTCACTCCCCGGCGTGTGGGCTGCTGTGGGCAGGGGCCTGGCGGGAGCGCGCAGCAGGAGCGCTGTCGGGAAGGTGCGGGTTTGCATTTCCCAGCACATGAGTCAGCTCCCTGTGCTGCAGCAGCAGGGGCAGCAGCGGGAGCCAGGGGGCTGAGCCGCCCCTGTGGGCCTGTGGGAGGCTGGCGGGGCTCAGGGAGCAGTCCCACCCTGCCTGCATCCCAAACTGCCAGGAAGCGTTGCTGGGGAGCCGGCTGCAGTCAGAGCTTGGCTGTGTCCACTCCACAGAGCTGGATCTAACTTTGCAGTTGGACCAAACAGCCTCCGGAGATCTCCTCCTACTGAAATCCTCCTGCAAATCTGGGAGCAGAGCGTGGCTGGGTCCTTCCCATCTCACGGGCCTGACACTTAGTTTACAGTAGCAGGAGGAGATCCGTGGGTTTGGGGCTGGAAGGGAGGTCTGAGCCTCTCTTCCCTGCTGTCCAGGGGTGTTCTCTTCAGGGATAGCTGCTCCCTCCCTTCCCTGCTTTGTGTTTCCAGGCCTCAGGAGCCCCAGCTACTCCTGAGAAACTTGTCAATGTGCTTGTTGCTCCATGTCTGGTATGGAACAAATCCCTGGTGCTGAGATCTGGTGGCGCTGGCAGTCGTGGTGTGGTGTCACTGGCATAACAGTCACAATGTGGGGACTTTGATGAAATTCTTAACCCCTGAATAAGAACTTCTAAAGAGTCAGGTATTAAGAAGAAGGAAACTAAATAATTAAATGCTGTGTTAAACACCTGTCCTCCCTCTTCCTCAGGCTTACACCAAACACAATCCTGGCCCATCTCAGCCTCCGTTTTTCAAGTTTTTGGATTGTGCTCACTCTGTCCCAGACCTTCAGTGGGGCAATGGGCAGCACAGGAGGTTGGGACTCATGCATGATAGTTTATATCTGCTGCTCTTTGCTTTGTCACTCCTGTTCTTCTGCTGTGGTGTGGGTTGGCCGTGACCCCTCAGGGGTGCTCCTGTCCTGGCACGTGTCCCCCTGTGGGATTTGTGACATGTCCTTTGTGTCTCTGCTCCCAGCCACTGCCACTTTTTCATGAACCAACCAAGCGCGAGGTCACTGTGTGCTCTTCCGACAGGGTGACTTTTTTTGTGCTGTGTTTAAACTGATTTCAAAACCAGCCAGCTGTGAGCAGCACGTGGCATTCCACATCCTCCTCCCACTGCTGTGGTTACCTGACCCCTGCAGTGGGTGCCAGGGCTCAGGTGAGCACAGGCAGGGCTCTGTGGCCCATTCCCAGTGCAGCTGAGCTGTGCTTGTCCTCAGGGACATCACCAGGCACGCTGGAGCTGGTCTCAGCTGCCTGTGCAGCCGGGCAGCACTGGGAAGATCCTGGGAGATGAATTGGATCCGTTGTTTTCTCTGACAGAGGATGCCAAAGAATTCCCACATGAAGTGCATCCCCTGCTGTTCAGCATCAAACAGTGTGTTCCTGCTTTGTCCAGGGAGGCAGGCAGCCAGTGAGGGTCCCACTGACCCAGCTGCCTCCTGCCAGGAGCACTTCAGGTGTGAAAAAAGATTTTGCAAACCTCAAAACCATGGGGCAAGGAGTGCCCGCCTAGGGGAGGGAGGCAGAGAGAGGTGGCCACTCTACATGGCAGAGACTTGCTGATGCTTTCCAGGATGGGGCATAGGTGACTAACCAGTGTTTTGGGCCATCCTGGGCTCAGGCTGGGGCGGGACCGTAGTGGGGTGGCCCGTTTTAACAGTTTGGTAGCCATCTGCACAGCCAGCTCACAGAGAAGTTTGGATCCCTTTATCCCAACCGCAAACACTCCAAGAATTTTAATTTTTTTTTAATTCTGTAATTTGGGGAAATAAAACTCTGGTTTCTGAAAAGACTAATTGAAGCCGTGCTTGCGGCAGGGGCATCTCGGTGAGTGGAGAGAGAGAAACCCCCTCCCAGCCCATCTGTGCCCAATTTACTCCGATCTGGCCTCTCTGAGGCTTTTTTTCTTTCTCTCTCTCTTTAATAATTTGTTTTATAATTCCTGGAATCAAACCCATCTCAGACACACTGTTTTATTTTACTGTATTATTGGATTATACTTCCTATAAATCACTGGATGTTATTCATAGGCCACCACCAGAATAACTTCCCCTCTCCCCCCTACCCCA
>VWYO01014090.1:56974-85516 GCA_013400275.1 Rhadina sibilatrix | reverse complement strand
GAGAGGAGGGGGCTGCCATATGTGCATCCTCAGCACATGTAGGGAATGAAGCTGCATCCCCCCACCCAGAGCCGAGCAGAGTCAGGGCACAGAGGCACAGGGAGGGTCTGGCCAAGTGCGTGGCTTTAGCTGAGCCTTGGGAAAGTGGAAAACCAGTGGGAAGTGATGGTTTGGGCAGGGTGACCCGTGCATAGGGCATCTGCTCTGCCAAGGGTGATGGCCGAGGAGGAAAACCTACCCTGGCTGAGGGACAGTGCTCATGTGGGTTGTGAGAAGGGCTCAGTGTGGCAGGGGCAGGCTGGGCTTTGCTCTGCAGACCCTGGGTCTGTCTTCTTGAGTGGAACAGGTTTTCTGTGCAAGGTGGTGTCAGCTGGGAAACCTCGACGGCTCGTGCAGAAAGGGAGGTTTCACAGCAGCAGCAGCCTCACAGCAGCATCTGTGGCTTTTGCCACACCGGTGTTGTCAGGCCAGGGCTGAGCAGGTCAGTGCTGCAGGGGTTGGAGAAACTCTGCCTGGCTCAGAGAGGAGCTGCTGTCACACAGCTGTGGCTGCAGCCTGTGCAAGGGTTGGCTAAGGCACCCTGCCTGCTCCTTGAGCACCAACACCAGCCTGAGATGCGGATCTTGCCCGAGTCTTGATGCACACAAGGAAGGAGCTGTAGGTCAGTGCAAATCCCCTGCAGGTACAGGACTTCCCATTTTCATTGGAGAGGAGAGGTCAGAGCCCTGAGATGAGGCTGTGCTGTGGTAACCAGCAGCTGGCTCCACTGCCAGCCCTGTGCCGGACACAGCAGTCTCGCTTTGCTGACCACACCTGCTCAGGCTTGCAGCCTGAACCCTTCAAATACCCTAGAGATGATGCAGAGGCTGGTAGTGTCTGCCTTCAGCAGAGCCTCAGCTCTGACCATTGCCATGGGCTCATTTCTGCCACTCGGACCCAGCTCAAAGAGTGACTGCAGCATGAGAAGAGGCTCAGAGGAAGCACCTTTTGATCACCTGCAGCAGCCTCATCTCAATGTCTTCTCATGAAGCTCTAACCACATCTTGCATGTTGGAGCTGACAGAAAGCAAAGGGAGTCGGATGCAAGAGTCCAGTGCGTTTGCCCAAGTTTAAAAATAAAGCAGTGCTGTGGGTGACTGACTGCCTTGATTTGGTGGAGTTTTAAAATTAGGCACAAAAGAAAGCTTAATAAACCTCAGGCTGTAGATAGCAGCAAAAGCAACTTAATCTTTCCCTGTCTGGGGAGCAGAACTGAGTTTCTCTTAATTCCCCTCTTTGTGTGGTAAATACACACTTCAGCTGTGGGCTGTGACACCTTTGGGCCAAACAACCAGGAGGCTGATGAAGATGTCACGTTGCAGGGCTGTGTCTGGGGGATGCTGAGCATCTGCAGCCCTGTGCTCCATTGAGAGCAGAGCCTGAGGTCCCTCCACCTGCCTGGGGGACTCGATTTGTAGTGCAAAGCCCACTTGATGCAGGGAGGCTGGAGTTGAGGAGTTTGACATCTGGCTTTCTCTGGGTGCTGGGGCTTTGGTTGAGGTACAGCAATTGTGGACTGAGGTGTGTGTGCTGAGATCTCCAGCTGCACCTGGCAGTCGCTGTGTGACTTTCCCTCTGGGACTGGGCAGTGCTGTCTTTAGCCAGATGGTGTTAAGACATAACACCTCCCAAGGCCTTAAGTTTGGAGGAACTGGATGTTTAATTTATCCTTCCCCTCCTTTCACATTGCTGCTTGTATTTGCTTTGCGTTCAAGTGGCAATCAGGAGAGAAAACCCAGAGGAGGGCTGGGTGATTCTGGTGTCCATCCTTCCCCGTGCTGCCTGCCTTGCACTGAGGCTCCTGAGCGAGCTGGCTCTTAGATGTCACTGCCTTGGCAAAGGGTTTTTACACTGAACCTATTGTTTAGTGATATCTGCTACTCCCTGTGTCCAGACACAACCCCGACCTTGAGATGTGTGAGTAGGAGGAAGGGTTGAAGTGGTGCAGGGAGTGATACCTGCATTGCTCATCTCAGGAGCCACACAGCTTCCTGTGCTGAGCCTCCTAAGGGACATGTACGTGTCCAGAGATGGCAGCTGACCCTCCAGGGTTTCTCCTCTGAGCCATTGGGAGTGTTGGAGGTTGGCACAGTTGCTGGGAACTGTCGGCGCCTTTCCCTTCAGGGAAGGAAGCTGTCTCGGACTTGAGACACATCAGTAAAGTTCAGGTAAAATAATTCTGGCCCAGACGTGTCTTCAGAGTCTTGCTCTCGGGCTCTTGAGGCTGGTGGCAGCAATGTTTAGACCAAAGTCTTCCTTTGCTTATTCCCCTCTGTTTCCTGTTTAAAAGGCAGATTGTCACATATTTGGGGATTTATTTACCGTAATTGGAGTTATTTTCCTGGCTGCTGGCTTCTGCCCTCTGATGCAAGACTCCTAGTGAAACGTGTGTCCAGAAAGCCATGTGACTTTTTTTTCCCCTTGCCACAAGTGCCAGCAGGAGATGCAATAATCAACGCGCTGCAGGGAATTTCCACTGGCAGTTCAGGTTTCTGAAATCTAGACGTTGGCTTGGGAGGCAAAAGATTGAGCAGGGCTTTGTGGCAGGGAAGGGAAAGGTTTCCAGCAGAATTGAGCATTTGCTGGTGTGTCAGACTCTCCACTCCTGCCCTCCAGCTCAAGTGCAGCAAGGTCCCCATTGAGTGGTGTTGGATGAGCTTGCTGGGGGCTTCTCCCTGGTCTGCCTGTCACACAAGCACATCCTTACAACTGAAGCTGTTCCACAAGGTGATACCAGGATCTCATTTCAGGGCAACAAATCCAGGGGAAATGGTTTGTAAACACAAAGCCTGAGTCTGCTTTAGAGCCAAGCTTCAGCAGCCCAAGCAGCAAATGAGGACAGAGTCAGTGACAGGTGAGGTGAGGTTGCAGAGACTTTGCTGTGGTTCCAAGGCATGGCCAGCTCTGCAAACGCTGAATCCAACCACTATTTGGATGAAGAAGCAGCTTTGCTGTGTAAAATGAAAGGCAGGAAATGGGGCAGTGGCACACTGTGTCCATCTGTCCTGCTGTGGAACAAGAAAGGAGGTTGCTGAGGCAGCTGTCCTAGGCCTCTGCATCTCCCCAGCTTTGGTGGTAGAGAAAGAGGGGTGCCAGGGAGTCAGAGTGAGGTGCACCAGGTGCAGCAGCTTTGGTGAAGCTTTAGATGTTTGCAGCGTGACAGGAAGTCCCCTTGCTTTTGAAGAGATGTTTCTGATTCTTTAATGTGCCTTGCACCTTTGATTTCCTCATGCTTTTAAGCAGCACCAAGTCAGTTACTGTATTTCTGTTTAATTCTCTGAGAGAACGCTGTATAATTAGGCTAATTATGCTGCTTTGTGAAGTTGTAAAACTCCTGATTGAGCTTGTGGGGCTGTTTTATAACCTTCCAGGTGTAGGCAGGGAGGGCTGCCCGCCCCATGCCCCGTGCAGGTTTGGGTGCAGCCTGCCAGCTCGGTGAGGGTAGTTCCTTCCCAGGGGCTGCCCCACGGGCTCATCCCCTGCCAGCTCCATCCTGCCTTCCTCTTTTCACAGGCTGCAATCCCTCTGGGAATCCTGTACCCAGTGCTGGGGGGGCTTGTTGGGATCTCTTCTTCCCTTAATGTTGAGATCAGGAATGGCAGCACAGCCAAGGCTATGTTTCTATTCTTGAGTGTGTCTGAGGAGGTGACCCCACCCAGGTTTAGGTGTGGAGATCTTTTATTTTCCCTAATGAGGCTGTGTGTGACATGCAGGAGGTTCTTGGCAGCACAGAGCTGGCTCTGTCTGCACCAAGTGACAGTCAGGGGGAAGGTGTGACCTTCAGGCTGTGTGATGCTCACTCCAGCTTCACTGACCAGGACAGTTTAACCCCAGCTGAGTGACAGCCCTGAAGGCACATGGCCCATCTCTAATGAAAGGGTCATTTTGAATGCTGGTCACTGTGGCTGGTGATGGCCGTGGTGGCCTTAGGGCTGGCTGGTAGGTGACACACAGGGAGCACAAGTGATTTGTCTGCCCCCGAGGCTCTCAGGTCCCACCCCAGAGAAGCAGACAGGAGCATGTCACTGTGGAATGGGAAGGAGATACCCCACGGGGCTGGGTTTGGCTGTGGAGTTCCTCCATTGCCCCTTCTCCCATCCCTCCTGGGATCATCTGGCCCCCTGACCCTGGCTCAGTGAACTCCCGGTGCTTCGGCCCCGGGAGCTGAGCTGGGGCGTCTTGCGTAAGCAGCGCCTGCTCCCCGGGTAATGGCACAGGGGATGGAGAGGGAGGCTCCGGCTGCCAAAGGCGGGTTGGGAACAGCATAAACCCTTCAGCCCCGAGGAGCCAAGGGCTGACAACCCTCGTGCCTGGTGCTGGGGAGCGGAGCTGGTCCCGCCCGGGGGGCCCCAAGCGCGCTCGGGGCCGCGGCGGAGAGCGGCCAAGGGCGGCCACATGGGCCCGGGTGGCTCTGGAAGCAGGCGCGGCGGAAGTGATGCTCCCGGCCCCATCTGCACGGGGAGCGGGAGACGCGCCCCAGCTGGTGCGAGGCCCTGGCAGCCCCGGGAGCTGCCGTCTGTTGGGCTTTGCTGCTGTCTACGTTGAAACACGGCTTTGGGAAGGATGGGGGGGGGGGGGGGGGGTCGGTGGCACGGTGCCAGTCCCGGTTCTCCTGGCCTTCTCGTTCCTCTCTCCTCCTCCTCCTCCCCGCTCCCTCCAATGCTTTAAAGTCACATTTCCAGGCCAGACATAGAATTAATCTCTGGGCACTTCACATTGCTGGCAGCGCAAAGCAGGATGTGGGATCTTTTTTTCTCTCTCTCTGCGTCTTGGCTGACTTTTTTACCTCTCGAAGAATTTGGAAGGGCCGTGAGATTCCCCCCACCCCCCCTCGCCTCAGTGCCGTGCAGTTTTTCAGCACGCTGATCACCCTGCTGTGGCTTCACCCTAATAGATTTCATATGCTGACACAGTTGACATCAGTACCAAACTATTTTACATGTGATCTGGTGTATTTCCTGAGGAAATCTGCAAGATATTTATTAAGAACTAATAAAATAAACCTCTCCATGAGCTTTTAGGTAGTTTTCAATTTTTCATGTCTCTCT
Organism: Rhadina sibilatrix; assembly: GCA_013400275.1. Taxonomy (NCBI): domain Eukaryota; kingdom Metazoa; phylum Chordata; class Aves; order Passeriformes; family Phylloscopidae; genus Rhadina; species Rhadina sibilatrix. The sequence continues at coordinate 80,429 of VWYO01014090.1, read as the reverse complement.
CGTTTCCTCTTATCAATGAGTTTCTATTTTCTCCCTCCTCTCTGACCATTGCAAAAGGAAACAAAAATAAATGTTTTAAACCGTTCCTGAATGGACACTGGGAATATTTCTGTAGTGATGTATTAGCAAAGTCGTATTTTTAGGGCTGTATTGTCAAGACTAAAAATATCCCGCTGCAGTGCATCCTTTTTATAGGGCTTTGTGTGTATGTGTGTGTGTGTGTGTGCTGAGCGTTGTACAAGTTTGCACCAATGTGCAAAGGTCTTGGTACTACTGCAGCGTTGCCATCACAGCTGGACTCCATTAAGCCTTGGAAATTAGTGTAATCCTGGTTAAGAAAGGGGGGGGGAAAAAAAAAATCAATCAATCTCGCAGAGCCGCGTTTCCCCAGCTGAGCCGGGATACCTGCGTGGCAGCCGCGCTGCAAAGGGCTCCAGCAGCCGGTGGTTTTGCCACGGCTTTCCTGCCACGGAGGGTGTTCCCTGACTGAGAACAGCAGCTCTGCTCTCCCTGCTCCCCCCGGAGCAGCGGGGCTCAGGCAGGACGGGCCGTGCGCTGCAGTCACCCGGTGGGTTCTGCTCATTTGTCACACCCCGGAGCCCCTTCGGGGCTGTGCAGCGCTGGCAGGCAGCAGCGTGTGTGTGTCTGTAGCAGGGAGCAGGCTGGATGCTTCGCGTTCTCAGAGGGATTTTCTGCCTTTCTGCTATTTGTGTCTCCTTCAATTAACTGCGATTGGAACGGAGAGAACCAAAGGTGGGCGCCGGGCTGAGAAGCCGCCTCCCCTCTGCGCTGCTTGCGGGGGCACCCCTGTCCCGGGCTGGGAGGCGGCTCTGCCTCTCCGTCACGTGTGATTGATGCAGTCCCTTTTCCAAACACGACTTTCCCCCTCCGGCTGGCGTCCGCGGATCCCGGCGTGGCGCTGCGGCCGTCACTCCTGTCCCCAGCAGCCGCCTTGCGTCACAGGTGGTGGGTGCAGCGGCTGACGGGGGCCCTGACGGCCGGGCCAGCGCCGTGCGCATGGCACACGCGCCGCGCCGCGCCGCGCTCCCCCTCCATCCTCTCTTTTTTTACTCGCGGGTTCCTCGCCGTTAGCTTTCCTGTCTGCTGCCGTCTGGAGAGCCACAGCCTCTCTGCTTCCTGTAGAGCAGTTCAGCGAAAGCAGTAATTAGGGCCCGTAAAAATTTGTTTTATTAGCGAGAAGTGTTGGTGGGTAATTGGCCATAATTTGAACCCAGCCNGCGGCTGCGGAGAGGGCGGCCAGCAGCGAGCGCCCGTGCTGTACCCGTCCTTGAGGGCGTTTGACACTGGCATGGGAAGAAAGGAAACCTTGTTTTCCAAGAACTCTGCTCTTTCTCAGCTTGATAAGCATTTAAAATAAAAGCTGCACAATTGGAATTGGCAGAGCATCCTCATTCTTTTGTCTGTCTGTTTATTTTTTTCCCCTCATCCCTCGACATGTGTGCTACAGCCCAGGGTTACTACACCCCGTGGAACCACAGGCCCGGAGCTCTGCAGGCGCGCGCCGAGCTCTGCCCACCCCCGGCCTGGCTCTTTGAAGCCTGGCAGAGCAACAGAGATCCAGCCCCGACCCTGGCAGCCTCCTGATGGCCAGGGCACTGAAATCTTTGACAAAACACCAGTCCTCAGCCCCTTTCGGCTCCCCCTTGGCTCGCAGGGCAGCAAACCCAGGGGCTGCGCCTGGAGCCGGAGCGGTGGTTTTGGAGTCAGGCTGTGACTGCACTATATGGACCCGATGGCTTTGGTATTTATAGGCTTGGTTGGAGCAGCTCGAGGGCCGACGTTCATCCCGACAGAGGGTGATTGGAGAACTCCCCGCTCTGGGAGGACGGAAGAGCCAAGCCCCTCTGCACAGATGTCACGCGCGGTTACTGCCGGTTGAATCACACCAGGGAGTTACTTCAGGCTACTAGCCCTGGTTGTTGCTTTGGTGTAAGTTACTCGGGGCGTTCCTTCAGGTCCGTAGTGCTTGTTTTTCGCTTGGCAGCCTCGGGGCTGGGACCTGGTGTAACCGTTTCCCAAGGAATATTTTTGGTTTGAAAACTGAAGGTCAGCAGTTCGCAAGGGCTGCGCTTGCAGCCAACTCTGTGGTTCGCCTTGTGCCACCGGGCCAGCAGCACTTGAAATCCTGATCAATTGATCTGCAACAATATGAAACCACCAAGGGTGACTGCCAGTTAAAACTCCCCGTCTCGCCCCATTTTCCCCACCCAAAGTGTCTTTCTGCCCATATCCCCTTTCTTGCCGCCTGTCTCCCTCCCTCCCTTTCGGCTGTGTATTGGAGTTTTTTGTCTATCTTTTTCCATCTCTCTGTCTCTTTTCATAACAGTTTTTAATAATGTTTTAGTTAGTTCCAGCCTTTTCCCTCAATGGATCCCATTGGAAAATACATTTGAAAGGAAACAGTTATACACTTCCCTTCCTTTGAAACTCTGTTGGCACCTTTTCCAGTGCAGTAAACCATACAACATGGATTTTCAAAGTTTCCAAACACAGACATGCTGGCGTTAAATTTATGAAAAAATATTTTATTCGGCTGTATAGTAACTATGAGTCTCCGAGCTGCTGGTCACAGTGAAATCGAAGCTCGCTTTGGAACTGCAACAGGTTTTCAAATCTCTGCAGGAAACGGCGCTGGAGCCCGCAGCTCCCTCGTGTCCTCCTGCCAGGAGACACAGCAGCAAACAAAAGGGGTGCTGGGGCACCCCCAGGCGAGCCCACCAACCCCCAGCACAGCTTTTTCCCTCTGGGTGGCTGTGCTGGGAATGCTGCAGCAGCGGTAGCTGCAGGGAGTATCACAGTTGTGCCAATCCTATCTCAGACCACGGGGGAAAAGAGGAATTTGGCATAAAAGCGTGATGTCTTACGCTTGTTAATGGATGTGGAGGGTTCAGGCTCTTTAGTTCCTGAGTGCCGTGGCGGGGGCTCCATCGCCTGTGTGAGCCCGCACGTGCGTCGGGACCCGAGGCTCCGGCTCCATGTGAGTTGTTGGAGCACTGAGCTCGTATTTTCTAACGGGGGGGCTGGGATGTTAAACTTCCTGGAGGGGTTTCTCTGCGTGCTGTGGGTTTGTGCCTGCGGTCACGGCCCTTCCCGCAGGGAATCGCTCGCTCGACGCCTGAGGAGCTCCCTTTGCGTGGCACCGCTCGCAGCTGGATTTCTTCCAAATTTCCACAGAAGACCACAGCCCCCGATCACCACCAGAGGTCTGGTGGGTGAATCTGGCTGCGTATCCTCACGAGGAGCATTTTGAGGGGTTGTTTCCAAACAGAGCGAGCCTCAGAGGCTGTGCCCAGTGGCACTTGCGGTGTGGTGTAAGTCACACAAAGCCTCCTGTGGTAGACAAGATGATGACAGGACAAAGAGATCCCAGGCTCAATTTTCCTGTTGTCCTTTTGCTTGTAAAATTTCTTTCCCTTCTCATGGGAGTTTTCCAGAGAAGCCACTGATTAAGTGTTATCGTCGTGCTCGGTGCCACATGGAGTGTAGGAAAAGCTACAAGATTCAGGTCCAAATAATTGGATGGTGTAAACTCACTGGTGTGTGCTCAAAGCTTGGGTGTGGGTGCCTTTTTTCATGGTACCTCCAACAGGTCCTGATGAGGAACTGAGCTTAAGAAAAATACCAAGTTTTCTAGGCCCTTGACTGCCCACCTTGAGATGCAGGAGATGGAGTTCTCCTAAAAACATAATCCTTCAGGAGCTGCCTTTGATCCTACTCAAAACAGAACTGCCCAGTGTCTGCAAATTCCATCCCCTCTTGTGTCACCAGCCAGCCAACAAGTGAGGGACACAAAAATAGTTGAGCACATGCACTGGGAGGAGTTAAGGGGACTTCTGGATCTCCCTGAAGGGTTCAGGACCAAGGCAAAGAATGGAATCAAGTTCTCCATCTCAATCCCCCAAACTGTGACCTTGTCCTGCAGCCCTGAGCCTCACTGAACACGTGCACATTTCAGCACATCTGAACACTCTGCAGGAGGGTCTCTGCTGCCTGTTAATTTTCTGTGTTGACTGAAAATGGTACCTTGAGGGGAGAAAAAGTGATGTGTCGTTAGGACGGCTTTATGGTGAGTAAGTGTGATGGAGCTGACTTGAAGCTGCATAGATGCCTCCAAGTCTGGTGTTCTGAGAGTTTTTTTGCATGTGTAATTTTAGAAAAAAATTCAGTTTTCAGAAAAGCGAGCTCCCCCGTGGAACCAGGCTGACCTCATCTGGGAACCTTGGCTGGCACGTAAATCTGGATGCACCACACAAGCCTCTGCCACGGCAGGAATGCTGCATGTGTGGGGCTGGGATCCTCTGGGGAGAGCAGCCACTGATGGTGCCAGCAGAGCATTGAGGGGGCTGGAGGAGGGGCTGCTATGCTGTGCCTCACTTGTGCTGCTTCAGCCCCCTGTTCCACCTGCTTTTCCCTCTCCAGTGCCTCACCTGGCTTGGTTTATTCTTCTGTCCAAGCAGGTGAAGCAGCTGCTTTGGTTGGAGAGAGCTGTGTGATAGTGAGCACCCAGATTTCCATAGGTCCCCACCTTGGCAAAGCAGGATGGAGGTGGCAGAAGGCACGCCCAGACCCCTCCGCTGTCCCCTGCCAAAATTTTTGGTTCCTGCTCCAAGTGTGAAGGTGCTAGGGATTTTGCTGAAATGGTCAAAGAATTTTTAACTTGAGAAGAACAATATATTTTCCCTAACCTCATTCTGGCAAATGGCTGAACCTTTGTAGTTGAAATTTTCCCAATAAATTCAGCTCGAAGAAAGCTTTTGGCATGAAGGATTGCAGCCTAAATGGTTAACGTTTGGCAAAGTTCTTAGGAACTGAAACCAAGGTCTTATAATGGAAATTGTTAGGTAAGAATCACTGCAGGCAGAGTGGCTCGGCTGTGCCCATCTTGGTGGGGTGTTCTGGGGCTGGGGGTGCCACTGCCATCAGCCAGGGAAGCTGGGGGGACCAGGTAGGGCTGGGGTGGGAGGTGAGGAGGCAGTTCAGGCTTTGATGAAGACCCTGGGATTTCCTGCTTCCCAAGGGCTGGGAGGAGGGCACAGATTTCACTTCGTGTTTTGGCATTTGCTTTGCAAACCACCACACTGGGCCCTCAGGAAGCCGTCAGAAGACGAGCAGCAAAGGAGGGAATGTGCTGAAATGGAAGCTCCATACTCTGCTGTTCCTGCCCCATCAAAGGCTCCTTTCCCTGAATGCTCCTGTCTGCAGGCACTTGCTCTCATGAGCTTTAACTGCAGGCTCAAGCTGCTCGCCCAGGTTCACACCCAAGGAAGCCAGTTCCAGGCTGTCTGCTCACATTTTGCTGTCAAAGACATGCCCACCCCCAGCAAGAGCATGAAGGGTGCAAAATGCTCCCTGTTATTTGCTGCTGTTATTTGTCCTGGTAAAAGTTCCCTCAGGGCTGGAGGAAATCTTTTGGGAAGTCCTGTTCACACCTCCTCCCTGTTGTAAATAACATCTGACACAGTTATGGCTGGGCACAGACAGCTCCTGGGGGGATGCTGGTAGCTCTTGCCATGCTGCTGTGTAACCCAGCTGGGCTCCCCAGCTCCTCACTGGCTCTTTTGGTGAGGTTCGTAGCTCTGGCATCTTCAAAAAGAGCTGACAGATCTGTGCAGACAGAGGATAGGCCATCAGGGGTTCTCTTTCTTCATTCTGCATCATTGCAGTGCCCCTAAAACCCTTTTCCATTCCTATCATCCATGACTTTTCTTCTTTCATGCAGCATTCCCCGTTTCATCTGAATGCCCTGCTCGCCTTCGGGCCTTTTTGCCTTTGCAGCATCTTCAGTCACATCCTGCTTGTGCATTTTATGACAAATATTCCCTCCACAGGAAGAGACAGCTGGTGCCAGGCTGGTCTGGAGCTATAGATATGCTGATGAGCCGGCATGCCAGCTTGAAGGGACACGCTTCCTTATGAGCCAGCCAGGAGTTACATACATTTGGATTTGCCAGCCTTTTAGCTGCCAGACGGGTCAAATTCACGTTGCTGTCAGTTGTTGGCAGCAAAAGCTGTGGCTCTGGGGATCTGCAGCGAGGACTTTGCTGTGCCTGTGTCACAAGTGCCAGCGTCAGCTCGCGCGCTCGGAGCCGCTCCGGTGAGGGCAGTGCTGAGAAATGAGAGTTCCTCTGGCAGTTCTCCAGGTTTGCCAGCACGGATGAGCCCGGAGGTGCCTTTGCTCCAGCTGTGCTGGTCGGGGACTGGCGTGTCTCAGTGCAAATGTGACTAGTGACAACTGGGATGGATGTGCCTCCTTGGGCAGGGGGAGTGTTTCTGGCTCCTTATGGGCTGTCCCACGTCCCAAACTGACTTCCACAGCCTCGCTGGGGTCAGGGGGGCAGAGGATCCTGGCCCTGCCGGCTGGGTCAAGCACCCCAAGCGTGTAGGGAGAGCTCCAAAGTGCTGCTTAGTGCAAGTGGAAATGGCTTCAATCTGTGTTTTGACTGATGGGTCTTTTCAGGAAATTTCTGAGAATAACATTTCTAAAAATGGCTGCTTCTTTCCACTGATATTTCCTGGAAAAGGCTGTAGTTAATTTTAAACCACTATCCTTTTCCCTTTTCAAGTGGAAATGGCTTTGTGCTTGTCCCCAAGGCTAATGTCATTCTTTTCTGACCTAGCCCGGGTTGTGTGGTGAGGAGGGACACTGTGCCACTCACTGCTGTTGCCTCCTCCTGCAGGTCCTGTTGGTCTTCCAGAGCTGCAAAAATGGGGGTGTTGGGGACACTCTATGCACGTGTCTGCTTTCCCTGTGGAAATGAATAACTTCTTATTAAGTTAGTATTATTAATAGTCACTTCACAATGATGTTTTTTGTCATTGACTCCTGGCCAGCCCCGAGCACACAAGAAAGCTGTCCCTAAAGTCATTCCCTAAAGCTTTGTTCATCAGGGTCAGGAAGGATATACTGAGCTGGTTATCGCACCCCAGGTGCAAGGATCCAGCCCTGCCTGGGCTTAGATCAGAGCCAGAGAAAAGCTCCTGGATCAGCCAAAGGGAGCTGGCAGCACAGAGCTGTCTGGGGCAGGCAGCCCCTTGGTGTCGGGCAGAGCATGGCTTCCCCTGTGGCTCCTGGGCAGGCTCTCTGCTTCGGGTGGGAATATGTCATTAATTTTTATACCTTCCCCTGTAAACCATCGACCCTTTTTATGATGTCATGAGGGATTCCTTAATTTTGCAGCTGCTTCCTGGTTACGTCAGAGAAGAGCCTCCCGTCCTAGAGCCCAGCGCTGCAGTCCAGGACGGCTGGAAACAAATGAAGTGTTGAATATCTAATGGCTTCCACAGGGAGAGCTGCTCCATCCTCCCCAGGCCCCCGGCATTCCTCACCTCCTAGGCCTCCCTCCTTCCCTCCCTCGGACAAGTCAGGGTTGCAGAGGGAGCTGCAGGCTCCTGGGCAGCCCCAGCTGCTTGGGGAACATGTGCAGCAAGTTCCCTGCTGCTGCTGCCACCAAAACCCTCCCAGGACCTTCCTGCCTCTCCGTGGGGAGACATCAGTACAGGGAGGTGGACTGGGGGCATCCAGGTTATTACTAAAACCCAGAGGTTGCTTTGGGAGGGGTCCAGCCCTGCGTGCTGCAGGTGGTGATATTCAGCTCAGCCACAGTGCTGGTGGGGCTGGGGCTGCCATCCTGTTTGCTCAGAGTCAGGGAGCGTCCGTCCATCCTTCCACGAAAGCTGCCCATCATTCCCAGGGTGTCAGCCAGGGCTGAGCAGTGCCTCCAGGTTCCCAGGCTCTCTCTCAGGGGCAGATGAGTGCGTGTGTGACTCGCCAGTTCCCAGAGCTGGGAGTGCCAGTGACTCACAGGTCCCCTGCAAGGGGGTGTCAGGGAAATGCCCCACAGCTGTGAGCATCCTCCTCACTTCTGCTGCTTTATATTCCTGTGGTTGTGTTTGGTCTTCACCAGCCTGGGCCGGCAGCAGGGCTCTCCTCACCCATTTCCTGCAGACAGCCCCACCCCGGGGGTCTGCCCTGTAGCCGTGCCAGGGCTGTGTCTGGCGGGGAGTGACTCACAGGGAAAGCTGTGTCTGAGCAGTGAGGAAGCAAAGGAATTGCCTTCAGGTGGTGGCAGCTCCAGGTGACCAGCCCCGGGTCTCTTCCCCTCAGGGCAGCAGCCAGCTGGTGAATCAGTTGTCTGTGCCTCCAGAGTTGATGTGCTGACACATCAGCCCAGTGCCTTTGCCCTCAGCCCTGTGCTCACGGAGCTCCTGCAGTTCCTGTGTCCCCTGGCCAGCCCGTTATGTCATCCTTGGGATTGTGTCCATGGAACTGTTCGTTCTTTTGAGTGCCTTCCCATACAGTCCTTCACCCTGTCACCAGGAAAGGTGGCTTCAGCTGTTGTTCCCTGGGAGCAAGGCACATCCTTGCTGCTCTGCCAGCACTGGGATCACCTGCTGCCAGCACTGCTCCAGCCTTCCCGGCCTGGAGCCACAGCTCAGGTGAGGATGGAGAGGCCAGCATGGAGACTGTCCCACTGCAGCCCTCCTGACCCTGCTGGAGCAGTCTGATGGCTTCAATCAAAGCAATCTGGTCTCCTTTGATATTTGTTGGCTGGGATTGTTTTAACTGTGGAAACTTCAGCATTCCTTGTTTTGTTAGCTGGGATGTGTGGATGGAGGAGCGCGTCCACTGCTTGCTTGTAAGCTCAGGGGTTGCTGTGGCTGCCTTCCACCTAAACCAGGGGCACACTCAGAGCAGAACAGCTGGGAGCCCTCACTCCCTGCCCCTGCCCCATCCCTGTGAGCACGTGTCCTGTGCTCGCTGTGTCCCGATTGTCCCTTGCAGGATTTCCTTCGGCACATGGCACTCGAGCAGCCACGAGAGGCTTCCTCCAGCAAATCCCTCTCCTCGTAGGCGGCCGCCCCTTGCTCTTTTCCCATTCCCATTTCCTGTGGTTGGTCGTGTTGCCCTAATAAAGGTCTGGCACTGCTGTTTTGCACACCCTAGTGGGAGAGGGGATGTGTTTATCACTTTTCCTGGAGATTATCTGTTTAAGCACTCTCTGACAGTTACAATAACAAGGGCAGCGCGTTGTGTTTCCCAGCAAAAGGACACTCGCTGCTGAAAGATGTATAGCACTAATTAGAAATACATAACATCCGGCCACATGGCAGCCTTCTCCCGGCCGCTCCATTTCCTGAGCTCAGACGACTTTGACGACAGTTGGTTTATGTTTTCCATGAATATAACGTTCTCAGAGAAACACAAATTTCTCCCCGGTACAAAAGTCCCCTTTCTCTCTGCCTCCTCTCTCTCGCCTGTGGAACAGGTAGATTTATGGCTGCAGGAGTCCTGGGTCAGGCTCTGCTGCAGGGCTGGGTGGGAGCAGAGCCCACAGAGCCTGGGAGAAGCCAGGTAGGATCTTGCAGAGGGCGCTGCAGCTGCTGATCCACCCAGCTCCCTGCAATCCCTGCAGGAAACTGCCTCCTGGTAGGAAAACAGCGCTCTCTGTGCAGCTGGGAAAAAAAACCCCTCTTTCCTACATGCAAAGAAACAGGAGGACTCCTCTCCTTGATCTTCAGAAAAACCTCCCGTTGCTGGTCCCCAGTTGCTTTTGCTCTGTTCTTGCAGTCTGACGCTCATCAGCTCCCATTTTTTCCATCCCATCCCTCTCCCTCTCTCTCCTTTGGGCTCTGCTTCAGAGCAGATTGCCTGGGCGCCAGTTGGAGGAGTCTGGGTCCAGTCTCCAGCTCGCAGCAAGCAGCAGTCACTCGTGCAAGGACATTTTTACAGAAGTCCCCACCTGCTGGGTGGGAGCAGGGCAGTTGCTCTGCTGCCTGTAACACAGGTGAAGGGAGGTGGGAAGATGGAGCCTGCTCAGGGAGGTGAAATCTTAGCAGGTTTTAACTGTTGAAAGGAATTCCTGTTGACTATGGAAAAACTGCTGTCTTTCAGATGTTTATAGCTTGGCTGAGTGTGGACAGATTTCTAGTAGGACAGGAAAACTCTCTGGTAAAAAGGTTATTCTGCAGCAAAATCTCAGCTCCTTGTTCGAGGATTTGCAGTTGCTAGAGTAGCTCAAGGAAAAGGTGGTGTTTTTTCACAAACAGGGGTAAGCCACTCTCGTTTCCTAGCCTCATTCTCACAAGTGGCCCAGCTGTTTTGGCTGAAGATTTGCAGGAGAATTCAGGCTGAGACAGGCACCTAGCATGGAAACTTGAGCAAAGTCTGAGCCAGCTAGAAAAAGGAGCTGACAAGTGTTGAGTGTCAGGCAGGGTGCTCAGAACTGTCACAGCTCATGTCCTGCTGCCAGTCCAGAGCCCTGACCTTCACAGGGGCCTGCAGGGGTCTGCAGGGCTCTCACTTACTTTTCTGGTGCAGAAAGGCAGATCTTTGAGGCAAATTCAGCCTGTGAAGTGTGGGGTAGTACAAATCAGTCGTTTCCAAGTGTTTGGTGACAGTCCTGCTTTAAAATGCCCTGCCTGCTCCTTTCTAGCCCCACACAGCGTCCCATGGACCGGAGTTTTGCTGATGTTGCTGTGGGGCTACCAGTGCTCAAGAAACATCTCCAGCCTAAGGAAGCTCCCCAAAGGAGGCTTTTTTTAGGCCAGCTCAGCTCCCTGCCATGGCTGCAGCGTGGCTCCAGGGGCTGTGTGTTGGTACAGCAACACAGACGAGGGTGTGAATTCACCCTGAGTCAGTCTTGGCCGCGAGTGCAGGAGCCCTGACCTGAGGTTGTGGTTTAACAAGCACTTACTGAGGCAGCGGTGCCAGCTTTGCCCACCCGCCTCTGCACCCACGCAGCACCTTTGCAGGCAGTGGCACAGCTGAGAGGTGACATTTGTGAGCCTGCTGAGCCGTGCTGGTGTTCACAGGGTGGCTGCGCAGGCGAGAGCTGAGAGGTGATGTGACAGGAGCTGTTTATCCAGGGCTGGCATTCACAGGGACGTTTGCCGGGTTACAAGGGGAGAAAGGTGGAGGGGGAATGCGTTGTGGTTGGTGGTGTTGGATGATTTCCTGTGGAGTGTCACTGCTGTGGCTGCTGGTGGCACGGAGGAGCCACAGCTCCAGCTACCTCAGAGCTTGTGACCTCGTGGCCCCTTTCTTTGTGATTTTTTTTTTCCGCAGTTGCCTGACACCTCCACGGCGTGCCCCAGCTGCACAGCCTGGCTGGGTGTGAATTGGGAGGGTTATCTGATTACAGCCCCATTTGGGGTTTCAGGGGAGGAAGTGGAGTGGATTTGTGGCAGCTTTAGCTGTTGGGGTGCCATTGATGCCACTTGAAGTCTCTGTCACCGAGCTTTTGGTGACAGCCTGCGGGGCTAAGGATGCAGGGTTGCCTGTGGACCTGACACTCATTCTGCACCCACTGTGAATCTGGGGAAACAGATCTTGGAATTACAGATTGGGCAGTCAGGATTTCTCTGCCTGCTCTTGTTGCTCTGAGGCAGCTGGTTATCTCCATTTTTACTAGTGCTGTGCAACTGCAGGGACAGAAATGACCTAAGTGTCACTCCATCCTCCAAAAACATCTCTTTTCCAATAAGTTTCTGTCTCAATGTGCATTACCAGCAGCACAGACCATTGCTCAGCTCAGAAGTAATGATGCCCTGTGGGCTCCAGAGCAGATTTGTTGCTCCAACCCTCATTTCAGCATATTTTCTACAAAGTATTTTCCTCTTAGTGCCAGGATAGGCTCAGACACCGAGTGGGTGCAGAGAGTTTGTTTCCCTATTGCCCATCACTCAAAACATTTTACAAGTTTCTGTTTAAACACCCCAAGTGTTTGCCCTTTGATGTGCCCTCACCTTGTCTGTCTCCTGTGGCAGGGGTAGCCTGAGGTTTGCCCTTACAGCCTCTGTTAGCCCTGGCCACTGGCTCCCAGCTTCCAGCTCCCAGCTCAGGGCAAGCCAAAGCTCCCAGCCTCCCGAGGAAAGTGGTGAAAAGGCACAGAGAGAAAGTGTCTGGTGATTTATGGTGCTTTCCTCTTTTGTCCTACAATTAAGCTCTTAAGAGCCTTTGCTGGTGCATGTTCAGGGGTCTTGAACAAGCACCCACCTGGATGTTTGTCTTTCTCTGCTGGAGGAGCCTCCTGGGAATGAGGCTGATGAGCTCATCCGGTGAATGAACTTTCAGGACTGGGGGAGTTTTGTGCGTTTTATGAGTTTAATGATGAGCTGACAACACCCATGGTAGCTGAGCTGGAAGTGTGTGACAAACAGCCCTTAAGTGTGGGTGTCCTAATGCTCTTACCTGCACAGTGGGCAGCTTTGCAGGCTCTACCAGGGCTGAGCATTGTTGGGGTACACTGGAGCACCGTGGCTTTATGAGCTGATGGGCACATGGTTCATGTTTGCAGCAGCACAAGCTGTTTGAAGGACAGCTGTACCTGCCACAGCTCAAGTGCAGGAAACTTTTTATTGCATTTTGGTTGTTAAATGTTGTGTGGGGAACTTGCAGCCTGCAGCAAGAGCTGCTGGTGGCAGTGGGAAGGGCTGGGACCAAGCCTGGTCACAGTCGCCACAGAGCACTGGTCCAGCTTTAGGAGCCAGTCTCTGAAATACACCCTGAACTATGGGATGCTCATCACCTTCACCATCACAAACACCTTTAAGCTTTGCCTGTTTTGGAGAGGGTCAGAATGTAGCTTTTGCACCACCTCAGTTTGGGGGTCACTGTGAGTCTGTCTTGAGCGCAGTGCCTGGAGTCCTGGGGGCTGCCCACTCAAAGTGTGGGGGTCCATGCTGAAATGCCCAGAGATTTTCACCACCCAGGGGACTTGCCAGACTCAGGTGTGGCAGCTGGACCACCGTGGTCTTGTTGTGTGTCCATTAAAGACAAGAAGTGAAGACAGTGCAGCATCTCACCCGAGTGCAGGAGGAGGGAGCACGGGGAAGACAACAGTCATTTCTTGGACTGGACTCTGGCCAGAGCACTGGGACTAAGACTCTTAATTGTGGGAAAGGCTTCGTGAAAGAGATTTACTGTCCCAGAGTGGTCACATCTTTAGTTTTATGTTTCCTCCAAAAGCTGACAGCTCCTGCAGTACAGCACTTCCTACCATTGCTCTGCAGCACCGGCTCAGCCCTGGCTCTATGTGCAAAGCACCCTCATTCAGCTGCCAGGTGCCTTTGGTGCCACACTGGGTGCTGAACTCATTGACAGCTGTAAGAACTGTCAATCCAGACTTTATATGTTCCTTCTTATTTTTCCTGTGTTTCTTGGTGTGTTCTTGTCTTTTTTTTGGATGTTTTTAACCTCCCACCCCACTCCTCTGAAATTATCTGTCCTTAAAACCCCACTGTTTATTCTGTGCACCTCAGGTGTTTTGCGAGCCCTGGCTTAAATGTGGCCTCAGTGTCTTGCTCTAATCCTCTTGCTGTTTGCTCAAAATCCCTGCTCTGCCACATCTGGGCAGTTCAACTCCGAACACCTCCGTGCTGATGTGCAGCTGCTGCTGGGGGGCTCTCCCTCCCTGTCTCAGCCCTGGGGCTTCACTCACCCATTCAGTGTCAGTACCTGTGAGTTTGTAAAAATCCTCTGCCTGGCTTGGGGCAGCTGTTCTCAGGGTGGGAGCTCTGATCCTGCAGTAAGCCAGCGAGGAGCATCCTGCACAGAGCAAACGGCACTGATGGGTAGCAACCCAGTAAATGTGTGGGTTCTCCCCAGCCAGCCACTCCCCCACATCCTGGGAGGATGTGCATGGGGAGTAGAGGGAGTTGGGAGGGCAGAGGCTGCCCTTAAGGTTTAAACCCCTTCTGGGAGCTCTGGGGCAGGCTGGCATGTCCCACGGCACTCCTGGCCTAACCCACGCCTGGCTCCAGGCAGTTCCCTCGAGCCAGCTCCCTGCTGCTCTGAGCAGCCTCAGAAGTGGTTTCTGGCTGGGTGTAGATGTGCTGGGGGGATTTGCTCTCACTCCCAGCCGGCTCTGTTTGGAAGAGCTGTGGTCATGTGGCATCTCCTTGAGTAACAGTTCCAATTAAGCTCTCTTGACAAGCTGTTGTGTGACTGTGAAACTAATGGGAGGAGCCCCTTCCTCAGCTGCTGAGGTTAAAACTCCAGCAGGGACAGAGATCAAACATGCAGCTAATTACCCTTTTAACACTTAAACATACCCCCCTCCTCAGGGGAAGGCATCAGCCCCGAGCAGCAGCTTCTGTGCTGGGAGCCCTGAGTGCCAGTGTGATCCTGGCTGGCTCAGCACACGCCTTGGGGCTGGGCATGGTGTGGGCAGCAGCCTCTTCCCACTCCAGAGCAGCTACTCACCACCTTTTCCCTCCCTACATGGAACAATTATGTCTGGGACAGGTGTAAGTTAGGGAATTGCTCACCCCTGCCCCTCGTGGGATGCAGAAGGGGAGGCTGTGAAGGTGAAAGCGGATGGAACATCTGACCCAGACCCTCTGTGTCTCCTAGAGTGCATCTCTGAGGATTGCCGCTCCGTCATCCAGGAACAGGCCACGGCCCTGGGGCTCTCCATGTTTGCACTCCTGGTGAGGAGGTGCACCAACCTGCTGAGGGAATGTGTGCCAGGTAAGGGCTTAGCAGCAGAATCCATGCAGGGGCCCACGAGGCAGCCTGGGGGGAGTCAGGCCTTCATTCCCTGCTGGTTTTTACATCCCTTCCCTTCTCTTGGGGCCTTAGGATTCTGCCCCAGCATCCCGAGCTCTGCCCAGGTTATAGCTAGATCAGCTGCAGGAAAGCCCCTGATGTGTGCAGACAGAAATGTTTGGAAGAAAGGGATAGACTGAGACTATGCTTTCTACCAGCAACTGGGAAACTTCCCAAGACTGGGACCTGGGAATCCTGTCTCTGTGATTGGTGCAGTGGCACCCTGCTGCCCTCAATAGAAGGGATCACAAACACCCTGGCTTGCTCTCCAGGCCAGCCTGTGTAGGGAGAACAGATCTGTCTTTGTGCATGCTGTGGGTTGTGGCTGTTCCCTTGTGTGTCCAAGGCTGGGATGTTGGGATCTGTGTCATACTTTCCCAGTCCCTGCCTGAGCCTGGCTGTGGTGAGCTGCCTCAGCTCTCACGTCTTGTATTTGCAGTTCAGCCACAAGAGATGGAGCAGGAGGATGAGGAGGACGACATCAAGGTCTCTGCCTTGCCCCAGGACCTGAAGGAGCTGCTCCCCAGTGTGAAGGTCTGGTCGGACTGGATGCTTGGCCACCCGGACACCTGGAATCCTCCTCCAACGTCTCTTGAGCTCCCCAAACAGTACGTGCACCCTCTGGTTTCTGCTCCCTCCTTGAGCTCCTTGTGCCACCCTTTCTCCTTGCTCATTCTTTACTGCTGTCTGTGACACCGTGACCTGAGCACCCAGGCAAGGCCCACTCCCCAGGGAATGTTGGGAATTTGTCACCTCTGGTGACACAGTGACTTCTTCATTGATGTGTGAGTGGGGCTGGAGGGTGCCTGGTGGCTGCCCTATGTTTCCATGTGTTGGAAGATGGCTTATGAGGTAGATTTTTACTTTCTGCTTACAATGTGCATATGGTTTTGTCAGGATACCCTTCCTTTAGGTGTTCTGTCCAGCCACCTGGACAGGCAGGGCCTTCCTCTGGACCAGAGAGAACTCCATTTCCAGCAGAAGTGTTTTGTTACCTTTTTTTTGACTGAGTCAGGCCAACCTTGGTTGGGCTGGGCTAGCTGGAGCTCCAAAAGTCACCTCCCCTCTGCTTCAGAAACCGCTTTTCCCTACCCTGCAACGCGCCAAAGGGTTAATTTTCTAAACTGGCCGATTCCAGCCCGTTAGTCCATAATGCGGACTAGGCAATTTGCATATTTTTGGACAGAAAATGGAGCAGAGGGGCCAAGAGCGGAGTATGCGAAGCAGCGCCTGAGCATGCTCCGTAGCTGCTTTCCCGCAGGATTTTCCATCTGCCTCCGGTCCTCCGGATCCAGAGCCTGAAATCACGTCTTGTTGTTAATCCAAAGGAGCCAGAACCCAGGGTGATGGGAAAGCGCATTAGGAGTAATCCAGCAAAGTGGCTTAACCATTAATGGGTCCCCGCTCCGTGCGTCAGGTCCAGTCCTGCTCCCCTGGTTTATTGCCTCTTACTCCAGTTCTTTTTCATTTGGCTGAGGAAATGGAAATCTCACACAGGAAGTTCTGGGCCTCATTTTGTGGAGATGGAGTCTGTTTTCTGTTTGTCGGCTGCTCGGTGTGGGACCGCTGCCTGCTCATGTGAACTGCTGCCCATCTTTGGGCAGGAACTCAAACCGGGATCCGTCACGTGAGCCCGGCTGCACCAATCCCCCCTTCCCCTCGCGCTGCCTGCGCAGGGAGCCGCCGAGCCCTTGGCCAGGGGCAGCCTGGAGATGGAATTTCTGATTGGGTTCAGGCAGCCAGCGCTCGGCGCCTGCCCTGGGACGAGCTGATCCCCCCTCCTGCCGGGCACCGGGGGCCGTGTAGCCCCGGGGTGACGGAGCAGGTGCTCCTGCTCACCCATTGATGGTGGTGGCAGCCCACCCCAGGGCTCTTGGGGGAGTGTTGGGGCTCTACTCTGCAAGATCCCCATGTGTTCAGTGGAGGAATGAGTGTCTCTGTCGTGCTTGGCCTCTCCATGGAGCGTGACTGAGCAGCCCCTCTTATCCCACTGTGCCCATCCTGCCCCATGCTGCCTCAGAGCTCCTCCACCCTGGTGCTCTTCGGCTCACATGGAGAATCTTTCTTCGCCACACTGCTGTTCCAGCCCAGACCTCTTGTATGGATGGGTGTTGGTGGTCCAGGGCTCTGGGACTGCAGTGATTGAGTTACCAGGGAGATGCAGGTAGTGATGAACAGCAGAGAACCAGCTCTGCTCTTGGGCGTGACCTGGGATTTGCAACATTTGCCCTGGGGATAGGAAAAGAAAATGAGAGCTCTGGGTTAGTGTTTCAGCTCTCTATTTACACAAGCCTGCTGGCTGCCCTGGGGCTCTTCAGGAACCAGGTAGAGCCACCGAGTCCAGGGGTTTAGATAGGAACAGCTTCAAAGAAGTTTAGAAGTAAAACATGGGTCAGAGCAGCAGGCGTGGTGGAGTAAGCCAAGGTTTATGGGCAGGGTGAGCTCAGGAGCAGGGAGAGCACGTGAGGAGCAAGTGCAAGATGCCAAGTTACAGAGCTGAGCGAGGGGCCTGTGCCATGTCACACATGGACAGCTGGGATGTGCTATGAGATCCCACCACTGCCAACAGAGAAGCTGGTTGGATACTCTTAAACCACTTTCCTTGTCTCTTGTGATGGTATGGTCACAGAAAAAGGATGTAGAAATCCCCTGAAGCACATCAGCACCCTGCAGAGATGCCATGAACGTGCTAAAGCTTCTGGAACAAACAGGCCTCATACCCACCTGGAAGCCCACTCAGAGCCCAGAGCTCACATCAAAGTGCAGCTCATCCAGGGCCAGAATGCTGGGCTGGGCTCGTGGCCAGCAGGGCAGCTTGGCAGGACTCGGCCAGAGCTTTGAGCCGGGGCTGTGTGTCCCAAGGCCTCTCTTGCCATGTTTGCAATCGCTCCTTCTTCATATGGGAGAGAGCTGGGGGACTTTGAGAACGTCTAAACTCAGCCCAGCTGTGGCAGTTGGTTTATTGCTTTCAGCTGGTACTTGAACCCGGGTCCTGGTCTTGGAGTCTTTCCCAGGTTTAATCCCCGGAGCTTTCTCTGCAGCTGTATGACACTGCGCTGACCCCGAATGAGGATAGGAAAATAGAAACGGTGCCAAGCCAGAGTCTCTTTTTCATTTGGAGTCTGGCTGTCTGCCCATGACCAGGGTTACATAATGGGAAACATAGCTGGGGCTCTGGAGAGCCCGCGTTTCACCACGCTGCCCAGACCTTCGCGTTCTGATGCTATATATCTTCCTAATTGTAGCTCGGATGCATTTATCACACTGCTGGATTTGAGTCCTTACAATAAAAAAAAAAAAAAACTTCAACAAAAAAACCAACAAAACCAACCCCACACCAAATTCCTCAGCTCGCTGCTTTCCCCCTTGGACAGAGGCGGAGGGAAAGGTGTGAGGGGTGAGCGCTGCCGAAAGCCGGCAGATGGATGTGAGCCATGCGGGAGTGGGCTCCGTGGAGTGGGATGAGAGGCTCAGGAGGCTGTGTCTTCAGGGTCCTTTTTCTTGGTGGGAGCTTGGGAATGAGCCCTGGTTCCTGGCAGGCATCCTCTCCCTACCTGGGGGCTCAGGAGTCTTTCAATTCAGCCCAAGCGAGAAGCTCCATCTTTCCCCAAATCCACCCTTCTTGGTCTGGTGCACTCTTCCAGCTCCTGGACACAGTTCATGGTCATCACAGCTCGAGGGATGCCCTGGAACAGGTTTTCAGTTGTTGGACTTCCAAACTACCTCTCTGTGTGTATTTGAGAGGTGAAAGGTGTCCTTCCTATTTTGGAAGAGGTGCTCGGTGAGCTTGCCATGGCTCTTTCCTCATGTCTTTCCAAAATAGGAGCTAAACTTAACCTTGGACATCTCTGCTTCAGTGCCTCGGGAATTGTGTGTCTGAACCAGGTGTTGCCAGGTCTTCTAGCAGCAAGCAGCTGTCACTTTTGTATCTTAAAATTAATTTCTGTCTTCATGTTTCATGGCAAACCTTGTGTTGAGTTCTCTGCAGGTGGTTGTTTAAGGCATTTAGAGAAGCGTCTTTCAGACCAAAAATGTGAGTGGATTGCAGAGATCGGGGTGTAAAAGCAGGGATTTTGGGGAAAAGGGAGCAGGGTGGATCCCCTGAGACAGAGATATTGGCAGCAGATGGGTCAAAAGGTGGATCTCTAAGGAGGCTGCTGTATAAGTGACTCCATCCCCTTTTGGGACATGTGGCTGGGAGGAAGGTGAGGAAGTCTGGACAGAGCTGCTCCTTGCTCTGTTCGGTTGCCACAATTAATCCACTGCTAAATGAAGCAGAAGGACTGGTGGGGAAGCCACTGGCTAGACAGACACTGCTGCAGGGCTGGGACCCTGGCAAATCCATGCTCCTTCCACACGGGGCCAAGGGCCTCTCAGTTTGTGGAGACTGTCTGCAAGCATTTAAAAATGGTTAATTTAAACCAAGTATTAAATTAAATCCAAAAGCTGTGAGCACATTCTAGAGCTTACCTTCCCAGAGAGATGTGCCAGATCGCTCTCATCACATCGTTCTCAAGGAGAAGTGTCACTGAGATGGCAGCTCCCACTGGGAGGGATGGACAGAGTCTTGCACAGGGGTGCCAAGACATTGCTGGAGTTTGCTGGAGACTAAATGGAAAATCCCTTTTGCAGATCCCATCCTCAGTAACGCTGGCCACCAGAGTTTCCCTATCGAGACATCAAAGCCAGGGTTCAGAGGTGTCTCAGTAGTGTAAACCTGGCTGAGATTGGAGATAAAGTTGACCAAAGGAGAAACCAAAAGCCTCTGTGGAGAATGGGGCTGTGGCAAAGCAGAGGCTGGCTGGGAGGAGGCTGCACCTCTCCTGGCTAAAGAGCATCCCTCCAGCTCCAAAGGTGGGTTCCTGGGAGAGGAATGGGTTAATGGATGCCTGGCTGGCCAAGGGGACCCACGTGCAGGGCAGAGTGGGGGGAATGCAGAAGGGCTGGGACCACCTCACCCTGCTCTATCTGATCCCACCAAGGCTGGTGAAGGCCTTTTGGGAAGAGCTCCCACGGCCAACCCTTTTTGCTCCTTGCAAAAGGAGCCGCTTTTAGTTCAGCTTCCCATGGCCCAGGAGAGAGGAAAGGCGTGAGGGAGGATGCAGGAGCACCTCATCCGGCGGGCACCGGGAGGTGGCGGGGCCGGTGCCTGGCCCCGGGAGCGCGGCCCGAGGCGTTTGCCATCTGCACGGCAGCGCGGCCGGCCTGGGAAACACAATGCAGGGCTTCTTCTGCGCCGCGCTTTCCGGGTTTGTGCTGCAGCTGTGCAGTTTGGATGTTAGTGTTTAAACAAGCTGGTATTACACAGGAAATGGCCACCTCCACAGGCCCCCGCAGGCTTGTAACATGGGGTCATTGTGCTTGATATTAATCACCAGGCAGCCCGCACCCCCGGTGAGGATGGCGGATCGCGCCGCGCGGGGAATCGGTGAGCATCAAGGCTCACCCCGGCATCCTTTGCCCTCGTCGCTGCTTTGCTGAGTGCCTTTTGCCTGGTGGTGATGCCCATCCGGGCACCATCTCTGCCAGGAGCCCTCCCCAGCCTGGCCGGGGCGGTGCTGGGCCCCGGGGCCGCGGTCCAGCTCTCTCTCTCTCGGCGCAGTTGCGCGGCGCTCGCCGCTGCCTGGCCGGGCCGTGTCCGTCGGCGTTGCAGCTGGGCTGCGCTCACACTGACAGCTACATTAAACCTGGAATCCTGAGGCAATAAAAAAGAAATTTACTCTTATTTTTTTTTCCTGTCCTAGTGGAATAAGCAAATGTAAATGTGTCTGTGGGGAAGTGAATGAACCCCCGTTCCGAGGAAAGACCTCGCGCTCACCCCCTTCTCGCTTCCTCGGTTAAAAGCTCTGGGAGCCTCGTCCCTGTACCTGGGAGCTGCATGCCTGGGCTCAGTGTCAGTAACTCGGGGCCTCCCTCTGCAGAGGGACGTTGAAACTGTGGCACTGTGTGTGCACAGGGCTTCCAGGCACCTGGAGCTGCCTGGGCTCTGCCGTGCCATGGGGTGACAGGAGCCAGAAATGCCTGGGGGTGGCCGTGAGGTGATCCTGGGCAGGGGCAGTGGGGAGAAGGAGGCTGACAAGGCTCACAAGTGTTGTGTGACCTTCCAGGGCAAGTGCATGTCCCAGCAGGAGATTCACAGGGCCGTAGGTGTCAGTGTGAGCCGTTTGTCCTCGCTGGCTTTGCCAGCAGTAGCAGCTGGTGAATGATCTTGGTGGTGGCAGTGGTGGGAGATGCGCTGCAGAGGAGGAGCTGCACCCTAGGGGGTGGCAGAAAACGGTCAGAGCTGATTCTGCAGTGCTGCCTCTGCCATCACAGGAGAGAACCAGGGAAAAATGCCAACACTACTTCTTTCTTGGCTTTCTGAAGGCTCTGCAGGGTGCTGCTGGGGTAGCAGTGCAGTGAGAGCTGGCTACCCAGGGAGCCAGCACAGTCTGAGGTTTGACTGAAGGGAGCCCAGGGTGGGAGTCTCTCACATCCAGGGCAAATGGGAGATGTGGCAAGGCACTGTCAAGCCGTAGGTGAAGGATGAAGTGACAGGGGCTGCTCTCACACTCAGGGATGGTGAGGGGTGCCCTGCCTGTCAGTGCTGCCCAGGGGGAGAGGAAAGGAAGCTGCTGGGCTGGGTGCCTGCAAGGACATTAGCAATGCCAGCACAGTGACTGTTCCTGTTGTGTTTTTCTGATTTTGGATGCCAAGCCTTGTGGAGGGAGATGCTCCCTGTACTTTATCTGTGCTGATATCCCTGCCACCACCACCCTGGCCCCGCTGTGAATCCCAGTCCAGCCCAGCATCCTGCCACTGCCCTCTGCCTCCCTCTCACCCTCACGGTCATCAGCATCCCCTGCCTGCAGCTCTGTATTTTGAGAATACCAGTGAGCTCTCTGCAATGTGTTTCTTTCCCCTCTCCTCCACCACAGCCCCATGCACCTGGCTGTCCCAGCTCCCTGGAAATATCCCCTGCATCCCTGCCTGTCCCCAACACCCCAGTGCTCTCATTCCCCAGCAGTTTTGGGCACTTTTCCCATTCCTCTCCCTGCTGATGCCTCTGCACCTCCTTCATCCCAGCGAGCCCTCGTGGCCGTGGGGCCCCACCAGTGCTATGTGACTGGCCTCAGGCAGCCAAGCCCAGTTGCCAGCAGGGCACTGGGGGAGGCTGAGCCTCCCAAGCCCTGTGCATCTCCCATGGGCAGAGCTTGCCTTGGAGGTGGCCCAGAGCAGCCCTATCACATCCGGTGCTTGTCTCTGTAGCCTGGGCCGGAGGATAAACTATCAGGGCTGTGGGGCAGTGGATCATTCCTCTTATTATTTTCTTCTTTTGCAGATAGGGGTCGTGGAAAGTTCAGTTCCTTTTAACCCTCGCAGCTCTGTTTATTTTCCAGCTGGTAGCACAAACGCAGCGTTTCCCATTACATCACAAAGGGCCTCGGACAGATCCCTCCGAAAAAACGTGTTGCAACTGTTTATTTTTTTCCATATTTAAACATTTCTGACAGCCAGACCTGGCTGAGCCAAGCGATGGAGCTTTGTGAATGAACCCAGCTCCTGTGGTGTCTGTGACCAGAGGGTTTTGAAGGACCTCTTCTCCCCTGCAGGACCTGGGCTGGGGCTGGCTCGGGGACGTGGGCGACTCTGCCTTACATGTGTGCTGATTACGTGCCGGGCTTTGATTAATGGCTCCTCATTCTGCCTGGCTCCCAGGACGCTCTTGAAAACAAGATGTTTCATTTCAGTGTGCTTTCCTGGTACATTGATTCCCGTAAATAACCGAGTGCAGACTCTGTCCACCTGGAGCAGTTCAAAGAGCAGGGGGCCTCCCTCCAGCCCTGGGCTGCCTCGGCCCGCACCGGTCACTGCTGCACCCCTGAGGATGCTGGATTCCCTGTGCTTTTCTCCAGAGGTGTGGGCTGGAGGAGCAACCTACCAGAAGCACATCAGCCCCAGTTTCCCCTATTTCCTACTTAAATCCCAGTTACATCCTAAAAAAAAAACCCTAATCTGAGTGTTTGTAGAAACAGGAGGGAGAAATGCAGTGCGAGGCAGCCTGGTCAGCTGTAGTACCCCCGTGCTTGTTGCTTGTTTCCCTGCTTTCTGCTCTCTCTGGGGTGCCAGGCCATCCCCAGGTTGTGCTCAGCCATGGGGATGTGTGATGGGAATGCATGGGAAGCACTCCAGTGTTTGCACCCTGGACATCACTGCTACTCTGGGAACGTGAGGCATGGCAGAGGCAGCTTTGCAGGTCACTCATGAGAGTTGAAACCCATGGCCAGAAGCAAAACACGGCTTTAAGCCCCCATGGCTGGGGTTTAACTGTGAAAATCTCTGTGCTGCAGAGCGTGGCTGCAGCACGTGGTCACAGCAGATAAGAGCTGCTCTAAGGAGAGGATGCTCCGGGCTGGGCTGGAGCTCACTAAGGTGGATTGGAGCCCTCCAAGAGCCCGTTCAGCCCTGACAGCAATGCAGGTGTTCACTCTGTCCTTCCACCAGGCTTTAAAATCCAGTAACAAGCATCCCATCTCCCACCTGGAACGGGCCGGGTTCCTGCCGGCACCGCACGGGGAAGCCGCTCCCCGCGGGCTGGGGGAGCGGACAGAGGTGGGCAGAGCAGCGGTGACATCCCGGGAGCTGTCCCCAAACTGGGGCGGGGGGGGCGGCGNGAACTGTCCCCAAACCGGGGCGGGGGGGATGGCGGCTGGGGTCAGCACTGGGTGAGGGTCACGGTCCCTGGTCCCTGCAGGGGTCAGTGCCGGTCCCTGCCGGGGTCCGTGCCAGTCCCTGCCGGGTTGGTGCCGGTCCCTGGTCCTTGCGGGGGTCTGTGCCTGTCCCTGGTCCCTGCCGGGGTCTGTGCCGGTCCCTGGTCCCTGCTGGGGTCAGTGCCAGTCCCTGGTC
>VWYO01014090.1:7666-49977 GCA_013400275.1 Rhadina sibilatrix | reverse complement strand
AACTGCAATAAATCTAGCGAGTGGAATCTGCGGGAAATGATCCCATCTGGAAAACTCCAGTGCTGGTGCTGCTGAAGGCTTAAGGAGCGATGCAGATCGCAAAAAGCAAAGCCTGCAGTCTGAGGATGACAGGTTGCTTAATTGATGTCCATTGCAACTGGTACTCTGCCAGTTTATGTTGGCCACCTGCCAGCGTGCTGTAATTTTGGGGCCAGGTGTGAAGCGTTTCTGTTCCATCTTGTTCCCAAGCACCTACAGAAGCCTCACACATCTCACTCGAGGCTGCAGCCCTGTAGGAAACAGCTGTACAGGTATAGGTGAAAGGAAATGTCACAGCTGGGTTGGGAGCCCTCCCCCGTGCCTTGCCCAGGGCTGTGTTTGGGGGGGCCAACCCCCCCTCCTCCGCCCCCACACTGGGTTTGGGGAGGTGGTCACTGTCACAGGCACACCTGCCTGTCTGTCAGCAAGGTGCTTTGAACATCAGGGAGCTTCTGGGAAGAATGTACAGGTCAGAAACCCCCTCTTCAAAGAGGAGCCCAGGGTGGTGTGCATCAGTTCTGGGAATGGGGAATCCAGCCCGGGAGAGCCCCGGATGCTGGCAAGCTGGGGGAAGCTGTGGCCATCTCCACTGGTTTTTTCTCCCTCATGAAACCACAAGGAAATTTCCAACAGCAGGTCTTGTAGAAAGCACAAACCCTTGATTCTGGAAGGCTGAGAAGCCTTCAGGATCCTCAGCAAATTGTCAACAGTCCTAGTTTCAGTCGCTGTTAAAACCATGCATTATTTCCCAGCTACATTTGCTTTGTCTCAGTTTCCAATAATTGGATTTTGCTGTAGGTTGGGAAGTCATGGGTTGCTGCTCTAACTCTGATATGTAAAAGTCCCACCAGTTCCCCTCCTGTTTTCTAGAAGCTGAATAGATGGAGTGAGAGGCAGGAGAGTCTCGGGCATGGTTTGGATCCCCTGAGCTGCTCTCCTGGTGTGTTTGAGCTGTGACTGTCCAGGTTCCACATGTTGCTCCTCAGGAGGAGGTGACACTGTGGTGCCCCACTCACCTCTGTACCCATGGACACTCTCAGTGTCCTGCAGCCTTCGCTCCTTCCTGCAGGCACAAATTGGCATTAACTGTGTTAAATAGCCCAGGGTTTCTTCCTAAGTAAGTGACTGAGCAACTCCAAGTTTTTGCCTGTTACTGAGCTACTCTCTTGAAAGCTCGGGAGGGTTTGAGCCAGTGTCTAATCTGCTGGCTTTATCAGGAGAGGTTTTCTTTGTCCAGGTCACTGAACCTATTGTTAAGCAGCATAAACCCGAGCGAGCTTCCCTGCGGCCCCGCCAGCACTGCCCTCCTGTTTACGCTGACATTTTAAGACCTCTGCTGACCAGATTTTAATCCAGGCCGTATCCTGTGCACTGCAGTCTCTGGGGCATAGGAGCCGTTCACGTCCTCCGGCCCCGGCCGTGCCGAGCGCTCGGGGCTGCTGACGCACGGCCGTGGCATCGGGCTGTGAAACAGCGCCAGAGGCAGCAGGAGTTCAAAGCCCTGCAGCCCCTTTGCTACAGCCAAGTGTGAACAGGTCCTCTCGTAGCCCTGGGCAGGCAGGGTGGTGGCGAGGAGGAGCAGATCTAACAGCAGCTCTCCGCCGTGCAGAGCTGGGGTCCTGCTGCTTTGCCCGGTCCCGGGGCTGTGTGTGGGAACTGCAGTCGCACTGCGAGGTGAGGAACCACCTGCCAAGGTGTTAAGATCCAGTGACACGTGTTCTCTTCACCCCCCACCTCTTGTCAATGAGAGGCAGAGTGGCTTTGTGGTCTGGGCACAGCTTGCAGGGAAGTACAAGGTGCTGCCTTCCAGGCAGCCCCATCTTCTGCGAGGGGGAAGCAGGGAGGGAAGAACCAGCAGCTGGTGGAAATAACCTTCCCTGTCCTGAAATGCCTCTTTCCTGGCATGGGGAGGGAAGGAGCGCTACCACGGTGCGTGGGGAGTTTTCTCAAGTGGCTTGTGATGTTTCCATGCCTTCCTCCCCAGCCTTGGATGCACCTCTGCCTCTCCTCCAGGCTCATCTTGGACAGGGCGCTTCAACCACAGTGTGAGCTCCAAGCGATTCAGGGTGTGAGCTGTGCACGTGCCCCAGCACGTGTCTAATCCTCAGCCAGCCCTGCACAGCTTGGCTCTGGTGTCAGCTAAAGGCTCTTTTAAAGTCTTTTCTGGAAGTGAGATGGGATCATCAGCTCGAGGCAGAGACTGACAGGATAAATCAGCCTTGTCCCCGTGCCTGGGGTTGGAGCTCTCCCTGCGGATCAGGTGACGCTCGTTGTCCAACGTCCTTGCTTGTGTCATGGTCAGGCCAGGTCTGTGTAATGGGATGGGAAACATACTTGTGTCCAGTCCTTTTGTCCTAAAAGCTGCTCCCAGAGGTTCAGCACAGATTCTTGGGGAACGGGAAATGTCCTATTCAAGAAACTCGCTGACCGTGTGTTCCTGGAGTTGGGAATAGCGGAGTGACCTAGGAAAGGAGAGTCAGACCACGTGCAGCACCTCCTTGGAGCACACTGTGTGCACCCTTCACTTCCCTTGGCATTTTGCAGTGGGAAATGGCCTTGTTTCTGCTGCCCCAGCACCCAAATAGCACAAAAGCTGCCACCTCTTGGCAGGACATCAGGCCCAGAGAGTGCACAGAGGTATTGCCACGGCTTTAGTGTACTTGGAATGACATATTAGAGCCCAGACCTCGTGGAATTTGCTGATTAGTCTATAAGTGTATTGAAAGACCTCATTAAAACACCATTAATGCTGGATCCCCTCCCAATGAGCCATCTCTTATTGCTACCCAGAGAAACTCTGAGGAAATGGAAAGGCTGCTCTGGCTGGCTGAGCTGTCCCTGGGCATGAAGCATGGCCTGAGACAATCTTTGTGCTGCTGCTCAGGTGTTAATGTGGTGCTTTAGATCACATGAAAGGTCCCTGGGACTCAGGGTTGCATCTTTGCCTCACACTTTGCCAGTTGGATACACTGCCAGTGCTCAGACACTTCTTTCTGGTGCTAAACTCAGTCCTTGACCTGGCTCATGGCTCAGCTTTGGAGGGACTCTCTTTCATGGCACTGTTTTGTCCTTGCCCAGCTGAAATGCTGAAATCCCATCTGAGGGCGAGGACGGCCGTGGTATCCACCAGGGCAGCTATGGGAAGGACCTCAGGAAGCCCGAAAAAAGACCCAATTAATAACTCCTCATTGTTATCCTGAATAAGAAAGATCCACGTCCTGCAGAGCTTGCCAAAGAAGTGGACGGGGTGGAATGCAGGGAGTGGTCAGCCCAAATAACAGATGGGGATCTACTCTGTCTCTAAGGGAGACGGAAGGTGACCTCTGTCATTGAGCTTGGAGTCTGCTCCCCACGTTTCTGCTCCCAGCTGGAGCTTGTGTTGTTTTTGTGGATGCCAAATCCGTTTGGCAGCGTTGGGCTGGGGCTGGGCGAGGTTGGAGAGCCCAGCTCCTGTGGCAGGACAGAGCTGTCACCCTCAGTGCCCTCCTGCTGTCACACCCCGAACACGGGACAGAAGAAGACACCACCATCATCTTATTTATTGGGTTTTTGTTTTTTGTTTTTTTTCTCAAAGTCATTGAAGTCGAAGCACTTCCCAGGCATTAATGAATATATCTCCACAACACGTCGTGACAGAAGGAAAAGCAATTTCCTTGTTAGGGATTGGCAACAGAGGTACACGGGGCTGAGGGACCGAGCTGGTCCCACAGGAAGCCTTGGCTTCAGGATGAGAACAAACCCCTGATACCCAGGATTTCAGGCCAGTGCCTCAGCCCCAGGCCACCCATGTCCCTTAGGAAGACGAGGGGGTACTAAGGAAAGGTTCATTGGGAAGCATTAAAATTCCTCCCAAACACAGACCCCACATGAGCAGCTTGACTGTTGCTGGCCTGGCTGTATCTGTGGTGGGACATGAAAAATGCTGGATATGTAATCCAGCAGATAATTTAATCGCATTTTTCCCCATAGCATATTTGCATATATTTCCTTAAACATAAGGTAAAAGCCATGGTTTATTTAAATTAACAAAATTTGCCTTAACATTTTACATACCAGCATTTTACATAAAGCATTTTCTCCGCCATATGTAACAAATATTTGTCTATATGTTTATATAGTATGAACAGTGACAACTGTAGTTATTATTTGTAGTCATTTCATTGATTTATTTTTTTTTTTTAAAACTTTCCCCAAACTTCATTGTACTTGGAATAGGTAGATGCAGATATAAACACAAGCTCTCAGTACGAAGACAAATGTGTTTTCTGAGGAGTTACTGCCTGCCTGCCCTGTGAACAACAGAACAGATTTACATTCTGGTTCCGTATTTATCTTAAGCATAAACCATGTGCTGTTTATTACAGCAGCCATTATTAGGGAAGGAAGGAGATTTATGTCCAGGCACAAAAAAAAAAAGATGGGCTTTGCCACATCCTTCCAGAGCTGTGTCCCTTCACCTGATACCTGTTCCAGGCGTGATTCCCATGGAAAAGTGGCCCTGGGAGCAGCTCCCCAGGGTGTGGCAGGGACGTGCCTGGAGCTGTGCATTTCTGGAGCTGAGGCAGTGACCTCCCAGCTGTCGGTGACGTGCCACATGTCTGGTGCTGAGGTCACCCCTGAAGATCATTTTTGCGCTCTTAAGTCACCCAGATGCTTCTCGAAGTTGCACCCCTCGCCAGTTTTTTATTCTTAGCTCCCTCTAGCACCAGTAATTTTTTTTTAGTTGTAATGAGCAAAGATTTAATCAGCGGCGATCTGAGCTTTTGCAGAAGCCTCGTGGATGAAACGCTCTCGTCAGTCCAGGCCGTGGGAGCTGAATTTGCTCAGCACTTGGCTGTTTTCACCCTCATAACTACAACTTGAATTTAGACAGGAGCATTCTCACCAGTTTCCCTGTTGACTTGAGTTAGTGACTGTCCTGATGTGGGGATGGAGAGATCCTCCAGGTCTCCTCATTTGGGAAGTATGGAATACCTGCTAAACGTGCCCTTCTTCCTGGGAATGTCTGGAATCTCTGACCCTGTGGAGGCAGCAAAGCCCTCACCACAGCCACACTTTGCTCCACACTTTGCTCTGCAACATCCTCCTCTTTCCAGGATAAAATCCACCACTTTGGAGAATGGTTTATTCACAAGAGGGGGATTTTATGTGGGGTTTTTTTTGGGTTTTTTTTTGTGCAAAATGAAACATCTTGGCACGGCAAAGTGTGAGGACAGGAGAGAATTTGCTGGAAATTCTGGGAGACTTAGCATGCCTGTGCTAATGGGATGTAATTTCCACCCTGCCATGTCTCTCCTCATACAGACTGAGGGGCATGGGCTGTTGCTCCTCATGATGAAATCCTGGAAGCCTGGCTTACATGGCTTCAGGGCAGCCTGGTGGGGAAGCCTGGCAGCCTGTTAACCCCTCAGAGTTGCCCCATCCTGTCTTGGGCAGTGCCAGCCCTTCCTGCTGGCACCTCCTGGAGCTTGCTCCCTCGGGCAGGATTCCCACTTCTCAGCGCTTCCCAGATTTCACCTCGGTTTCCCCCTTTTTAATTGGAATGTTTGGCCTCTTGCACTCGGGCTTGGGGAGGAGCAGCTTGTTTCTGTAGCTGGCCTGGTGCCAGATGTCATCACTTCAGGCAGTGCCACGCTGCACATCTTCAGCAGTTTGAAATGGAGAGACAGAGAGAGACAGATAAGATCAGCAGCTTTAGGTGATGGCATTGTTTCAAATAAACCATGCATGACCCAAAGCTTCCACTTCAAATGGGGAATGAAATTGCTTCATCCTTTGACAGCTTGCTCCATGAAAGAAATTTATCTTCACTTAATTGCTTCAGATCCCAAGAGGCTGTGTACAGTAATTTCTAGGAGATAATTATATCAAATTAAAAAAAATATGTGACTATTCGACTGCTGAGCATGAATGCAGTGGCCAGAGAGCAGGGAGGAAAGAGACACCACAGCTGAGCCCTGCTCACAGGATCCTTCTCCTCATGGTCCACAGGCACTTGGAGAGCACAGGAGAGTCTGCCTGCAAGGGATTGCGAGCTTTGAGCTGAGTAGAGCGCTTGGAGCTGGGAATTCTGCTCTCCCAGGGCATCTTCAGGAGCAGGGAAGCCTTTGCTTCCCTGCTGGGGCATGGCAGGGATGCGTGTCCCTTGTCCCTTGTGGACAGAACACCTCTCCAGGAGAGCTTGGCAGTGCCTCCATCCGGTTCGTTCTCCCACGTGGATGTACAGTAGAGCTGAGGAACAAGAAAGCTTGTTGATTTAAAAACATGTATATTTAGAAGCAGAGTGTAAACTTCCTGCCCAGGCTGGGATTGGATTCTTGACTATGTTTGAGTTTCCAGTTTTCATTTCCTTTGCCCTCATACTTAACATTGTGTATCTCCCAGAGTGTGCCCCAGACTAATCTCTCTCTAACCCTCCCTTGCCCCGCATTTTTCTGCCATTATTTGCACATCAGTTCCAACTCTTCCAGGAAACAGCGTATCTCCTGATTGTCACTCCATGCCACAGCTTAGCCTGGGCTCCTGCAGGTCTCCTGTGTCCCTCTGGAAGTGACCTCAGACCCCAGCCAGCAGCAGATCCGAGCTGGGGACTGCAGCAGGGACAGAACTGCTGGCAGTTGCCGTCCCTCAGAGGAAGATGGGCTCTTGGCATGGGTTTGAAATCCTGAAGGGACAATCATTCCTCTTGTTAGCTCATGGGAAACAGTCACTGACCAGTCCCAGCAGGGGTAAATCCACCCTCTAAGTCTTCTCTTTCTCTCCTTCACATCAGGCTTCACGCCCTCCCTGACTGCTCCTTGTGACAGCTCCTGCCCTGCTGTTGGCCTTTACAGCCCATATCCTGGGGACACAGAGAAAGTTGTTCCCCCTAGGGCTGTGACAATTTTTGTGTGTGATCCTGCGTGGGCTTTGAAAGGGTTGACAACAATCCTGAGCCAGAGCTGAGCTCCTCCCCAGCCCTGTGATGTGCAGGCTGGTTTTTGAAGTGCGGTGCTGCTTCGGCTGTTCCCAGGAAGTCTGCAGGGGAACCGTGTTTGTACTCACCAGGTAAAAGTCCCCCTGTGTTTCTGGAGGGGATCTGCTCAATGGGCTCTTTGATGTCATCTCAGTTTTTGGACTTACATCAAGTAAATCTGAAAAAGAAAAGAAATGTTTTGGCTTAGCCCAGAACATTTGCACCTGAGCAAGATGACCTGTGGCTGTGCTGGTGTCTTAAGGGAGAAATCCGTGGCCACCAGTAGAGCTGTGGCCTGGAGCAGGGGAATGGAGGCTTCTGCTCCCAAAAGCTGCCTGGGTTGTCTCAAGTGATGGGAGAGTTGACAGGTAAAAAAGGCTCCTCAATGCAGTTCTCAAACATAGCACTGTCCCCCTGTGCTGATCAAGGTGCTGCTGATGGTTAATTTTATACCACCCTGGGTGCAGACAAAACTGGATAGTTCAGGCAGTTTGTGCCAGGCTGAACAGCCTCTCCCATCTCCCTGTGGCTCTAGAGCCCTGAGAAATGTTATGTTGGGATGACTGCCCCTAAATATGCTCAGATTTCATGTGTTGTCTCCTAGTTCAGCCCTCACAGTGCTGCCATGAGGTTTATGTTGAATCATGGGAGTGTTCAGTTGCAGGGGGGTTGGAACCACGTGGTCTTTAAGGTCCCTTCCAACCCAAACCATTCCGAGATTCTTGGTCCTGGCTGCCCAAGCCCAGCTTCCTGACAGGTTACACATCCTGATCTTCAGCTCTAGCTTGTTGTTAATTTTTATTTTTTTCTTTTTCTTTTTTTGGTATGAGCTGTTCTGACAAAACTTGGCACATCACAATGTGTAGCAGCTTCCACTGCTCTCCCTGACAGCCTCTGCAGCCCAAATAGCCTTTGTCCCTTTGTGTCCTCCTTTCTGGGAATGGCAGAAACTGGCAGAAGAGCATTTAAGGAATGGAGGATCCAAGGAGCTCATCTGGCTGGAAGCTGCTGCTCGCAGCAAAGTCGGCGTTTTTGTTTCAGAGGCCACGAGTGAACGAGTTAATGATGATCCCAGATGGCTTCAGACTTTGCCTCTTGCCACCCCTTCCTGTTCCCCCAGGATCTCAGATGGTGGCGGGAGATGAAGTAAAATTCTAGAGTTTATTATGAGAGTTCATCCCTCTCCCTAAATCATGCTGGAACTTGTGTGTGCTGTGTTGGCAACTTCAAGGGGATGCTACCTGGTAATTAATTAGTTGTCAAGAGACAGCCCAGAGCTTCCAAGTCTTTATATTCTTGCTAATAGAAATTGCTCTGATTACATTTTCCCCCTTGGCTGGAGGGATGAGGAGCGGGAGCGATGGTCCAGGGGCAGCTGGAGCACGCCTGCCTGGCCTTTGTTGGGACTCTTCTGAGCGTGCTAGTACATGCTTCCATGAGCACAAACCCTGGGGGAGCCCCCTCCTGAGCCAAGGCTTTGCCAGCCTGTTCTGCTCACATTTCTCATCACGCACTTCCCCTGCCTTTGCAGGTGAGCCCTGCCACAATTTCCCTTCAGCTGCTCCTTGAGGTCTTCCCTTGGCATCACTGTTCCCTTCCTCTGCCCAGACAGAGGTGCTTTGCGTGTGCTTTTAGAGCCCTTTTTCTGGGCTAAGCTTAGAGAAACATTCAGTGTCTACAGGGGTTCCTGGTGTTTTCCCTCAGCCTAACTTCTGTTTCTTTTTTGTTTTTATCTCCTTGTTTCTGCAGTTAGTTGTCAGCAGATTTAGGTTTTTACTTTCAGAGTGTGGTCAGGGAGCAAGAGGTGCCTGGATTTTGGCCTCAGCCAAGCAAGGCACTGGTCCTAAGCTGGGTTGCCTTACCCAATGGTTTGTTAAAGAATCACTTCCAATTTTTGTGCATTAGTTCATGCTTTTCCCATCTTTTTTGCACAGATTCTCTGCTGACAGTTCCCTTTCTGCTCCTCTCTGGCCGGTGTCTCTGTGTCCCCCAGCAGCCTGGTTGTGTCTGACACCTTGAGCAGGCTCAAAATCAGAATATTAGGAGCCGAACTCCATCATTCATCCTTATTCTTCCCCGGTCAGCACCACCACCACCTTGGGGGTAGCAATGAGTGACACCCCAGCCCTTTGGGAGGTGTCACACCTCCCTCTGCAGCAAGTCACAGTCATTTTCTGTTCCAGCGATGTGCCTAGAACCAAACCTTCCCGTGGCTACGGGGAGCAGCTGCAGCCTGGGCAGGAGCTGCTGGGCTCGGCACTCTGGAGAGAAGCAGCCCAGCCCTTCTGGCAAGTGCAGAGCCCAGCCCACGGGTGCTGCAGCTCCTCGGAGAGCAGCTCTGCCCTGGCTGATCCCAGGAAGCCTCCCGGCCGGGGATGCAGCGTGGCTCTGCCGGATGCTCTCACGCCTGCCGGGGCCGTCCCTTCCCTTCCCTTTCCCTTCCCTTCCCTTCCCACCCCCGGGGAGCCCCGGGAGCTGGGCTCCGACCCACCTGACACAGACATATGGTCCCTTCTCTTTGTGTTTGCTTTAGTGTGGGAGGGCTCCACGCTGAACTCCTGGAGCTTTTAAGCTATTGTTAGTGCCGACCCGGCCTGGCAGCAGCCGTGGCAATTTTACAGGCATGGCCCCATCCCTAACAAAGGCAATTAGGATGGTATTCTGTCGGAGCTTTGGGGATGAGAGGTTTCTAGTGTCTGGAAGGAGCAGTCTGGAAAGGGCATAATCTAATGCAGAAGATGAAGACAAAAGCATTTTGGAGGCAGGATGTGGAGAGGACGAGGGCATGAGATGCTCAGAGGGCAGAGCTGCTGCAGGACTGGGGGTGCAGGAGCCCAGCAGCTCAGGGTGCAACGGTGGAGCGAGCAGGAGAGCAGCAGAGATGCTGCTCTGGGCAGGTACAGGGAGGTGTTTCTGCTGGGGTAGGGGGAAGGGGGAAGGGCTAGGGGGAAGGGGAAAGGTTGGGTGCTCTGTCCTTTGGCAGGAAATGGTGATTCTGGTGAGAAAAGTGTGGGGTGGAAAAAGCCCCAAGGTGTGACAACCACTAGAGTGTGACCCTGCAGAGTAGTGAGCAAAGGAGATGGAGGTGACAGTTGGGACAGGAGTGTCACAGGGCTGTCGAGTGATCTTGGAGGTGGCACAGGAGGGCTGGGGGAGCAGGAGAGGGTCACAAGGGCCACCAGCACCATGTGGTTTGGTGCGATTCACCCAGGGCGAGTCAGGAGGCCGTTCCCAGTCACAGGGCTCGAGTTGCATTTCTTGCTGCTGGCTTCCTTCCTCGCTTGGCTTTTCCAGCATCTGATCTGAGTGTTTGTTTGCTTCCAGTGATTTCAGTTGTTTTCTATTTTAGCTCCTGACCCCTGAGTGCCTGGGCTGGGGCAGGCAGGCACCGTTTGAAAGCCGCCACTTGGCGGCAATAACTGTTCGAGCCGCGGAGCAGCACCCATCTAACCCCTCTTTTCACACACTCGGAGCTTCCCAAACATTAACCTTTGGATTAAAATTTTCCATGCTTGGTCTCTCCCCAGATGTGATGTCTGAGCTTTGGTTTGGGTTCATGTTTTTCCTGTTTGCTGGATTCGTATTATGGGAGAATGAAAGAAATACTTTTCCCATTTACAAAAAAAAAAAAAAATTATAGTCTTCATTTTTTTGGGGTTGTTTTTTTTTTTTTTTTTAATTTTTATTTTTTTCATTCGGGGATTCACCAAAAATGGTTGAAGTTTGAAGCCAAAAATAATTAGCTTGGCTGCAGCAGGCTGTTGTGACAGCAGTCAGGGAAGTGCCACAGCTCCAAATGTGTGACACTGTGGGTACCACCAGCACAGCCTGCACAGCCCACTCCAGGTACATGCAGGCACTGCCAGCAGAGCCAGGAGAGCCTTGCTGTGAGTCAGCCTGAGTAACTCCAGATCTGGAAGAGGGCGTCTGGCTTTTTGTTTTTTAGAAAAGAGGGGGAAAAAAAAAAAAAAAGTTGTTTTTCAGGCTCCACATGCAGGCTGCTGATGCGCCGGGGCTGCGCAGGCTCCCAGGCCGGGGTGAGTCAGGCACAGGGCTCGTCACCAATCCATCCCCTGCTCCCAGTGCAGCTAAGGGCCTGGCCTGATGGGGATGACGTGCTGGGGACACGGCCCTGAGCTCACCCCGGGGTGGCAGCACTGTGGCTCAGCTCCTGCCCCAAGGCCCCTGTGCAGTGTGGCTGTCACTGCCCTCCCCTGCAGGACAACCTGCCTCGTGTCATCCGATATCACTGAGAGGCTGCACCCTTCCTTGTCCTCAAGCCAAATGCTCAGATCCCACTCCTGACACCTTCTTGTCCACCTTGGACAACGCTCTGCGTTTCCCTGCTTTGATTGTTTTTTATTCTTTGCTGGCTGCTGCACCCCTCCTTTGTGCTCCAAGTCTGCTCGCTGCTCATCGGGTGGGGACCTGTGCTGCTCACACCAGCGCTTGTAATGTCTGGCCTGCAGCTCTGCCAGAGGCCAGAATTGGCTCTGGGTGCACGGCTGGATCGCGAGGACGGTGTTAGATGGAGGGTGGAGTGAGCGAATACCCCTCTCTTCCTACTGTGCTTTCAGGAAATGTCTCTAATGCAGCTGTAAGTGTGAATGAAGTCAAAAGGATGGATCGGTGCCCCCGCTCCAGCCCACCCCACTTGTCGGGGCCCATCCAGAGTCCCCACCCTATTGTTCTGCTTCAGCTTCTCCGTTTCGGGGCAGGGGCCCTGCTCTGCGCTCAGCATCCCACTCCCGAGAGGAGGAGCTCTCCCAAAAACAAAGACACAGCGAATAGTTTTCCTTTCCCCACCAAGCCAACGTTCCAGTTCCTCCTTCCTTTCCCTTCCCTAGGTGTGTTTGCAGCCCTTGGCCCAGCTGGAAGCGAGCAACTGCAAGACTCGGGCCATTAATCATTTGCCAGAAGAGCTGAGTATTGGGTATAAGTAGCAGAGCTGTGTTTGCTGCTTCCTTAAAGCAGAGCAGGATCCATGTGGGCCAGAGCACACGGCCGGTGCCAAAAGTTACCTCTCTGGTAGGCTAAGGGAGCATGTCCTGCTTGGAGCAGCCCCTCCTGGAAGAGGACATGGGCTCTCAGGCACAAGAGCGTCATCGGGAGTCCCCTAAGTGGCAGCATTTCACTGTAAAGCAAAACAGAGCGTTTGTCCCTCCCTGAAGTGGCTGCTGGAAATGGTGAGAGGCGCTTCCCGCCCTGCCCCAAGCCGGGAGCGCGCTGCCAGCGCCGTTCTTGAGGCGGGGTTGGGGGGGGGGGGAAATGCCAGGATTGGTAATATCTTTGGGGCTGTGGTGTCTGCAGCCAGCCAAGCTGTGGTGGCATTTTTCTGGTGTTATTCCATTGCCTGCTGTATCCCCACCCTCTGTTTTCAAGGGAATTCGACGCTGGCCCCGACGGAGCAGTCGGAGGAGCTCCTCCCTGCACGTGGCAGCTCCGCAAGCTGCCCTTTCACCAGGGCTTTGTTAGTTCAAAGCAAAGCTGCTTCTCTTTCCACTTCCAAAGCTGAGGAGAGGCGGAGTGCCCTGAGCTTCCCAGCAGCATCCAGGGCTGGTGAGGCATGAGAGCAGCACCGGGGCAGCTCGGCACTGACGTTGCTCCGTCTGGCTTCTGGTTTGTGGGGCAGAGGTTTCTCATCCCATGGCTCTGACTCAGGTGTCTGTTTCCTCTGATGTGGGCAGCCATCACTGGAGCTTTTGCCCTGGGCACGCTGTTGTTTCGTGTCCCCCAAGGGGTGGTGGGAGCTGTGGGAGAGCTCCCCGAGTGCTGCTGCAGTTGGCCGGTGCTGTGGGTCCCTGGGATGGGAAAAGCAGCGTTGCAGGAGCAGCATCTCTGTGTTCCCCAAAAATTGATGAGATGAGCATCCAGTTTGTGTCCTAGACTAAAAAGTCTGAAGGAAATGAAATACACACACAACTTGACTCAAGCCAGTGCATTCACTTTAACTCAGGTTTTGGGCTGGGTGTCAGCTCAAGGACCCTCAGCTCTCTGCTCCCCATCCAGCTCCATGTAACAGCAGCACCAAATTCCTCTGGCACTGGATGCTTAGGAGGGATCTTCTATGGTATTTTTTTAGCTGCATTTTCCTGGCCAAACGGCCTTGCCTGAATTCAATACCATTGTGCCACTGGCACTAACCACTCTGACCAGTTTACCTAGAGAGGGATCCCAGTTCAGCAGGTTGGGATTATCACCCGCTGAGAATTGCTGGTGTTTGAGGAAGTGAAAACCCCCCTGGGGAGGCTGCGAGCAGTGGCCAGGTGGGAGCTGTGCTGCTTTAGGAGGTTTTAGTGGTTCTCATTAAAACAGTCTCCTGTAGACTCAGTTTCCTAAAAGAAGAGGAGAAAATTCCAAACGCTTTCATCCCAGTTCAAGTATCCACCAGGGCAGGGAACTGTGGAAGTTATGGTGGGATCTCAGATGACATTCTCTGGAAAGAAAACTTAATAGAGTGCAAGTATGAAATGCTCAGGCCAGAGCAGCTGTGCCCTCTGCAAGGGCTTGGCCAGTGCCTGCACCTCTCCCTCGCCTGTGCTGAGTAGGGAAGGGCAGAAAGGGGGAAATCAGGGGTTTGCTGGAGGAGCCCCTTCGCTTTGGAAGCCTTTGGCACCTCCGTGAGATATTTAAATGACAGACAGACATATAGGGATCTGTAAATACTCATTTGGTGCCAACTAAACCACAAAGAAGATACAGCATTTGTGGTCCAAGGAAGTTTAAATATTTGTGGTCAAACTTAAAATTCGACATAAAACTCTCATCTGCGATGGAAGGCGGCCAGGAACTGCATGGAGAACGTATAAGCTGTGTAAACTCACAGAAATGGCTTCCCAGCCAGCTCTGCCAGGACCAGGCAGAATATTCCAGCTCTTGCCTTTCTGCCTGAAGCAGAGGTGCCACTTGAAGGGCAAGAGGTGGATGGTGCAGGCTGGGCAGGTGTGGGCTGTCAGGGTGAGCTTTAGTTTGCACCTTTTTTATGCTATTTTATATTGTAGATCGCCATCCCTGCTCCCCCGT
This sequence comes from Rhadina sibilatrix, assembly GCA_013400275.1. Classification (NCBI taxonomy): domain Eukaryota; kingdom Metazoa; phylum Chordata; class Aves; order Passeriformes; family Phylloscopidae; genus Rhadina; species Rhadina sibilatrix. The sequence continues at coordinate 35,960 of VWYO01014090.1, read as the reverse complement.
TCCTGTGCTGTCATGCTTTTCCTTCCACCACCCAACTTCCCACTGTCACAGCACTCTGTGACACTGGTGCTTTGTCCTGTGGGACAGGAATCTCTGAGTTACTCTGTGGGTGAAATCATGGGGCAGTTCCTCGTTTTCTCCATGGGGAAGTCCTTGGGAAAGAGTTTGTGTTTTTGATGAATCTTCGGGGTTTCCTTCTTGTGAGCCCCCAGCAGGGCCAGCTCCCTTCTGCTGCTCCGGAGACACATTCTGGAAAAGGGAGGGTGCCAGATAACCACAGCACTGTCCCCACAGCACAGGCAGCCTGGACTGGGCTCCTGCCTTTTTTTTTTTTTTTTTCCTCCACATATCCTGCAGAAAGGGCTGTGTCTCAGGGCACTGTCGCAAGAGCGCCCTGAGATTTGCAATCGAGATGTTGGACGGAACATTCATCAGCCGCATTTCCCGAATTCCAGGAGAGACAGATCCCAGTCCTGGCACAGCAGCGCAGTCTCTGGTCACCAGTGTGGCCTCACGAGCAGATGTACCCAAAAGACACCCAGGGTGGAGAGGTGTGGGGGTGGCCCTGCCTTGTCCCCAACGCCAGCGTCCTCTGGAGTGGTGGCCTCAGAGGAAGGGCAGCGTGCGGCTGCTGAGAGCAGAGCGGTCGCCTTTCCCTTACTAAGCAATCCTCCCTTCCTCCACCAAAGAGCCTGCTAACCACTTTCTTATCTGTCTGAACTCTGCAAAACAATCTCTGGCAAGGCAGGCATCCTCCGAAATGGCAGAGGAAATAAATTCCCCCAGTCCCCGAAAAGGAAAAGACTGGAGGCTCCTGCGGCAGGGAGAGCAGCCCATGCCCTGTGAAAGCTGTCAGTGGTGCCCTGCTGGCTTTGCTGAGCATAAGGAGCTTGCCTTCCTCCTTCCCCAGCCTAGGACCATGGGTTAGGGGCAGGATTTCAGGGATTTGTCTTCCCCGGTTCATGTTCCAGTAGGATTTGCAAGGGAGGAGCACAGCAGGCTCCTGTGGACTTGGCTTTACTCTGTGACCTGACTTTTTCTCTCCTTGGGAAGTTTGGAAGTGCTGGGAGCTGGGGTGGGAGACAGGAAGGCACTGAGGTGGCTGTAACAGGGAGTCCCTGTGTGTGACTCACTGTTTCTCCAGGAGTCATCTGCCTCTTTCACAGCTGTGATTTTTCAGCCCCTCGTTCACATGACAGACAATTAAAATGTGTGGTCCTGTGCTCAAGGCTTCACCTTGAAGAGCAGAAATGCCCTGGATGTGTCACTGTTGGGATCAGCACATGTGGCCATGGTGGGTGGAAGCAAATTCTTTCTCCAGTGAAAACTCCTGTAAAAATTCCTGCAGTGTCTTACTGGAGGCACCATTTTGGCTCTGTGGAGGAGCCCATAGCCCTTGCTGAGCTGTTGGCAGCAATGCCCGAGGACACGAGGAGAATCAGACACTCACAAACTGAATGAAACATCCCCGTTACTCACTGGAAACTTCCTTGCATCCCATCATCTTCTCTGGGCCTGCTCTGGTGGGGGTAAAATTAAACAAGCTGAAGAGCCACCTCCTGCCTACGAGGTGTCGGATGCAGCCTGGAGCCAACTGCTCCGTGCTGCAAATGCTGCTGCTCCCTGGATCTGACAGTGAAGTTCTTTAGCACATTTAACAGGTGAGTAAGACATTAGGGCAAGTCTTTCCAAGCATCAGCGAAAGCCAAGAGCTTGGTTTGGAATCCAGCAGGAACTTTCCTCTCCAGGCTGTGTAGCAGTTGGTCCCAGGCTGGGCTGTGTCAGCTCTGCAGGCCATCCTGGGCACAGGAACTTTAGGTGGATCTGGAGGATGGTTTTTCATCTGGAACATCTGCTTTGGCTTTGGTGTTGACTCTTCCACAAGATTAACTAAAGGTTCCTGCAGGACCCTCAGAGGTATTTTGGCTCCAAGCCCCAGAGCTGTTCACAGCTTCCCTCATGTCACTGAGTCTCACCCTGATGTCCTACAGCTGCCAGCAGTGACAGGTACCAGAACCTTGGCAGGAATCTGTGCAGGCTGCTCAGGGCTTCTTCTGGTCTCTGACCCCAAAAATTGGGTGACTCAGCTCAGATCCATCACTTTGCACCTTTATGTCACCCATGTGTATTCTCTGCATCACTGCACTGGATGAGGCAAGCCCAGCAAACCCTGGTGATGGTGGGCAGCTGGCTCCTTTTCCCTGCTGCTTTCCAGCTTTAAAGGCCAGTCCTGGCTGAGCTGTGTGGCCTTTAAAGCTGGAAAGACGGAGGTGTTTGCCAGACCAAAGCACATCTGCTGTGATGACTCGTCTGAGACTGTGTGCCCCAGTGCAGAGGCTGGAGCTGTGCCTGCGTGAGGCTCGGGATCCTGGGAGAGAGTTTAGGATAAGACATGGCCACACTTTCTCTTTGGAGAGTGGTTCTCCAGCTGTGGCCACGGGGAAGAGCAACTGGAATGGTTCTTCTGGACTTCTCTGTCTTCCTTGGGTGTTTTCTCATGCTCCTCTCTGTGATGGAGCATCTGGCGTGGATGGGGTGGATCCTTTCCCCAGATGTGCTCTCTGGTTGGTGCACAGGATCCAGCAATGAGATCATCCAAGCCAGAGGTGCCTTGGTTTGGTCCCTGCTGCAGCCACAGTTGCTCTCTCAGGTCACACACAGCGTTACAGGCACGTGGGAACCACGTCCACCGAGCCTGCTTGTGGGATTAGCTGAAATTAAAAGTTTCTCTGAGAGACCTGTGGCTGCAGGCAGCTCTCAGCTGCTGAAACCAGGGTTACACCCAGCTGTGAGTGCCTCTGCCCAGCTGGGATGGACACCTTGGTCCTCCCTACCCAGGTGACCAAACCCCTCCAAGCTGTATTTGGGGCTGGGAAGAGCAAGGGGCTCCTTGGGTGGAGAATGAGCCCAGAGGAGTTGGGCTGTGATGAGTCCAGGGTTGAACCCAGCCCAGCTTCTGTACAAGCCTGTGAGATTAAAACCCAGAAGGGACGAGACCAAAGGAGGTGCTTTCCTCTGCTCCTCCTCTGAGCTGTCTCCCCAGGGATGGGAGGAGGGGGCCCAGGGCACAGGGTGGCACTGAGCCATGGCCTGCCTGGATGTTTTGCAGGGTCAGTGCAAACGTTTCAGCTGGGCAGTGCAGTCACTGCGTGGTTGAGATTGTTTGGGGCTCGCATGTCCTAAGCATGGTTCAGCTACTTCAGCTAAGACATGTTTAAAATGATGTGGCAGAAACAGTGTTATCCCCACGCTGGATCCTGCTGGAGCTTGGCTCTGAGTCCCGGTCCTGTCCCTTTCCCATCTCTGAATCTGGGATGGGATCTCTCCATGCTATGACTCAAACTTCTCATGAGCTTTTCCCCTTCTGAATCCAGCTGTCAGGATGTGCTGGTGTCTCCCCCTCTCACATAGGAATGCAGAGCCGGCAATGGCAGCCTGTCCTCTGAAAAAATCACTTCTCCAGAGCTGCTGCCTCCCGTTTCCTTGCGGAGCGTCAGGTTTTGTCGAGGGAGAAACTGCCAGCATCCCTCCACACACCTCCAGCAGCAGTGTGGCATTGCCAGGGGCTGCCGTGGGCGTGGGGCAGCCCTCTCCAGTCCGTGTCCCCCCCGGGATACCGCAGGTCCCCGCGGCTGAGCAGGGCTCCCCCGGCCAGCTGGCTGGGCTGCCGGAGGCTCTTTCTTTGGACTAGCTGAAGGAATCTGCATTCCTGCCTCCCAGTTGTTTGCTCTTTAGGACGCTGTGTAAAATTAACAAGTTGTAAAAGTTGATTGAAGGCGGCGGAGGGTGTGACAGCGATTTTCGGAGCTGCGGGAGAGCCGCGTGCGGAGCGGCGGGGCCGGCCCGGGGGCAGAGGCGCGGCCCCCCCGCCCCCGGCTCCAGGAGCTCCTCTGACCCAAAGCGAGAGCGGGGCTGGTTTCTGCTGGTGTCACCCCGCCAGCACCAGGTGCAGGTGTCCCCTCAGGCACGAAGCTCACAGCTCTCAGAGCAAGCCCTTCCCTCTCCTTAAATCTCCTGGAGGACATGCGGTGATGTGGTGTGGGAGTCCTCTGCCTTCCCCAGTGCTCAGGGAAGCTTTTCCCTTCTGCCTGTTTTATCAGTGGGGGGAAATACAGCTGAGACCATAGAAGGGATCAGCTTCATTACATCTGGGAACCTCTGGTTAGACTGGGGAACCCTGCTCACTGCTGGCAGGAGGTGACACTGGTGAGGTCCTGGTGGCACTGGCACTGCAGAGTGGCTTTGAGAGCACAACAGCTGGTACAGTTAATGCACAGCCCAGTGGGTCTCAAGAAGCAGTTAGTGTGTGTTAATGTGTGTCCCGCTGTGTCTTACTCAATGATCAGTATGTTAATGTGAGACCCATGAATTAGCAGTTGGCTAATGAGCCTCGGCAGCTGCCAGCCCCCAGTGGGTGGCTGGTGCTGGAGCTGGTGGTGAGCCTGTCTGATGGAGCAGGAGACTGGAAACGTCTCCCCTCCAGCCCCGATGGGATCAGGCTGGCAATCCGGGCTGCTGCAGCCGAAGCCACCTCGGTCCCACGCCTGGTCCCCAGCCACGTGTCCCCGAGAGGCACCGCGGTGGCGAGGGGCTCGGCGGTGGCTCTGGGGAACTGAGCCTGGGTCACGGACGGGGGCACCAGACCACTTCAGCAATTCTCGGTTTCGGTTTTCCTTTGAGAGCGGCCGCGTTCGTGTCAGGCCTATTTTCATACCCAGCAGTGACTCGGAGCCAGGCTTTCGGTTCCTGCTGTTGCCCTGCACGGAGGGGGAAGGGCTCTGTTCCCCGCTGGGGCTGAGGTGTCTGCTGCCACATCACACCCCCACCGTGCCATTTCATGCTGCCATTCCTTCGGGAAGGTCGGGCACAGCTCCTGGCGTCCCCACACCGCGCTCCGCCGGCGTTGCCACGCGCCCCGGCGAGCGCCTCCGCGGCCGTCCCGGTTATCCCGGCGCTGCCGCTCGCCTTTCCACTCCAGAAACGGGAAGTTTCTGACCAAGGCGGGTTGCTCGGCGGCGTGCAAGGTCCCTCTCCTCCGTTCCAGAGAGACCTGGGTGCCAGTCACGGGTCACTTCTTTCCCAGCCTGGCTGCCGGCAGCCCGGGGCTCGGCCGCGTCCTCCCCGAGCAGGGCTGCACGTGACGGGGATGTGCGGAGCGTTCGCTCCTTCCCTGTTTTTCATTCATATGGGCTGGAAAAATGTGTTCATGAGACGAGTTGCTGTGGCATTATGTCATGGGCCTTCGGTTGGGCTCTTTTCCCCCCCACAGCAGATGAGCTGGATTTAAGCATGTGCTGTGCTGGCTTGGCAGGAAATCTGGTGTTTCCTACTGGTTTCTTCTTCAGGGGAGGAAGGAGTGAGCCCACCTGCCCTTGTCCCCAGCTCCAGCCAAGGGTGAAGGGAGCTCTTCTGCATTTTGCCCGATCGTTCCTGATCCAAGAGGCTCGGATTTAAGCCTTTGTGGAGCAATGGCTGCACTGCAGCTGTGTCAGCACTCAGCCCCTCCTGAAAACCTCATGGATTTGGCTTTTATTTCTAGAGGTGTCTTGAGAAATCCTCAGGAATGGGGTCAGGATGGGGCACCCATCTCTTCCCCACCTGCCCAGGCAGTTCCTGCATCCCCCTCCCTGCTGCTGCTGGTCTTTGCCACATCCTGGCATCCCCTGGCACGTGGCTGGTGGTGGGCACTCTGTTTGCCCAGCAGAACTGCAAATATCCAGGCTGGAAAATCCCTGGGCAGAAGTTACCCCATGTGAGTCAGACTGGGTCTCTGTGGCATTAGCCCGTGGAGCTGGGGGTGAAGCCAGTGGTGAGGTTTCCACCACTTCCCTCAGCTGCAGCCCAGAGCTCTCAGGAACTCTCAGGAGGGATGTTTCCCATGACAGCCATTCCAGCTTCACTTGTGTTCTCTTTCCTTTGGACTTTCCCCTGCACAGTCTTTCCTAAAGGAGAGCCAGGAGGATGGGAATGTTCCTGTGGTGACACTTGCAGGGATTGCTCCTGGCTGGATGTCACAAGCAGCAAAAGTGTGTCCTGGGAAAGAAGGTCCCCAGCAGTTCCTGGAACTGCCGAGCTGGTGTCACTTTGTCCTTTGCTCACCTCAGTCCCATAGGACACATTTTATAGGTGCAAAATCAGTGATTATGAATCTGTTGGTCCTCAAAATACTAATTCTGGCAATCACCCTGCTCACACCACCTCCCTGCAGCAGCAGCTGCCTCTGTGGGGAGGACAGGGCTTCTCCTCCCATGCAGGTACAGGGGGACACAGGATTTCAGGGGGACACCTTCAAGCAGAGGCAGCCCCAGCTGCGGGTGCACGAGGGTGCCTCGCTCCGGCAGTAGCCAGGGTGGGAGGTTGGAGGTCAGAGGAGGGTCAGGTTTTTGACACGCAGAGCAGTGACACGGTGGTTAAAATTAGCCCACAGAGAGGAAACTGGCAGTGCTGTGGAAGAGCAGAAGTTTCCTCTCACAGCAGCCTGGTGCAGCAGGGCCCGTGCCCCTGGCAGCCCTGGCTCACCCAGGCACGGCCCCACTGGGGACAAGCTGGTGTCCAGCACACCAGGATCAGGCCTGGCATCACATGGTGTGTGCCCCTGGCTGTGAGGCACCTGGCCCTCTCCCCAGCTTCAGAATCCCAGTCCTGGGAGGCTGCAGAGACCCTTTTAGGATAGGGGTCTCTGAGACTGCTTTGGTCTATGAGCAGAGCAAACCCAGGGTGGTTTGGGGGCAGGAGAAACTCTGGCATCGACACAGACATTGTGTCCATAGTGTGTAGCACTTCCAATCCTGTTTGCTGACTTTCTCCCTATAAATCTGCAGCTCCCTGGGGGTGACAGCAGTCAGCAGGAAGCACCAGGGGAGAGCTGTGCAGGTGCAGAGCCCTGCTGCAAGGGGACAAGGGCTGAGCCAAGGCCAGGCGTGGCGGAGGTGCCGGCCGAGGCTGTGCCGCACGGGACGGGGCCGTGGAGGCACCGGGCTCCCGTGCTCTGGAAACTCCATTTGAGAGCCTCATAAATTGGATAATTACCCAAGCTATTGAGTTTCCTTCAGGCCAGATCCGTCCCAGCCTCCCCAGCGGGGCTCCCCAGTTGGTCTGTGAGATGGGCCCGTGGGACGGGGTCGGGCTGGAGGCGAGATGGGGCTCAGGTTTTCTGAAATACCCCCACCCTCTCACTCTCACACCTGCATCCCTCCACAGCTTTTAGGGGGGAAATCCAGCAGCAAAGCCAAAATGAAACAGAGGGATAGGCCACATCATTGATCTCTCATGGTTCAGCAGGATTTTCCCCTGTTTGCTGGGGCTGGGCAGAGGGCTGGCTGTGCCCTGGGGGTCCTGCAGCCCTGGAGTGCTTAGAGGAGGTAGGACAGGATCGGTGCTGAGTGTCCTGACTTTGCCTGCCTCCTTTTCCCTGGGGACTACAAAGCAAGGCAAACCCCTTCCACTCATGTTTAGAAGAGGGGCACCCCTCTCATCCCTGTGGTGCTGCTGCATCCCACTGGGCCTTCTATCCCAAACGTTTCCCCCTGGTCGTTACTCATCCGCTCCCCTTTGCACTGACTTTGTTTTCCTTTCCCTCTCCCCAACCCCCTCGTCCTCACCCCGTAGGTTATTGCAGCCGACTGCAAGAGGGTCACAGTTCTGAAGTATTTCCTGGAAGCCCTTTGTGGACAAGAAGAGCCTTTGCTGGCATTCAAGGGTGGAAAATATGTGTCAGTGGCACCCGTCCCAGACGCCATGGGAAAGGAAATGGGAAGCCAAGAGGGAAAACAACTGGAAGATCAGGTACCGTGCGGGAAGAGCGCGCCTCGGCGAAGGAAGAATCACCCCTGTGGGGCCCAGCCTCTGCCTGCCCTGCAGCTCCCGCTATTTATAGCTGGCCTAGCTGCCTGTGCATTTTATGGGGGGAGGCAGGGAGGGGGGCAAATGGTGCACAGCCCTTGTCTCCTGAGTGTGCTTCCCTCGTGCCCTTTCCTGCCAGCCCGGCCCGCCCGCCTCTATCTCGCACGCTTGCTATGAGTTCCAGATGCTGCTTTTCTTCATACCCAGGCTGGGGGGAGCTTTAATAACGTGCAGCACCAGGGCCCCGGGAGAGGAGGTGGGCGAGGGGGTGTCAGGGTTCAGCTTCAGGATCAAGTTTATAGCTGTGGAGCTGGTTGTGGCGGAGGCCTGAGCTCCAGCCTCCAGCACACGTACAGGAAGAGCTGACATTGGCGCCCCGTCCCTCCCCTGCCTCTCACATCCTGATGTGATTAAGGAATTCAACTCTTGTTTTTCTGCCCTTGCTTGTTCCTGTAGGCCTTGCTTCACTCCAGGCTCCGTGTGTGTGTTTAAGGGCCCTGCCAGCTGCTCTGCAGGTTGACTCCTTTCTTCTGTTTAATCTTGCAGTTGGAAAGGCCAGGGAAACAGGAGAGAGGAGCAGAGGCGTTGGGAACGGGAAGCTGGGTGGCCTGGTGCTGCCCAGGCTCACTCTGGCTGCCCTCCCTGTGCTGGGACCGGGCACTCAGAGCCAGAGGGATCTCACCCTGAGCAGGGATAGCACCTTGTCTCTGTCCTGTGGAAACTGAAAGTCAGAAAGCTCAGAGAAGCCCAGAGCAATGCTGTACTCAGCACTCTCCTTGTCCCAGCTGAGCAGGGGACAGCAAATCCCCAGCAAGAGTTGTCTCTGTAAGATGGGAAACCTGGATCTTTGTCCTATTCTGGAGAAGGTGCTGGAGGTTTTCAAGCTGTCATGTGGCATATGGGGGCATGTTTAGGTTCTTCCCAGTGTCATGACAGGGATGGTCCTGTTCTCAGAAGGCTTCCTTTGTTGGCTCAGTCCCTCCAGTTCCTGCTGTGGACAAGCACAGTACCAGGATAACTCCCTCCTGCTCCATCCCCACAGTCTCTGCTCAGCTGTGGGAATCTCTCCATGAGCTCGTTGTGCAACCCTGGAGCTTCCCTCTTGGGCTCTGATCTCAAGGGAGCTTGCAGCTCACCAGAGTGACCACCAGCACTGTGGTGCAAGCAGGACCTGACCCCCCCCAACCAGCAGATCTGCATCAGACAGAGGCTTTTCCCCAAGGCCCTGGTGTGACTCTCTCCCTCTGGCAGCATCCCCCCATCCCCTGTGGTCCAGGCTGTCCTGGCAGAGGGAAGTGAACCTGAGGGCTCCCATCTTCCTCGTTCCCATGGCTAAAAGGTCACAAGGAGAGAAGAGAAGGTGGTTCTGTGGCCTGGGTGAAATTATTGAGTGCACGACTGTGCAGCACTGGGGTTGTTCTAAATTAAGACCACGAGTCCCTTCTGCTGACACGTGTTGTGGCAGCCTGCACAGGGCAGGGAGTGTAGCCCTGCTCCTATCCCTCTGTGCAGGATCTGAGTCCTGCAGCCCTCCAGGGGCTCAGAGCAGGTTTTTGTGGCCAGGTGCCATCTGGGAACTCTACCCAGCCCCATCACAACCCTTGGGTTTTGTGCAGAGAAGGCAGGATGGGTAATGGCATGGCTTGGGAAGGCCACCCGTGATCCCTGGGGAGCAAGGTTGGCTGCATGAAATGAGGGGTCTGCACACAGCAGTGAAGAGGTTGGGCTCCTGGGCAGCACAACTGTGGGACAGATGTTGAGGAACAGGGACTTGTGGGCTCCCCTTTGGGTGTGCAATAACTGGGGAGAGCACCAAAGCTTGAGCAGAACATGGTTGTGAGTGATGCCCAGTTAGACACCTCCCACCCTTCTGTATCCCAGAGATTTGGGTGTGTGGGGAAAGGCCACGATGGCCTCCACCTAAGGTAGGAACAGCATGGTTCCTTCTGGAGTCTCCAGTTCAGGCAGTGCAGGCATACTGGGAATGGTCTGCAGAACTGGTGGGGAACCTCAGGGAAGGGTCTCTAGGAGAGGAGGAAGATGCAGTATGGTCCAGATGTACTGGTGTGGGCAGGAGGCTGGAGAACCAGAGACCCTTGAATTCAGCAAAGACAAGGTTCCTGGACAGCAGGAGCATGGCAAAGGCTGATTAGAAGTAGGGTAGAAATGTTAACAGAGGAAGTCATTAACTGTTGAAATGAGTGGCCTTGAGATGTAGTGGATGCTTCATCATGTGGAGCTTTAAAAATCAAGATTTTTGAACATCTTCTGAAACATCTGTTCCAGACCAGCTGGAAGTTTTTGGGGTAGGTGCAGAAATCTCTCTGGCCTACTCAGAGATCAAAATGGGGAAGGGCACCTGGGTTCATGGATCTGAGGTTCCTGTCAGGATGAGCAGCCCGTGTTCCCTGTGGGATGAAGCAGCAGTGTTAGAGCTGCCTTGTACTGCCCTGGTGCAGGGAGGTGGGAAGGAGCAGCCTGAACAGGGATGTGCAGCCAGGCAAAGCAGGGAGACAGGGAAATACCATGATTTCACAGAACTGGAGGCTATAAAACATCAGTGACTCACCCAAGGCTGTGGGAAGAGTTTCCCAAGGTGAGGAAGAGGGTGTGATTTTAGAACAGATCATAAAGCTGGGCTGCCCCTGCCCAGCCTGGTGGCTGCCTTTCCTGCCCATTGCCTCCTGTCTCACCTTGTCATTTCCTGAATATTTACTATTTATTTGGCTTCTTTTGGATGTTTAGAAATAGTCAGCCACCCATCAGCACGGGGTGATGGTCTGCCTGACAGGGATTTGTCTGCTGGAAAAGGAAGGGCAGAACGAGAACAATCCCTGCCACTAGCATCCCTTACAGTGATCGCCCTCCTGTTTTTCTCTCTTTCTGCATTTCCTGGAAGAAGGAGGATGATGTGAGGATTGAGGCCTTTGAAGATGACTCTGAGACTGAAGGCAGTGGAGGAGAGATGGACATCAAGGAGCTCAGAGCCAAAAAGCAAGCGCTGGCCAGGAAAGTCGCCGAGCAGCAGCGCCGTCAAGACAAGATTCAGGTAGGATGGGCTGATCCCACCTTGCTGTGCCAGTGGTGCACAGCTGCTTTCTTACCATGCTTCAGTGGCCTCTTAGGATGTCCCATGGCACCTTAACCTTCCCTGGGTGTAATGCCACTTGCTGCCTCTGTGAAACCCAGCAGTGAACAGCTTTGGCCCTTTGGAAGGTCCAAAGACCTGGGTAAGATCTGCCCTCCCAGGCCTTGAAATGAATGTTTTGGGGACCCTCTTGAAGCTAGACACAGCTTCCCTACAGAGCTGCCAGCACACCCAGGAGTTTCAGGGCTACTGGCTGTAGTGCTGCGTGTGCCAGGCAGTGAGCTGTGTGCCCCAGGGCAGCGGCTCCTCTGTGTGTGTGTGTGCCAGTGAGCTGTGCCCCCACCCAGGGCAGAGGCTCCGTGACAGCGAGATTTGGTGAGGAATCAGCCTTCCTGTGCAGCAGGGCACAGGCAGACAAGGGAGAGGGTGGGACGTGAACGGCAGAGTTCACGCAGGAGCCAGCGCCGGAAAAATAGTCTGTGAAGGACTGCTGCAGCCAGAACGTTGCCATCGTTATGGGGACAAACAGACGGGATGCAGGTGATCCTGGCCTGGCCCTGGCCTGATGAGAGAGTGTTTCCCAGTGGGAGCTGGTGAAGTGAACTGGTTGGAGTGGGAGCAGACTCCTGGCGATGCACCCTGTTGCTTTAAGAGCAATCTCACATGCATGGATGGCTGTTGGCTGCCTCCTCGCTCGCAACCCCTCTTCCTCCAGCCTCGCGGCCCAGATGAGGATTTCTCAGCAGAGGAAAAATTCTCCCTGGCTCCCCTCCCCCTCACCTCCGCCCTCTCTAATGCCCAGGGCCCTTCACTTCCATAATTCTTCATTTTCCAGCCTTGAACGTAAGCCAGACACATCTGTCTGGCCATATGCGTGAACTCTGCAGTGTGTGCCGAGGTGGTTGTAAAACAGGGCTGCTGAAGGCCCTACTGGGAGAGCCTGCACATGTGTACCCTCGGGCTACTGGCGCCGGGCCCAGAACCACTGCGCTTCGCTTTTCCAAACCCACCCCAACCTTTGCAGATTTCGCCTTTTTTTCTCTNTTTTTTTTTTTTTTTTTCTCTCATCTGAATTCGGAGCAATCCATATCAAGGCGAAGGTAGAAATTTGTGTGCCGGGAGGGAGGGGGCCGCCCCCGCAAGCCCAGTCCATTATTGTTGGCAGGTACCCGGGCCACGTTAAATACGAGGAGGAAGAAAGCAAGCAAGCAACCGAACGAACGAGAGAGCGAGGGATGGGAGAGATGGGCCGTAAATTAAAGCTGCCCGAAAGCCTTCCCAGCCTCCCGCGGTCGTTAAAAGCGGGGAGGTGTCAGTAAATTCCCCACTTCCCAGCGCCTTGTAGAGACACAGCAAACAGGAACCGCACATGTTCGGGGAGGGCAGCGCGCCGCGGATCCCGGCGAGCGGCGCAGCTGCGGCGGGGCCCCCCCTCCCTCCCCGGGATGGCCGCTGCCCGCTCTGCGGGGAGAGTGGGGGCTGCCTGATGTTGTCAGGGGCTTTCTCTCCCCGGCCTGCTCCTCCCTTCCTCCCCGGCCGTGCTGGGGCCGAGGCTCGCAGGCAGAGAGAGGTCAAAATGAGGGTGTGGGCAGCTTCAGGGGCTGCACAGCTGAGAGCTGAGGTGCAGTTGGAGTCTGAAGGCGCGGGGTGGAGGAGGAGTCCTTGGGGTTTCAGTAAAGTCATCCAGGCCGTAGCTGGCTGGGAATGGCCTGGAGCAGAACATGTGTGCTTGCCCCAGTCCTCTCCCTGCCCGGGTACTGACCACGCAGCTGGAGCAGCAGAGGAGCTCGGGTGGAAAATGCTGCTGGGGGAGGCCAGGTTGGAGCCAGCTCAGCATCCACCCCCTTCACTTTCCCTCTTAAGCTGTGATCCTTGACCTTTCTGCTCTTCCCAACAGATTTAGTGTTTCAAGGAGCTGGGGAGCTTTTCCCTTCCCTGTTACAGCCTCTCATTCACTGCCCACCTAGGGAATGTCAGCTGCTCTCCAAGTCACCCTTTCATTTTTTTGGGGACAAGCCACAGCTCCATCCAAGTCCTGCAGATGTGGCTCCTGTCTCAGCACGCAGGACTCAGCTCCTCACACAGCAGTGGGGACTCAGGTCCAGGTGCTGTGGCTGCCTCCTGTGGAATCTGTGAGGATGTATGCAATCCCCCAGGGTGCAGGGCAAAGCCTTGATCTCTTGGCCGTCTGGTTTCTTTCTGTGCCCAAGGAGAGCGCAGTGTCACGGCCTCACCTGGGACTTGCAGAGTTGTACTTCTCATGGATAAAGTCACTGCCTTCTCCCCTGCAGGTTTTCCTGTCTCTGCCTTGCTCCCCAATCTCTGGCAGCCCAGCTGTGCTGCTGATTGACACCTTGAGAGGGATTTGAGCTTCATTACTCTCCTTAGGTCCCTGTCCCTGTCCTGGCTGTGTGCAGGGCTGTGGCTTGAGCTGCTGGGGAAGCACAGGTCCAGGGAGGATAAATAGCAAACGGGGAGGCCCTCAGCCAGCACCAGCTTTAGAGGGAACTCAGCTCCATTCCCCTACACAAGCACAGACCCCAAAACCATTACTCTGAGAGGAAGGAAAGACCAGAGCAGGGTCAGGTCTCTTGTGTCCCTGGGTAGCTGTAGATGCCAAGCAGCTCCCTGCCAGCCTGCCACTGCCCTCCCCACATTCCCACACTGGGACAGAGCTGGTGACAGCTGGTGGCAGCAGGGATGCCTCAGGATGAGGTGAAGCACCAGGCACATCCCTGGCTGCTGCTCAGGTGTTTAGAGGGAGGAGAGGCTGGGCATGCAGGTGGACAAGAAGAGGTGGCAGCGGCGCTGCTGGGGCAGGCAGCGCTCTCAGACAGGGCTGTCCCCAGCCCACAGCATGTCCTGCTGCTTGGCCAGCCCTTGGTCCATGCTGTTCAACGTCCCCTGTCCTTTTGTGCCGCCGCCGCGCGCTGGGAGCGGTCGAGTTTCCTGACCGGTTGAAAACATCCCACCTGAAACATAACAGGCTCTTCCTCTGGATGCTGCTATTGTTTTGCTCAGCATTACAGCAGCAGCTCAACCGGGGCGGCCAATTATGACATGTCTTCCCAAAATAGCCGCTCTCCTGTCCCTTCTGAGCCCACGGAACGGCCGCCCCCTTAAGATGCAGCCGCTCCTTTGTGGCGGTAGCAGTGAGTAAGTGGCTAAATTTAGCCGTGTCCCATTCACGCTCTCCCTCCCCGCAGGAACAATGCCGCGGGCGCACGGGCGGCCGGCGCAGCACCTGCCTGGGAGCGGGTGCCTGCTGCCTGCGGAAGGCGCACACCCACCCACGGCGGCTCCGCCACGGCGGCGGCCCCGGTGCGCTACCAGGCACGGGGCACGTTTACTCTCCCGAGGAAGACGCTGGGGACGAACCTTGGGAGGAGGAAGCCCTGGAGCAGAGAGGCTTTGGAGGAGGCATTGTTCTCGGCCCTGGAAAATCCGATCCCCGCGGAGCGCGCGGGGCTGGAAGGGGCAGCGGCGCCGGCTTTGGCCGCGGTTGGGGAGCCAGGTGGTGGCAGGAGGGAGGTGGTGGCAGGATGGTGGTGGCCCTTCCGTCCCGGCTGAGCGGCGTGACCCCGTGTGACCTTGTCGCTTTTCTCTTCGGCTTCTCTGCCGTCCTGGCACCACGGGCAGAGGAGTTTTGGGGTCCGTGTGCGGAGCTCCAGGGTCCGTGTGGAGCCTTCTCCTTTTCTGTGCTGATTGTGGAGACCCTCAGTTCGCCCCCCCTGTCTCTCAGAACAAAGTCCTGGCTTTTGGGGGAGCCGTCCCCTGCCCACCCTGGAAGCCCTCACCCGGGCATTGACTTCCGGGGAATTCCCCAGGTGATCGCAGCTGATGGATGAGCTGGGAATTTGGGACTGTGTGTGCTGGAGTGTCTGATCTCAGTGCTGCCACCAGCTGGGGCAGCCGGGGGAGCCACCTCTGGCTCCGGCCCAGCTCCTGGGAGAAGCCCCCGTGGCCGGAGCAGCGGGGTGGGCAGGGGGCTGCGGGTGGGAGCGGCGCTGCCACCGCAGCCTGCGGGTGCAGGAGGCCGCGGGGGTGGAGCTGGCAGCCCAGGAGAGGGCAAGGAGCCCCTGGTCTCAGAGGTCCACTGCCACATCCAGCACTGTGGGGTCACCCTGCCACTGAGTTGAGCCAAGCCGAGCCTATTTGTTTAACCCAAATAAGCCAAAGCTAAAATCCGGCTGTCCCAAGCCACTTGGGCCAGGGTGAGGCCGTGCCTCTGCTGTTCTATCCACCCGAGATAGAACACTCGCCGGGGTGGTTTCCAGACCCCACCTCCCAGCAGGACGCACAGACCACCGTGTCTCCCTGTCCTCGTTTTAGGGACACTGAGGGACCAGCAGCTCTCTTCCGGCAGCCCTAAAAGCACAGAAGCTGAGTCCCAAACGTGAGCATCCCGACCCACACCCGCGTGCTCCCCTTCCTCCCCGCGGGACCGTGCCCCACGGACCGGCAGAAGGGTTAAGGCAGAACTGGCCTCCCCGGTTCTGCCGCACATGGGCTCCCTTTCATCTCTGGCGTGGGGCCAGCCAGCGTCCGCATGAATCACAGGCCACTCCTCTCTCCCCCAAACCCCTTGGCCGGAGGCTTCTGCAGCCTTTTACTCACACAAACAAAAATAAATCTCGCTGCCGGCCTCTGAACTCTGCAAAGGCGAGTTTCCCTCTGGCTCCCCGAGCGGCCCGGAGCTGTGCGCGGGGACTTGGCACGCTCCCCGCCGACCTCGCTCTTTCACTCCCGGCGCATCCTGTGTCCTTCTCTCACCGGGCGGCCCGGCGAGCGGAATGGGACGTGACGGCCGGCACAGGCGTTGCTGGCGGCTGCCAGGAACCGGCCGGGTACGGCCCCGCGGGGGCAAATGCCACACACGAGGGTGCTGCCCTCCCCGCCGTCACCCCCGTGCCCCCGGCCGCAGGGGTAGGTGAGCGTCCTGCTGACTCTCCTGAGGTCACCTGCACGGGCTGGGGCGAGGCACAGCCTCAGGAACCATAGTGGGGTGCGGGCGGGGCTCCCCTCCTGCCAGCAGCTCTCGTTCACGCAGGACTGTCACTATGCAGTGGGGACTGAGTGGTTTCACCCCCACTTCCTGCAGCTTCAGGGCCGTTGACCTCTTTGGCTGCCACACAAGGGATTTGCTGCTCTCTGCCTTGGTCGATGGGGCCCTTGTTTATCTCCCCAAGGCAGGTGGAGCAGGGTCCAGTGCCTCCCCAGGGATGAGCAGCTCCTCCCACACCCCAAAACCCTGTGGAGAGACCCCACCTGCTGTTCTCCTTGTGGTGAGGAGGCAGCAATAGCTCCATGCTGGGGTTGGTTCCAGGTGGTCCCTGACTGTAGCTCTTCCTGTGCCACCAATGAGTGCCAAGGCAGAGCACAGGCAGGGATGGCATCTAGCACGTGGCTGGTACAGAGCTGCAGCCTGGGGACACTGATCTGTCCTCTCTGTGAATGGGGAAGGCATGTCCTCCCGCTGGCATGCAGCAGACAGGACCTGGCATGCTCCCTGCTCTGCCTGACACCCCTCAGGGTTTGTGGGAGCCACATCCCCAGGACCAGCACTGCCAGAAGGAGGGTGGGAAGCACGTGGTGAGGTTCTGGTTGCTGCCTTGCCTGGAGACACTTGTGGGAGGTGGCAGCATCAATTTAAAGCCTTGATTTAAAGCCAGATGACAACACTTGGAAATGAATTAAAAACCACTTCTTTCCATGGCCACTGCTGGCCCATGCGGCTTGTTGTTCCAGGGCGCCTCCAAGGGTTTGGCATGACTGAGGGAGGCTTGGGATCCTCACCGTGGGCAGGGGGAGCTCCCCATACCATTGGGCAGGACAGGCCCAGGGCACATCTGGTGGGTCCAAGCCCAGTCTCAGAAGGTTTTGCATGGTGGATGTGTTCCACAGCAGCTCTGCTGTGCTCCATGGGTGACCGGTTCCTATTAGAGGCAACAAACATCAGCGAGTCCAGGGAAGCTATTTTTAAGCAGAGGAAGCACTAGAATAGCATCCTGAGTTTTTTAAGCCTGTGGCTTACTAAAGAGCCCAAGTCCTTCGAGAGCCTCGAAAGTCATACGTGAGCTCTGGGGTCCCGTTTTGGCAACTGGTGTTGGCCAAAGGTCCAGGTGCAGCCCAGAGGGCAGCCAGAGAGCCCCAGCAGACCCTCCCCCTCTGAGTGTGAGCACCTCTGTCTCTGTGGGTGTGAAGGGCTCGACCAAGGACAGTACTGTGAGTTTTCAGGGCTGGAACCCACCTGGTTTCCCAGCTGGATGGAGTCAGAAAAGGCAAGGCATGTGCAGGAGGTGGTAGGAGAGTGAAGGAGATATTCAGCCAAGGATCCTTACCCCACAGACCTTCTGGCTCCCTGCTTGGGGTCCCTGTGTAAGGAGGCTGTTGGCCAGATTTATGCATCCCAAACTGGTTTGTTTTATCTGTTATCACCTTGACCTGTTTCCACGTGAAACCCCAGAACTCCTGTCCTCCCTGCCCCTTGGCACCAGTGCAGATTATCCTGGCAACTGCCAGTCCCACAAAATAGGACAATTCCCAAAATAGCTCCGTTTTCAAGGCTGGTCCCAGTTCTCCCAAAGCCTGGACAGGGCTGTTTTTCTAGGAGAATGTTTTCTTGGAGGCTTTTGCCATCCTGCTCACATGCGTGCTGTGGGCCTGCAGGAGCTGATGTTTGGGGTGTGCAGGTGGGATGGATGCAGCCTCCTCCCAGGCCCCTTCACATGGATCTGTACGTGACAGCCAGGCTTATCTTCTGCTCTCAGGGTCCACAGGTCGTAGGACTGACATCCTCCTTACTCACCATGGGTCCTTCCTTCTCCTCCAGGCCGTGCTGAAAGACCAGAGCCAAATGAGGCAGATGGAGCTGGAGATCAGACCAGTCTTTCTGGTCCCGGACACCAACGGTTTCATCGACCACCTCGGCAGTCTGGTCACGCTGCTGGACTGCAGGAAGTTCATCCTGGTGGTGCCCCTGATCGGTGAGTAGGGCCTGTGCTGTGGTGAGGGCTTCCCCTCTCCCCTGGTGTGGTCTGTCCCTCCAGTCTGACTCCCTCACTCCGTGCCCCTCGTGCCCGCAGTGCCTGTGTGGTCTGGAGCTGGTCAGCTCGTGCCGTGGGACCAGATTTCATCCTGCCCTGTCTCATCCCAGTCGTTGTTGGCATTCCTTCAGCCCCTGTCACCCTGCTCCCTCCCTGCCAGCCTTCTGCCCACAGCACTCAGCAAACCTCTCCCGGTGCATTTGGGGGTGTCAGGGGCTGGGAGAATGCAGATGGGTGTTAAATGGGATTTGGAGGGAGTTTCGAAGGGAGCAAGGAGGAGGAATTGTTAAACAATCAGAGCAGATAGCTTATCCCAGCTGAGCTGGGGCTTAGGCAGGCTGAGCAAATGGCCGGCCCCGTGTCCCGGCGTCTCGGAGCTGCTCAAGCCCAGCCCTTCTTTTTATCCTTATAAAGCTCTCAGTAAAACAGCAAGCTGGTTCCCGTTATTGGTAAACACTCACCCTGGCAGATAACGGCTGTGCTGCTGGGTGGTCTCCCAGGGTGGCGGCAGCGCTTGGTTCGATGCCTTTGCTGGGATTGTTTGATCACGCTCCGGGCTGGAGGTGCCGCTGCTCCGGCCAGTGGCGCTCCTGGCACAGCCTGGCACTCACAGCATCCCTCAGGGCAGCAGGAGAGGCTGGGGCAGGAGTGGGGCTGAGCCTTGCAGAGCCCACATCCCATCCACAGCCCCAGGATGCCATGGACCAGCTGGGTCCCCTGGGTATCTCCAGTGTCCAGGCAATGAGGTGGCACGGGTACATCCCGTGGCGTGTGGGGGTGCTGCCCTCTGAGCCCTTGTGGGGGTTCCTTCTCAACTCCTGGTGTCCAGCAGACAGCTCTGCCTGTCCCAGAGCTAAAATCCAGCTGCTGTCCTTCCCCTCAGGCTGAGCAACCTAGCTCAGGAGGGATTCCTGGGGCTGGGGATGGCACCCCTGGGTGGGGAGAGCAGGGCTGGATGCCTGCCCAGCTCAGCACAGGAGCTGCCAAGTTGCTCTGTGGCTTGGTGCTGCAGAAGCCAAGGAAAGGCAGTCAGCAGCACCAGCAGAGCCTGGGAAGCCCTGGGGGCTGTGGAGCATGTTAACACCTGGGAGAGGTGGGACCTGCCCTGGAGCCATGGCTTTGCCTCCTGGTGCACTCCAGTGGTTACTGGGAGGCTTCTCCATCAAACCCCAGAGAGGGGCAGCAGGAGAGCTGGTAACTCTGGTCCTCTCCCTGTCCAACATGCTGCTGCCCTCAACCTGCAAAAGGAGCCTGGCCTGCCCTGCCACAGGCACAACTGAGCACTTTTAGTGCCCTCCTACCTCATATGGGGGCAGAGTAACTCATCTCCCACTGCTGCCAGAAGCCTCCCAGAAACACCCCAAAGCCAGCAAGTCCCTATCCACGCATGGGTTGGTCACATTCCCCCTCGTCCAGCAGGATAGCTCTCAGCATGGGCAGGAAGAAGACATCCCTTGGGCCTGTGGCTGCTGGGGACAGAGGCCTTGGTGCCATGTCCCATGGGCAGACTGGAGAGAGGCACAATGCCCTTCCCCCGGCGCTGCTCCCTGCTCTTCCTGGGGATGCAGCAAGGGGTTAAGCGCTTGGCTTCTCGTTGGGTTTGTTTCTCTTGCTCTTTAACCTGCTCCGTGCTCCTTGAGCCTGACCCCGCCATGGAGAAGCCAGGCCTGGTGCAGAAGCACAAACAAGCCTCCCCTTTGAAGCCTGTTTAGCTTGGAAGCAGGAAGGCGGATTTCGGGAGGGAATACCAGCTTTTCCTGTTTGATGTTCCGTTCTTGCACGGCTCCCCCCACCCCGGGCCCAGCCGTGCATTGTGTGGAAATGGCAGCATCAGGTCGGTAGCAAGAAGAGTCTCCAGCCAGGGAAGAGCAAAGCAACTCCAGGCAGATTTAATTGGAATACCCAGACAGTGAGTGCCAGTCTCACCATGGAACAGAGCGATCACGCAGGCTCCCCGGGCAGTGATTCACAGCACTGGGGAGAGGCCTCAGACCCCGAGCTCTCTCCCCGAACCCCCCAAGGAATGCATAGTTCCCACTTGAACTCAGGACTTGGCTCCAAGCTCGGAAACAATCTTCAGAAATGAAGCCATGGCTCAAACACACACACACACACACACACACACACACACACACACAGAGGGAGCGCCGAGGCTCCCTTGCACACACGTGCACACCAGCTCTGTGCACACGCAGCCCCGTGCACCAGCACAGCCAGGGGACACTTGTTTGCACATCTGGACGCACATTTGTTTGCCCAGCCCTGCTGCCAGCTGTGAGGCTGGGCATACAAGGGTGTGTCCAGATGTGCTCATTGCTTGCACACGCAGAGCGGCTCTTCCAGCAGCCCCAGCACCCAAGAGTTTGTCCCTCCTGGAGCTCTGGGGGTCCCTTGGGCTCATTAGGCTGGAGCAGCTGGAGTTCCCAACCACTTGGCAGCAGTACAAGAGGTTCCAATCAAGGTGAGCAGGCTGGGAATCCACCTGGATTCCAAGCTCGTCTCGAGGCAGGACAGATGCGCAAAGCCAGATGGGTGAGGTGTTGAAAGGAGCGTTGTTCCCTGCCAGGAGCACGGGGTGGTGGCTTCAAGTGGGAAAACAGGCCTGGGATTTGTGTGGGAAATAGTGCCAGGGTGGGAACTGCCTGCTTCCTGTTCCCATGTGCAGCCCTGCAGTCAGACAGTGCAGTGCCACACGGGCAGGAGGCACAGTGCCACCGGCCATCGCTGTGCTCAGAGATAGAGGAGCAGGATGCAGGAGTTCAGGGTTTCCTGACACCCCCGGGCACGGACGTGCTGCAGGTCAGGCCACAGGAGTGTGGGGTGGGGGGCACACACAGCGATGCTCCCCAGTGTTTGGCAGGGCAGAACCAGTTGCCCTCACCGGTTACACCGCGGGGGTGAGGTGCCTGCACTCTCGGGGCTGAGCCAGGTGACCCAGGGAGGTGGAAGGCAGCAAAGCTTTTCCAGACCCGCAGCCAAGTCCAGGAGCACAG
The DNA here is from genome assembly GCA_013400275.1 of Rhadina sibilatrix. Classification (NCBI taxonomy): domain Eukaryota; kingdom Metazoa; phylum Chordata; class Aves; order Passeriformes; family Phylloscopidae; genus Rhadina; species Rhadina sibilatrix. Next base: position 14,991 of record VWYO01014090.1, on the reverse strand, counting down.
GGACACTGCAGCAGCTGAACCCAGATTTCCTGAGCCAGCTCCCAGTGCCCCGGCCCTGAGGCCTTGGCAACTTGCGTGCTCCAGCAGCAGGTCACGGGAGCACCTTGTCCCATAGTAACTGTACCTCCTCTTCCTGTTTGAAGTGATAAACGAGCTGGATGGCCTGGCCAAGGGCCCAGAGATGGAGCACCGGGCTGCAGGCTATGCCCGCCAAGTGCAGGAGAGAGCCAGGAAGTCCATCGAGTTCCTGGAGGAGCGATTCGAGAGCAGGGACAACTGTTTGAGGGCTCTGACCAGCCGAGGCAACGAGCTGGAGTCCATCTCCTTCCGCAGCGAGGACACCACTGGCCAGCAGGTAAGGGGCATCCTGGACTCTGAGGGCAGGGAGCTCTTTGCCACCACTTCCTCAGGGAAACCCTGAGATCTGTGAGCTCTGGGCAGGGAGTGGCTCTGTGCCCCCACTGTGGAGGTGGCTGAGCAGGCCCTTGTGTCTCAGCTTGGGGCAGCCCTGCTCTCAGTGAGCTGTGTCTGGAGGCAGTGCAGCAGTCAGGCTGGTGGGGGTGCAAAGTTTTCCCTGCCGAGGGTAACCTTGCCCTTTCTTTTCCAGGGAAACAATGACGACCTGATTCTGTCCTGCTGCCTCCACTATTGCAATGACAAGGCCAAGGATTTCATGCCCTCCAACAAAGGTGGGACATCCTCACATCCTCTTTGTCCTTTCTCTGTTGCATTCCACGGACTCCTCCCGTTTCTCTTTCATGGCCCTTGGAACTGTTCCCTCCTGCATTTTGCCTCTTTCAACACCAAGGTGCCACCTCCTGGCCTCCGGTCAGCCCCAGGCTGTGGCCCTCCCACCTCATTGCCAAATGTCACCTCATGGCACCTTGGGGATGCCCCGGCCTGTGACAAACTCACCATAAACATTCACAGAGCCATTTTTCTGGTGACAGAGAGCCAGAAAATGCCTCCTCCCCACGACCCCTGATGCCTTCCGTCCAGAACTCTTTTTCCTCTGGATTCCTGGCTGGCATCAGCCATGTGTGCTGGGACCAGAGAGCCTCCAGGCCGTTGCCAGGGCGGCAGGGATGGGAATCGCATCAGCAGCTGCCCAAGAAATCAACCCACATTTGTCAGCACGAATTCTTAGCAGCTTAACTTGTCAGATTCACAGAGAAACCGTCACCAAATGTTTATGTGCAAATGATGCTGAATTTTGAAATCATGTGGATTATGGGGAATGGGGCCTGACAAGCTGACAGCCTCTGGTTTGTAACAAGGAGGCGCGTCACCAGCGCGGGGCAGAGGATGTTTATTGTTACACATTTCTTAAAGTGTCCGCGCAGAACCTCCCGCTCCCACTTGAGGCAGCTCTCAATCCCTGCCCTGCCTTCCCACTGAGCCCCCTGAGTTCCTTTCCTTCCAGCACAGGCCAGCCAGGTGCTCGCCCACCATCCCCAGCCCCGACACCATGACCGTAGCCCGGCGTTCCTGGCCACCCTCCCCTTCCCCTCGTCCTGCTGCTCCCTGCGCAGCCAATCTGGGCCCATGTTGGGCTCCCATAAACTCTGTTTTTTCCATTCCCGTCCTGGCTCGGAGGCACTGTGTTTCCTGTGCTCATAGGAACAGTACTCTGGTCACAGGACCCAGCTGCTTACACATACCCCATATGCTTCCCCTGCCTCGCACACACGTAAGCGTGGCTCCCACATCCCGGCCCGGCGCGTTGCGTGCGGGGCAGCTCATCCATCTGGGGGCAAGATCCCTTCGGTTGTTTCTCAGGCATCAACTCTCAGTGTCTGTCTGAGCCCCGGCCAGAAACGCCTCGGTGTCAGTGGCGACTCCAAAAAAGCTCCGCAAAAAATAAGGGGTGGCTTTAGATCTTATAATGAGATCAACAGAATAATAGCACCAGCTTCCTGCTGGAGCCAGGGTCGCAGGCTGTCTTCCTGGCCTGGGTCAGGCAGGGCCTTCTACTTCCCAGCCTTTGGCCAGTCCAGCAACCCTGTGGGCAGTGGGCAGTGGGCAGTGATCACAGATCATCCCTACACACAACAGACAGGGGAGCAGATGGCCTTTGGGATGCAGGGCTGTCTCAAAGGCCCTCCAGCAAGCTTGGCAAGGAGCAGGGAGCTGAGAGCTGGGAAGGTAGAGGAACACCCCATGGGATGGGTGGCAGGCCTGGGGCAGGTCTGAGCTTCACTGTGCTCTCTCTCTCTGTCTGTGTGTGTGTGTGTGTGTGTGCGTGTGTGTCTCGTTACAGACGATCCCATCCGTTTGCTCAGGGAAGTGGTTTTGCTGACGGACGACCGCAACCTGCGAGTCAAAGCGCTGACCCGCAACGTGCCGGTGCGGGACATCCCCACCTTCCTCAAGTGGGCTCAGGAGGGCTGAGGGGGCCAGGCGGGGCCCAGGGCCCCTGAGCGAGTCACGCAGCCCCTGACGGTGGGAGCCCGGCTCCAGCGGAGGCCGCGCCGCCGCCGCCGCCGCCAGCCCACCACGAACAATAAACGCCACGTCTTCAACCCACCCCGGAATGGCCGTGCTGCCGAGGGCCCCCCCCGAGGGCAGCCCAGCTGGGAAGGTCATTGCTGTGGATGGTTCACGTGGAGGCTGGGCCGTTGAGGGTCCCGCCAGCCTTTGGGCAGTGCCAGCGCGGAGCTGGAGAGCCCCACTGACGAGGGAAGCTTTGGGTGAGCCCCGTGCTGGATCACCAGCAGCCTTTCGCTTGGTTTGCTTGGGTGCAGAGAGCTCGAGTCACGCCTTGGTGGCTCTTTGGGTTTGTAGGCTGCGTAGGGCAGAGACTGGGGACACGTCGGCACAGACTTGGGGATTGCTTAGTCCGGCCTGTACACGTCGGAGAGGCCGTGGACTTCAAAGGGCAGGTTTCCTCCTGCCCCAGCCTGTTTGTCCTGCATGGCCAGACAGCCCCAAGGTCCCCATCCCCTTCCCCACCGTGTGCTGCCCCATGCAGGAGTGCTGCTTGCAGAGGGGTTTGTCCCCTCTGTGCTGCGGGGTTTGCTTGTTGAGTTTCATTTTTTCAGTGTAGGTTAGTTTTCAGGTGTGTGCCCTGCCTGCTTTGCTGGGGGAGACTTTGAACACCCCCACAGCTGCTTTGTCCTGATCCCGTGGCCGCCCCAGCTGTTATTTGCCCCTTCCCTTCTCCCCCAGACCCCTTAGTCCTACCCTGCTACCTTTAGGCAAGCTTTTGACCTAAGACTCCGTGTGAGGCTAACAAAGTTCTCCAAGGACCCCAGGACCGGCTGTCCCATGGGTACTGTGTGTCCTCACATTGCCACACAGGCCCCTCTCCCATGTGGGATCTGGCTTCTGCCTGTTGCTACAGAGTCAGAGAGAAGCACAGAAATGCTCAGCCCCACTATTTGCCTAGCTGAGAGGGTCCATGGATGGAGCCTTGCCTCGTCCCTGGATTTTTCCACTTGGATTTGGGGTTGGGGTGCTGCTAAGCCTTCCACACCCCACATTGTCCCATCACCAAGTGTCCTGTCCCCAGTGAGACACCAGATACAGAAGCTAAGAGGGAGCATTAACCCCTGAACCAGAGCCCCTGGAGCTCTGTCAAGTCCCAGTCCCATGAGCCGAGAGTGGGAGCAACCCCAGGGCCACCCCTGGTCCCTGCTGGGGCGCTGCAGCCACGGGAGGGAAGTGTCAGAGGTGGCAGAGGAGGCAGCAGGACAGAGCCCAGTGTTTTCCTTTGCCGTGTGGGTGGCTCAGACCCGGTATCTGCATCAGGAAGCCCAGTTACCCCCGTGCCAGCTGCCCAGCCCCAGGGCCAGAGCCAGCAGCAGGGTCAGAGAGCCTCGGCAGCGCCGTGGGGTCGTGCTGGAGAACCAGAGCAGAGACTTTGCTGTGCCCACGGCCGCTGTGGGGCACACGGAGCCATGGGCACGGCGCCCACGCCCCGGTTCCTTGCCCGCAGCCCTGCTGGCCGCCAGCTTTGCAGAGACTTCTCCTTCTCCTCCACGCCGGGTGTTGTTTTCTTTGTTTTCTCCCGGCGCTGCCCCAGCGCTGCTTTCCGAGGCCTTTCCCGAGGTACCACCAGCCCGGAGTGCCCTGCAGCTCTGCCAGACGTGTCACAGGCTCGGCCGTGGGACAGTTTTGGTGCCACCAGAGCGGCTGGCACAACGGCGGGCAGAGCCTGAGCGCCTGGGGCCGTCCCTGCCAGGCTGCTGGGAGCCCTTGTCTTCGGGGCAGCGCCTGCCTTCGGGCTGTTAAGTTGGTTTTAATCATTTTTAGTATTAAACATGTGTCAGTGCAGCGTGGTGTGTTATTTGCTGTCAGCGCACGAGTTGCTGCTGAGGTTGGGGTGGGGGACACCGGGGAGGGGCACAGGGGGACAGGGTGGGACACATTCTGAGGGTGACAGCGGCTCTGTCCCACCTGCATCTGCTGCTGCCCCCCAGCCGAGGGGCTCTGAGCAAACCGGATGCACAACAAAGTCCCTTGGGTCCCCTCCCTGCAGCTCTGCACCCACAGACGCCCCTCGGGGTCACTCCCAGCCGTGCTCAGCATCAGCCAGGCCCCTCCCCAGAGAAGAACGCGAGGCCACGCGTGTTAATGTCACTTTATTGCTCATTCCGTTTTGACTATAGAAAAAAAAAAGAGGGCGAGAAGCCCGTGTACAAATTGGACGTGATACAGGGGGGGCCGGGGCCCCGCTGGGCGCTGCCAGCTGTGCTTTGGGTGCTGCCACCGCCACCAGTCACCCCACGGCAGCTCCGGGGGACACCGCCGGCCCTGGGGGACCGGGACAGCCCCGGGAGGCTCGGGGAGCAGCTGGGCAGGAGCGGCCAGCTCAGGCTAAGGCACAGTGGCTGCGAGGCCCGGGGGCAGTCGCTGCTGGCGGCCGCCCGGAGCCTCGTGTGCAAAGGAGAGGAGGGGGCTCGGGAGGGGGGAGAAGCTTCACATTAGCCCCAACGGAGGGGTCAGGGCACGGGCCGGGGGGGTCCAGGCTGGGGGGACTTTGCCCACACCGAGCAGAAGGTGGGAGAGGGGCTGCGGCGGTGGCAGAAGGTGCCCCAGGGGGGACTCTGCCCCAGGTCACACGCACCCCCTGGGCTCTGCCCCGCGGCCCCCTCCCGCAGCCCCTGCCCACCTCCCGTAGCTGACAAACCAGAGACCGCTTTGTCTTTGTCGTGGACCCCCCGGCCCGGCCCGGCCGCGCTGGAGACGGGCGTCTTTGGCAAAATAAAAAAATAAAAAATAATCAAGGCGAGTGGCCGCCCGAGGGCGAATCGGCCGGGTCCCGGGGCTGACCCGGGTGCCCCGGGCATCCCTGATGGCGAGGCAGGGCCCAGGGGCTCAGTCTGGGACAGGCCCTGCCCCACCTCCCAAAAACACGGGGAGCAGCCGGCTGAGCCCCTGCGTTCGGGACGGGAGGTCAGTGCTTGCTTCGGGGCGAGGAGCATCGCGATTCCCCGGCCTCCCCAGCATGGACGTGACCGCCTCTCCCCCGTCCCGAGCCTGCCGCTCAGACCCCACCGTCCCCCTCCGTCAGTCTGTCCCCGAGCCCCCGGGGGCTGGTCGGGCACACACCCCCAGCCCAGCGCTGGCCAGCTCAGCACGGAGCTCCGGCCACGACGGACGAAACTACTCACGGCCCGCGGCGGTCGGGGAGGCACAGTCCGGGTCCCGTCGCGGCAAAGCCGAGAGCCGGCGGGTACCACCGCGGGGCCGGAGCGGCGCGGCGGCTGCCGAGGGCGTCCCCTGGCCCGGGGGCAGCCCTGAGGTAAGGAGCGGGCTCATGTCCTCCAAAGCCTCGGGGCGCAGCCCGGCCTCACAGCTTGTGCGTCGCTGCCGCCCGGTGCCGGGGTGCCGGCACCCCCCACGGCAAGGGGCGGAGGTGCCGCGGGCTCAGTCCCTGATTTATCGGCCTCTCCCGGGCAAGCCGGGGCGCCGCTCCAGGGACACGCCGTCCATCCATCCCGGAGCAGCTCTCGTGGGACCTTCGCTACGAGCGAGTTCTCCGGGAGCGTCGGCAGCGCCGGGGGACGAGCACCCACCGCCTCTCGCCTCCCCCCAGCTCCACACGGGGCAGCGAGGGGAGCGCAGCAGCCCCCCCAGCCCCCCGGCCAGGCCGGTGCTAGGGGGGCGAGTATCGCTCTATGGTCCGGGCAGCCTCGGTGTGCAGGTGCGGAGCCTGCGCCAGCACCTCGGCCGCCTTGTCCTGGCTCAGCCCCAGGTGCTCCGCCGTGAACTTGGCCAGGGGGTAGAGGCTCTCCATGGCCTTGGGGTCGCTGAGGAAGTGCGAGGTGTGGGAGAGCAGCTCGGCCGCTTTCTCCTGCTTGAGCCCCAGCTGGTCGGCGGTGAGCCGGGCCATGGCGTAGACGCTGTCGGGGAAGTCCAGCTTGGCTTTGCCGTCGGGGCCGGCCGCGTGCATCTTCATGTGGCTGATGAGGTTGCGCTGCTGGGCGAACTTCCCGCCGCACACCTGGCACTCGTAGGGCTTCTCGCCCGAGTGGATGCGCATGTGCTCGGTCAGGCGGTACTGGCGGGTGAAGCGCATCCCGCAGGCGTCGCAGGCGAAGGGCTTCAGGCCGAGGTGGCTGCGCATGTGGCGGGTCATGGTGCCGCGCTGCGTGAACTTCTTGCCGCAGATGGTGCAGGGGTAGGGCCGCGTCAGCCAGTGCGTCTTCTCGTGCTGCCGCAGCGTGGCCGGGTCCTTGTAGGACTTGTCGCAGGAGGAGCAGCGGTAAGGCCGCAAGATGTCACCCAGCCCCGGGCCACCTTTGTCCAGGAAGGGCACGGCCTGCTCGGCCGCCGCCTTGTGATAGAGCTCCTCTTCGTTGTGGGCCTCCACGTGGGCGTTGAGCTGCTCGGAGCTGGGGAAGCCCTTGCCGCAGGGGATGCAGACGTACAGGTTGTCCCCCAGGCTCTCCGGCTCGTAGCCCAGGTGGTTGCAGTAGCGGTCCAGAGCATCGCCGGGCGAGGGGCCCTCGCTGCTGCCCGTCTCCTCGCTGGTGCTGTTATCGGGCTCCAGGTCGTTGCTCTCCACGCTGGGGTAGCGGGGCTGCGGCGCCGCGGGCGGAGACTCGGCCTTCTCCTCCCGCTCCAGCTCCTTCTCCGCCTCCCCCTCGTCCAGGTAGGGGCCCAGGGGCTCGTGCTTCATCCAGCGGTACATCAGCTCCCGCCCGTCAGCGCGGGGCAGCGGGGGCTCGGCGCAGGGCGGCGTGCTGCGGAAGGGGTCGGGGGCGTGGGGATGCCCCCCCGGCTCGCCGCCCGGCGGGGAGTCCTTGTAGGCAGCGGCGTGGCTGCCCAGGAGGCCGGCGCTGACGGGGGGGCTGTCGTGCCGTGGGGGCAGCGAGGGC
>VWYO01014089.1:437688-459932 GCA_013400275.1 Rhadina sibilatrix | reverse complement strand
GCCATGGGTCAGTCGCCGCCATTATAGTGTGGACCAGAGGCTTACAGAGCCTGAAAGGGGCAGGGGGTGAGCAGTGGGTGCCCTAATTATGCAGAGCTCATCCTGTCAACCCACGCACTTCCCACCTGATTATTTTGAGGCAGTCAACCATTCCTCTAGTCTCTTACTACAGTGATAGAATGAGCTTCTTGTGAGTTTTTCTACTGTCTTACTTTAATTGTGTGTAATCTTTGCAAGTATTTGCCAACTCTTACCATTTGGTTTGCCTCTTACTGTTTGCTGTTCTAGTTGAGGCCTAAGAAAAATGTCACCTTAATGGAGAGGAATCCAGGTTCTGTTTTGTGAGCTCTTGTGCTGTGCATTTGTAGATAGCCATGCTGTTTATATTGAGTTCTTCCAAACCTCTCTTGAAATTAGGGTAGTCTTGAATGTTCTGTTGTGTTTTTTGGTTTTTTTCTACCTTTCGTCTCAGCAATAGCAGCTCAGTTTGTAATCCAAATAAACAGACTTTGTGTTGTGCGTAAGACTGTCTTTGCTTTTGTTAACCCCCACCTCAGTTAACCTCTCATACCATCATTTTTGGTCCCCAGAGTGAGGTATTGTGAGGATTTGCAGCTCCAGCAGCTGCTGTAAATTTGGAAGCAGGCTGCTGTATAGCTGACACTGCTTCATCTCCTGTCAAGGTGGGGCTTGTTTGTTGTTCTTTGTTCTGGAGAGGCAAATACAGAGAGGTATCATTATAATGGATCTGTGAACTTTAGTGCTTTCAAGTGTTTCAACGTGCTGTGGCCCCAATTTTTAAATCTGGGAGAGCTTATTTCTGTGGCAGCGTTACCTCTGTATTAGTGCAGCATTACTGCTGTTGTGGCTGTGGTGTGCTCGTCTTCTCCTGTGAGACAAGGTAACGTGTACAGTACTGGTCTTCATTAATTGGGTTATTGCGTGTGACTTGCTGCTGCTGTTTTATTTTCAGTTGTAATCTAGTTCAGTTGTTTAGGTGGATTATGAGCTGGAAGGCTGTCTGGAAAGCTAACTTGTGGAATTTGAGTTGGGTTTGGTCACATAGAGTTTTTTCCAGAGTGTAACATTTCTGAATCTGTTTGCACATGACTGTAAAGGTCAAGCCTGTTATTCTGTCTCAAACAGTTTTGCTTTGCTAATATTGGAGTAGCAGATATGATTGTTCCAGTTCAAGATATAAGGGAGAAAAAGCAGAGTGAGTACTTGAAGCTGACTTTTGTTTTGGCTGAAGGTATAGTATGTGAATATGTGAAGCTCTTCTACACTCCCCAAAATAGTCATGGCTGCCTTACATCAAGTGTATCTGCAGACTGGCAGGTGCTGAGTTCCTAGACCAGCTTTTGATTTGTGGGTGGTGAAGGAAGGGGAGCCTGTGCTGTCGTACGTGGGGATTTTCTTGGGGCTTCCTGAGGCTCATGAAGGCAGCTCAGAGCGTGGAAAAAGAGCTTTGTTTGGCTGGTGCAGCATGTAGCTGTGTTCTGTGTAAGGAGCAGGCGAACCAGAAGCAGTTTGGGGATTTGTGTGTGATCCCAGTATGCAGGTAGGTGTCTATTTTCATGTAACGTAGCACACAGAATGAAAGCTCTAACTCAGTTCAGTCAGTCACACATCTGGTGTGCTGACCGCTGTGGTGGCACTTGGGCAGAAAAGTTGCTCCTGCTGTGCTCTCCAGAGCTCCTGTGTGCCTCTGGGACATGGGTGGAGAAATGAACCAGTTGGGAAACATCTGTAGGCTGACAAAGGCATCTATTGTACAGCTAGGGCCAAGTTCAGCTCTTAGGACACGTGGTCTAATGCTCTTTGATTATCCAGTTATTAGTCCTTGTGTGCCCTGCGGACACTCCTTCCTGCATCGTGTGTATGAGGACGGGTTGTGTTACACCTCTGTTAACTGCGCACAGTTACGTTCTTCTTCGAGGATGTTATCCCTTTAATTTTTGTGTGGCCAGAAGTAGTTAAATGAAGAGGAAGTACTTGGGAATCTAATAATTCTGAGCTAAGTTTTTGGGCTAGTGGCTGAGAGTCAGATGGTTACAGGAGAAGGAGCTGGATTTGTAGCAGTGTCATGTTAATATCACACATGGACTCAAGCCATCTTTCCTTTGCTAGATTTTGAGGAAAGACAGATGTGCCAATGCATGTGCCATCTACTTGAGTTTTTCCTTGCAGATGCCTTTTGGTCAAGTGTGCTAATGTTACAGTTGTCCTACTGTATGGGAAGGTATGTGTGCAGGTGTGTTGTAGGAGAAAGCTCTTGCACACCCTCACAGGATAAGGCAGCACGGAAGAGTGGAAGTTATGGTAGCTGTGTCTGAGAAGGACATGGCGTAGATTTCAAAGAAGCTGTGCAGGATCTTGAAGGTTTTTTTGAGTGCTTTACTGGTTTAACGGAAAAAATATTTTTTATTTTTTTATTAAATCTCAGTGTTTTGCATGTCAGCGTGGGAAAAAAAATTGTTGGATAAAAGCAGTGGAATTCCTTTTCAGACACACATTAACTAGGAACCAGTAATTGTGGGAAGAGGGTATGTATTTCCCTGGGCTGTTGTTAGTGTAGTAGCAGAGCTGTCAGTCAGTAACCCGTGTGTTACCCACAGTGATTCTGTGCATGGGGAACTGAAGTTGACGCCAGGGATGAGGCTCAGTGTCTAGGGAGCAGCACAGTCACTGGCCCGCTTGGCTTTTGCAGCAGGGAAGAATGAGCATGTTGTACTGCATAAGCATATTAACTGTGAGCTCAGCTGCCTTTCCAGCTGTAGATGTTGGTTTGCTCTGTAAATGTGCACATTTGATGGATGTCTCACTTACAGCTGAATAGATGTCATCTCTGGTTCAGAGGGGAGGTGTAGGAGGTGCTCAGGTTGTGCTCCATATCTGGTATTGCTTTAGTTTACAGTGTTTTGGTTGTCTTCATTCTCCTAATTCCTTAACCTTGTGCTATATTTTACTTGCTGTAGCTATTTTCTACCTCTGTAATAATTTAGCTAAGCAGGCTGCCACAGTTGAAGGAATTGGTGTTTGTAAGCTGAGCTGTGTTAGCTGACACTGTGAATGCTTTGTGCCTGCCAAAGGGCAGCATGAGAGTTGGGTGACAGCTTGGGGGACTAACTCAGAACACAGGTGGGGTTAATCACTTGCCTGATTGTAACTTGATTGCTTAAGATGCTCTCCTTTTTCTAAGAAACTGTTAGATTTGCAAGCATCTGTTATGGAATGGAAGGTTTTCCTCATTTGTGTTCATGGGCTTAGTTTAAAAACCGTTAATGTGCTGGATGAACAGCTGCTTCCTGATGTGTTTGGGATATTTGCCTGTTAGCGATGCCTGGAGCTGGCAGTCTGAGGGTAGTTGGCAGGTCCCAGGGGTGCCAAGCATCAGCGCACCGGTGCAGGTCACGCCATCTCTGGTCTCTTGTTGTGCTGCGGCAGAAACAGCTTGTCCTGCATTTTCTCCTCCAGTGGATGGAGATGTGCAGTGATGGTGAAACCCCTGCTCTCCTCCAAGGAGAGAGTCTGTGTTTCTCTGCATCGTTGTCTAGCTGCTGACAAGAAAGGGGCATGAATTCCTCTTCTGCTGCTTTCCTGGTTGTCTTGTGAGTGGATTTCAGTCTGCTTCAGTGTTTGTCTCCTGGTTAAGAAGGTAGGAACTTTTGCTTGCCTTTCCACATTCACATGTTCCTTGCTCACGCTTGTCTAGGTTGGTTACTTTTTTCTAGTTCCAGTGGGATGTCTTGGATATGGGTAGGTTCATCTGTGAAACTGGGTCTCTGAACAGAGGCAGGGTGGAGGAAAATAGAAAAGTAAAGGTTGCCAACTGGAAAAAAAAACCCCTAGCTTTGATCCTAGGGGACTGTCTCAGTGAAATAGGGAATAGTTATTTTGGTTTGATAGCAGAAAACATGCTGCTTTGTCCTTGAGCATCAAGTTTTAAAGCACTGTTGTCTAGTGGAACTGAAGATTGGCAGACTTGGAGTGTTCTCCCTGTAAAGGTAGAAGAGACTTCCCTTAGCTTTGCTGGTCATTAGGTGTGCTTTGCTTCTGAGGCTAGTGGTGAAAGAAATGAATGAAGAAATGATTATAGAGACCCAGGTGAGGGTGAGCATCTGAGCAGTCCTTACCTTGCTCTTCAAGGAATGTCAAAGCTGGTATTGCTGCAAAGAGCATCACATCACTCTTGGGTGATTCATTACTCCACAGATGGAGAGACAAAGATGAAGGGATTTGCTCTGCGTCATGAGTCTGTACAAGAGATACAGGTAGAGTTTGGGACATCCTGGCTCTGAGATGGGTTCTTGCTCATCCCTTCTGTAACACACTGTGCCTTAATTGCCACATGCAAAACTAAGATAGGAATTCTGATGTTACAGGCCTTGAGGGGATTTTATTCAGTCATGTGTATGTTGGGTTTCCTTCCAAACTTGCATGTTATTTTAATGGGTGGATTCGTTCCTGTGGTGCCTAGAAACTTCAATAGGCAAGTCTCTACCAATTATGTACCAAAACATAGACATGGTCCAATTCCTGGTTTATTGCAGTTCTGTTGAGCTGACTCATTTTTAAAAAATCGTTACTCTAGCTGTGATTTTTATCTGTGCATCTTGTCTTTCAGAAGCAGTTGTAATGAGTAATTGTTGCAGCATTTTGCTTCTTATGAAACAAAAAATAGCTTTGGAAGTCAGTGATTAATATGACATTTTCTTATGTTCTTTTCCATTTCCTGCAGGTTGAAAAATTGAATGTGCTTTTTTTTAGAGAGGTTGTTGCTAAACAAGTTTTTTTCTTGTTCTGGATAATTAACTTCATATAACTATGAAAGTGGTGCAGAGCAAATACATTCAAGAATGTAAGGCACTAAATTCTACTCTGCTGACATTGATGTATAAGAACCTGATCTGAGTGCAAAGAGACTAGAATAGGAAGAGTGAGTGAAATTTAGTGTCTCAGCATTAGAAATGGGATCAGTTCTGGTTTGTGTGTGATGTGCAGGAAAATGTTTGGAGAAAAACAAATGAAATAATTGCATCCTCTGAGCCTTACTGTGTCTCTGTAGAGAGCTCAGTAGCACAGTCTGCATCTATAGAGTTAAGACCTTCAACTTGCAGTTGAGTTTAGATGGATTTATCACTTGGCTTTTACTTTGAGGGAACTTGTGGAAGCAACAGGAGGAGTATTTGATCCCAGAAGGAGCTATCCAGAGTTTTCTTAGGCAATCTGAAGCTAGAAAAGCAAGTTTATATTGTTTCAACAACTCAAAAGGAAGCACTGTGCTGCATCTTACTTGTTGTAGTCTTGTAGTCTTCAAGTTCCATCTAGCTTGGTGTGACTTTACGGTATTAGTCTCCCAGCTTTGTGCTTTCTTCAGATATTTGATTTCTTCATTAAACATTTTACGCTTTTCTTGTGACTTGCTGTTTTGTTAAACTGACATCAAATTGTATAGCTGAGTTTTAAGAGGAGGCTTTTGTTCAAGGACATCATTGGGTTTAGATGGTAGTTGGGTCCCAAGACTTTTGTTTTCTGATCCTCCCCCAAACCCATGAGTTTCCAGATCAGTCCATTTAATAAATAACTGCCTTGTTCTGAGTTACCGCTGTTGACTGACTTCTTGAAACATGGGAGGTGTATGAGACATATTAAATGATTTTGATAATCTTGACTCTGCTATTTGGAATCCTGTTGCCATTGCAGCGTAGCTTGTTCATTTAAAATTATCAAGCTGCTTAGACCGGTATGAAATTTGAGTGTATCTTTTAAAATGGGTAAATGTTACAGTGTGAACTTAGGAATCCCAAGCACAGAAGTGCTGCAAAGTCTTGAGAGATGCTTTATATGCAGTTTGAAGTATTCAAAATTATTCAGCATGTACCAGATAGAGGTTCAGGAACTGCCTGTCCCCATGCAGGTGCCAAGGCAGTATTATGGTTTAAAATGGCTTATAATTCTATTTATTGATGTAAGCAGGTTGGATCTCAGATTTTGTGCTCTTACTGTTTACTGGTCCCCTGTTGTTCTTACTCTAGGTAAGTCTGTATCTCTGCGTACTCCTTTGGTATGCCAGAGTTTGAACATACACCAGTATTTGCAGACTGAGTTAAGATAATGAAACTCCTTCTTAATTATTCGCATTGGGTGTTGTAGCACTAATTCCAGTCAGTCAGTCTAATTCTAATCATGCTCCTGGATGAAATGGTCAGTGAGTTATGCTCAGATGTGAAGGTGAGAGAGACTGTAGGCTCTTTCTAGCTGGGAAGAGATGGGCTTCATCTTACAATTTGTTTGTGTAAGATGCCTTAGAAAAGGAGGAAACCAGAGCCTCTTCCTGTGACATCTGCCTCAGTCTGAAGTGCGGCTGGCGTTGCAAAGGGCCTGGCTTGTGTCTGCACGGCCCGGTGGCTCTTGTCTTTGTGTGGCAGCCAGAGGTGGCACCGCTCCAGGACGCTGTGAGCCGGCCGCTGGGCCGGAGCTGGGCGCTGTGTGCGGGGCCTTGTTCCCATGCCATGGCGGCTCGGGGGGCACTCAGTGCACTCACTCACGGGGGGAGTTAGAGGGACCTTCTTTGCTTTGCCTTCCTGGCCTTCCACATTGAAATCGCAATTAAAGCAGTAACTTGAAGGAAAATGAAGGCCCGACTAGAGAGCAAGTACGAGTTTGGTAAAGATAAGGCGTTTGTTTTCTTAACTGCTTGGTAACTATATGGGATGACAGTGAAGTTCGGTTCCAAAAAAGTCATGGTATTTGCATATTGGCTATGTAGTATCTACCTACTGACTTAACTAATTTGTAACTGTATTTGATTTTTTGATTATACTGGACCTGAAATCAAGCTTTATAAAAAAAAGTAGCAGATGACATTTGAAATTCATCTATAAAACTAATTGAATTTGTGCTCTTAACCTCACCATTGTGGAATGGCAAACTCTGTGTTTGTCGAGCCTATATGCAGGGATCATGTCGTTGGTGTGGTTTTTCAGCTCACTCTGTTTGCAGGTCAGACCAAACTACTGCCGAAAATGCTTTCAGTGAGCAAAGACACGAGCTGGGGAAGACATGTAAAAGATAAAACTGCTGCTCAAAGTTTTCAGGTTTTGGCATTTTTTTTTGTCAGTTGTGCTAGTGGATGCTCTTTGTAGGTGTCTTGGGTAAGTTGGAAAGCTTTCCCATAAGAAGCACAGATGAGTAAGTAGAGGTTAACAATAATTTTCACAGTCAATAAATTGAACTGTTGGTGGTCTGCTGGTCATGTTCTATGGTCCTTTCCTTATAGAGAGAAAGGAAGTATTACTTGACTTAAACACAAACTTCTGTTACATATAGCTGTAGAGGTAAATCCAGTAGGTTATTTTTTCCAGTGAACAGAAAGAGGCAGTGATGATGTAATATGTGAAAGTGGTACGGTGGTTGTGACTAACTCTCAAGCAGCTTGATTGAAGATGGAAATATGGAGTGGTTTTTGGTCTTTTTCCAGCCAGAGTATGAGAAGGCATCAGCTTTACCCTAAGAAATAAAATGTTTTGTCTTGTGTAAGGTGTACTCCTTGCAGGGTGTATCAAATGCTTGGGTTTTTTGGTTTTGTTTGTTTTTTAAAAGCATACATTAAATGAGTTTTTTAATCAATCTGCTTCCATCTTCCTTAAATTACTGTAGGAATTGCAGGAGTGTTAGGAAATTTGTGCTTTAGGAAATGGGTGGGTTTTGTTTTTCTAACAGCCAAGTGGCCGGGCTGTCAGCAGAAGGTGCCATGGAAGCAGTAGTCAAACACGGCTAGCAGGTCACCTGGACAGAGGGAAGCAGATGGGGTGATAATGAGCTGTACTTCAAGACACAGAGCTCTGTTCCTTTAGCCGCTCGCTGGGCTGGGATGTGATTCACAGCTGGTTTTTCCCAGTGCTGCTGTAGGAGCAGATGCTGCTTTCAGGGAAACAGTGCTACTTGTCTAAACTAGCCCTGATAGGCAGCTTGTTACACGGTGAGAATTTGTGTGGGCAGTGGGAAAGGGAGCAGTGGTATGTCCCTTGGAATGTATTGTCTGTGTACTTAAAATAAAGTGGAGAAATATTGAACTCTGAAATGTGTGTGTAGGAATGGAGTATTTTAGAAGTAGGGAGCTATTTCTGTTCTTGGTTTGGGGAATGCTGAGCTCTTGGGCTTGGGAGCAACATCTGTCAAACGTTCTTCTGGGTGGAGCTGTGTCTTGTGTTCGTGACCGACGCTGGTGGGGTAAGCTTCACTAAGAACATCGTGCCCATGTGCACGCACACCACAGCGTAGATGTACGGAAAGGTGGGTGTGTATGGATGTTGGGTGTTAGTTAGGCTGCCTTTGTTCAGCAGGAAGGCCGCTTTCCATGGCTTTCCAGGCGGTGAGCACACTTGGGTCACTTGGCAGCCACACAGCGGGGTTAGGGGCCGGGTCGCCTGTGGCACCTTCCCGGGCTCTGGAACGCGCAGGGCCGGCAGTGACTGGGCCCTGAGGCAGCGGTACCGGAGCGAGCAGAGTGTGGAGTGTTCTGGGATGGTGAGCACTGCATGCTCCTCAGCCGTGTGGCATGAGGTACCCAGCAGCTGCTGCAGGAATTTGTGTTGCACTGCTGGAAAACGGACCTCTAGTAATGGGACATATCCGTATCTTTTCATGCAGAGGTGCTTCAGGAATGGGGAGACACAACTGTGGCTTCCTTCTGTGGTGGAACTTGTGACAGAACCTAAATGTTTCATCAAAACTTTTTCAGAAGGCTTGAAAAAGGCATTTTAAGTTTCTGTTAAAGGGTAGTCCTGCAACAATCGCATGGTGTTTGGAATCTGATAAGAAATTCAAATGTTTGAATTCTGTGCATTTTTAAAAGTTTTGCTGTTAAAAACAGATAGAAAGCTGCACAGCTTCAAGAATTAAATTAATATGTTCTGTGTCATACTCAGGTATTTCTTGTGTATGCTTTTAGTCAGCCGCTCCTAAAAGTGCCTGCAATCCAGCATTGATGCTGGCTGACAGAAGGCAGTGCCTCTGTCAGCCAGGGGGGAAGGCCTGCTGTCCCTGTGGGGAGTAGGCACTTTCTGAGAATTGTACAAGTGAAAATATCCCAGTAAAATGCCAGTGGACATACAGAGTTACAGATGTTGGAGCAGCGCACCACGAGAAAAAGGGAGCAGCAGGATGGAAGAGGGAGCTCTGTGGCACCATAGCAGCATATGAGGGTCGTGGAAGGACTCGAGAGCCAGAATGCCAGTGTGTATTATACATGACATGAAGATGGGATCAAAATTGAGCTGCAGGAAACTGCTCTTGCCATGGGTTTGCCTGCAACTGTGGCAGACAGTTGACTCCGAATTCCTGGTAAAATAGCACATGGATATATTGTTTGATGCAAGTTGAAAAAGAGCCTTTGCCAGTGCTCCATATGAGAATGGATGGGAAATGAAGAGCTCTTTTTCTCGAGGTTGTGCTTTCTTTGTGGACATGGGCTAGTTCTTTTTGGAGTTTTTTCTTTATGTCCTTTGCTTTTGGACGCCAATTTGTTTTGTGTCTGAGTGGCTCATAAGCTATAGGGGTCAGAGTTGGGGAGAAGGAGATGTTTGGGGTTATTTTTGTGATTGGTTTGTTTTGGTNGCCCCCCCCCCCCAAAGAGAGATGCTTAAATAATTTGATACGGTCTTACTGCTCTCCATCATTACGGAGTTTGAGTAAGGTTTTATTTGTTCATATTGCTGGGAGCCTGTTTCAAGGCATTTGTGCTTGAACAGGTCTTACTCTATATTTTGAGTGGATTCATAGGCCATAAAGTAGTTCTCTCCAGTGCATTGGGTTTGCAGCTGCAGTGCATGGAAGACTGCAGATCTGGGAGGTGGGTCTCTAACGGAGTGGGTCGGCTCTGGTGCAGGTCAGCCTGATCTTGAAGATCTGTCTCTGGAGTTAACAGGGAGCAGACATGTACAAGAGGCCCAAGCATCAAGTGATTCTCAGAGTAAGTTAGCAGTGAAAGTGTTGTTAAGTGCAGAGGTTTATTCAGAACACAGATAAATGTACTGAAATTATCATTGTATGGGAGAGGATCAGGGATGCCAAAAGCCAGACCTGGTATTTTAAAGAAAATGAGTGTGTGGATGGATAGCTGTCTCACTGCAAGGTTGGGGAAAAAGAGGGTTAGCAGGGTATGTGTGGGTAGACAGGTCACAGGGAAATAATTGCACTTGAACCTGTTTCTCTAGCTTTGTGGAAAGGGACACAAGGCTATCTCTCTGACCAAGGTCATGTGAAGCTGAGAGCCTGTCTTGGCAGCAGGCTTCAAATTAGAAATAAACTATCCTTTAGGTTCTTACTGGGCTTGGTTAACAACAGTTTTACACTGAACTTCATTAAGAACAGCTTTCCACGGGGACTGTAAAGCCAGTGTGGAACTGTGCTGTAGTGGAGGCAGTCCTGTTGGCCTGGTTCAGCTTTTACAGATGTGATTAGTGGTTGCTGTGTGTTACTATAGAGGTAAAATCCTTCTGTGCCAGAAATTCTGTACTGTTTGTGTGAGATTTGAATAGTCAAGGGATTCACTACTTGGAGAAACATCATTTGGTGCTTTTGTATGTTTCAAAAAAAAAACTGTATGATTTAAAAAACAGTATTGTCTCTATGTACTTTATTCAGAATATCTTTGTTAATATTCTTCTAGTCTGTCTCAATAAAATGGCTCTCGGCAGTCTGAAAGATGGTAAAGTTGCTGGAAGGTTTTTCAGCCTTATTTTGTTCTACCTGAGTAGGTAAATAGGGTACTTAGAATTCTGACACAGCTCTGCTGTTTCCTGGTTGGAGTTTCAGGAATGTAACATGATAAAAGTGTAAATGGCGTGTTGAGGCCTGTGAAATTAGTCAAGGTTGACCTTAAAAACACATAGGAAAAAAACAAACGCAAGTGGCTGATGGAGAATTTAATTAAAAAACAAACAAAATAACTAGCCCAGAAAAAAAAGCCCAAATCGTTGATGGTTAGCTGATAATAAGATCCCAAAAGTGCATAGTTAAGGTGACAGAAAGACAGTTAAAGGAAAGAAAGGAAAGAAAGATGTGCAGGCTTTTTAAGGAGTTTAATTCTGCTAAGTATCTATTGGTTTATATAACTGATGCTGTAGATGCTGTAGAAAGGATTCTTACTAAGCATTCCAGGGACAAGTGCCATGTGGCTGTCCTTTGGAGGATTTAAACTTCGAGTGACTTGGGTGGAAATAAAAGACGGAACGAGATGAAGCTCCTTTTTGTGTTGAACACCAGGCAGCAACTGAGCCCACAGAGCCCAGTGGGTTGGGGGAGAGAACAGGAAGGAGAGCAGTGAGAACACCTGTGAGCTGGTATCAGGACAGCTCATCTAGTCGGGTCTTGCTCAGGGTTTCCCACTTGACTCTGGGAGGAAAGGATTTTTATAGTGGTGGTATTTAGTGATGGAAAACCGTTCAAGGTCAGGCATCTGCTTCTTTCCAAGACAGGACCAGGTCTCTTTTTCAGTTCCCAGGATTGATCTGCTGGCTGATATCGCCACCTAATGGCAAGAGCAGCACTTGGCCGGGGATTTAGGGGCTTTTTGCTACTTTCCGCTGAAGGTTTCTACCTAGACGTCTGCTCAGGCTGTGTACATCGGAACACGTGTCCGGGAAACTTGAAATCTGAAATTCTGTTTTGTCCTCCTGCTAGTCAGAGAGGATTTCAAGGCTATGAAATAGGCTAAAAAGTCAGGAAGTGATTATTACTTTCTAGTCACAAGTCTTTTGCTTTACCTGACTACTTCTTTATCTTTTTTTGGTCAAATTTTGGTGCTTAAAAGCCAGGTAGTTTTATTGTGAGGATAGTAAAAAACCTCTTCTGCTAACGTCTGCACATCACTCTGGCAGAATTCCCCAGGCTGGAGCCCTTTTGGATCTTTCGAGTCCCAAGCTGGAGTTCAGCTTTAAGATGTTGAGCTGTTAAGAGTCAGTGTCCTGTGAATATTTTAGGAAGGCCCTATGTAAACTAGGTGAGGCTGTTGAATTAAACTCGGCAATACTGCTTTGACAGCCAGCATGTCATTTGACTAAATGAGAATTAAGTTAAAAAATAATAAATACTTAATCTTGAAGAGAAATTCTTGAATAAAACTTAGCTTCTTGAGTGGCTGTGATTATGTGCTTGTTTGCTCAAGCACATGAGACTTGAATCAAATGAGGTGCGTTATGCTTGGTAAACAGAGCTTGCAGATGCTGCTGGGTATCATGAAACGTGTGCATTTCAATTGGCTGCCTGGTTATCCGAGTAGTTAATAGCTTTAACTTACATATTTGTGTCCTAATGGTGTACCTGAGCTCCTGCCCTAGCACAGAGTTCCTGTGGTGCTGGTTGGCTCTCAATCAGACAGCAGTTAAGGAAAGCAGGGATTTACATGAGCTCTCCTGTGAGGTGGATTTCCTGCAGCCGTGGGAAAGGTGTGCATGTGAGCCTTGAGGTGATGCCAGTGTGGCCTCTTTGAGCAGCAGGCAGGACCAACAGGAGGCAGCTAAAACAGCAGTGTTGGGTTTTACTTGGGTTTCCTGAGCACAGAGAAGTACTTTCTGTGGGGTTTGTTTCACTTGTGTGTGTATTTCCTGCCTCCTTGATTCTTCTCTACCAGTGAAGCGAGAAAAACCCCTCATACTGGGAGGCGGGCTCGACTGTGTGGTTCCCAGTTCATACCACTGTTGGACTGGGAATGTTGCTGGTGGGAGAGGTTGTTAGAAAATGCTTAATTCTACTATGCACATTCAGTGTGATTGGGTTTAAAACACTTCTCTAGGGCTGGTTACTTGCACTGTCTGGGGCTCCAGGGAGGCTACTGAGGCTAACCTGAAAAGTCACATGACTTCTTCAGTGTCTCTCAGTACTTCTTCTAAATATTTAATTTTTTATATATTAGAATGTGGGTTTAGGGAATTAATATACCTTCACTTGATTCAGGTTTTTGAATTACTCTGAGTACTTCAGGGTTGGTATCTCAATACATAGTAGTTGTTCTGTGCTTCATGAATTCATTTGAATGTGAAAATGCTGTTCTAATACTTTAATGTAATGTTGTAAGAAAATAGTAATTCAGTGGTTTTGTTATGAATACTTGGTTTAAAAGAAGTGGGTTGAGGTAACAAATACTTGACTTCTGAAGCGTTTGTTATTAGTCACTCAATGACCAACACAGTCTTTGTTGCTCCTCCTTAGAATGTAGTGATGTTGACTAGAGAAATAGCAAGAAACTCAAGTGGCTGCTTCTTTCTGCACTTGTGTCCCCCAGGTGGCTTCTCAACCGTGTTTCTGGTGCGCACCCCCAGCGGCACCCGCTGCGCGCTGAAGCGAATGTGTGTGAACAACGTGCCAGACCTCAACATCTGCAAGAGAGAAATCACCATTATGGTAAGGAGGCCCTTCTTTGGAGCTGGAGAATGCCAGCTGCTAGTGTACACACACCAAATGTCTCTCCGGTGTTTCTAAACACCTGGCTTTTGATCCTGTGGGCCACACTTTCCACCAGTACTCACAGAAACTAATGATGGCTTTAGGGCTGATGCATGATTAATTTCTGAAGGGATTAATCAAATATGTATTTGATACCTCAGATCAAATGCATATATTCCCTTTGGTCAGTACCTCTGGTTCCCAAGCAAAAGGAATTTCTTCCAGTGCTGCAGTGGCAACTGAAAATCGTGCTTCATTTTCTCAGTACTGAGGTGTCATGTGCATTTTCTTTTTCAGAAAGAGTTATCTGGGCACAAGAACATTGTAAGTTATTTGGACTGTGCTGTCAACTCACTAAGTGCTAATGTGTGGGAGGTGCTCATCCTCATGGAGTACTGTCGAGGTAAGAGTCATCACCTAGGTTTCCAGAGGAAAATGTTTGTACTATTGCCTGTGACTTCACTTAAAACTGTTCCCTTAATGTAAGAGGTTAGCACCTGTGTATCACAGCTGGAATCCAGGTAGTTAGTTTCACTTTTCTGTTGGCATTACTACCTAGGCAACTGGGCAAAATGTGAAAGCTTCACAAAGCTTTGTAATTAAATATGGTTACAAATAGGGAAATTAATTCTCTCCATGTGAAGTGCAGTTGTGCTGTTCTGCTGGTGGTGCTAAGCAACATGTACCTGGAACATAACTCGATAGGAAGGATTAGCTCATTTTCACCATTCTTCTCCATCTGCTATTTTTGTTTTAGATGACAATATTGAAGAAGCTTTACCTGACTAGTGATTTGCTACAAATGTGCATAGTAAAGTTAAGGTTGATTGTGCTGTCTAAAAAGATGTTAGCCCTGTGATCCTGATGGACAATGTAACTTTGTTTGAAACAATACCTAACTCAGGGACTGTCTATTTTGTTGTTTGGTTTTTTTGTGTTTTTTTTTGTTTTGTTTTTTTTAACCCCAGGTCACTTATGTATGGGATAGACTTGCCAATGAGTTTATCTTATGAAGTTTGTCTAAAATCTAGGGGGACTGGGTGCTACCCTCCCAGATATGAGATGGTGGTTAAGCCAAGTAATTGGTGATGCTGGAGCAAGTGCTGCAAGTACAAAGTAAATACTTTGAGCCTAGAAAGAAGCCATCCCATGGTCTGTACTGCACAACAGATACTTTGAGTTGAGGTGTATGTGGGTTTTTTTTGCAGTAGAAGCAGTGAGCATTACAGCTTGTGCGATCTACACCATAAGCAGCTGAAGACAACCCTAATGTACATTTTGGGGAATGGAATAAGGAGAACTTGAAAACTAATGGCCACATTTTTGGCCCTTTACCCTGCTTCTATGGGTGAATTTCTGTATGTTTGTGGGAGCTCGATTCTGACTCCCTGTTGGTACTACTCTCTCCCTAATGATCCTGGTAAATAGCCCTGTGGATGTCAGCTGTCAGATCATTTGACAGTAGTAGGCTTTCTGTGTTCTAAGCATCCTTGTTTGACAGAATGCCAGCAAGGGCTTGCTGTGTCTCTGCAAGAATCCTGATTCATCTGTGTGCAGTGAGCATTGTGGTAGGAAGAGCTTAGTGGTGTCTGGTAAAATTACTGCAAGAAACAGGGAAGTATTGATACCCAATCTTAAAAGAAACCCATGAAAAGGGAAAGGGAGGTCTTCATCCTTGGAGGATGGGTTCAGGGCTTTGTTTGCCTCCTCCCCTGCCTCCCCTTTCTTCCTCTTTTGTCTCCCAGAAGGACAGAGAGGATGTCTAGAGGATGAATTGATGAACTCGGTGGGTTGACAGAGTTTGAGTTACGGATCTAATGCAAGAGTCAGTTTTGAGGTGACGTATTGGTGTGACGCATGCTTTTTTTGTGTTCACAGCAGTTGGTTTCAAACACATTGCAGCCACAGGGATAGGATTTTTTTTCATTTGAGGCAATAATTTTTCTGCTAAGGGCAATACAAGAATGTGCAGTTGGAAAACCAGGTTTGTTTTGTTCAAGTACAGTAACCGTGGAGAACTTTCTTCCTTGGTATATGTGGACTTAATGCATATAACTGTAAGTCTTTACTTCTGTACCTGATGGGAATTACTTGAAAGAAATTTCTTCTATTTTTTTAGCTGGGCAAGTTGTGAACCAGATGAACCAGCGTCTGCAGACAGGCTTCACCGAGTCAGAAGTAATGAGAATATTTTGTGACACCTGTGAAGCTGTTGCCCGGTTGCATCAGTGCAAAACACCTATAGTTCACCGGGATCTGAAGGTATGACCTTCACTGGAAGAAAATTCAGGCTAAAATCAATAATTGAGGATGTAGGAGAGGTTTCCATAGGACAGGTTTCTAGTTGGGAGCTTGCTAGTTGGTGGAGCTATGAACAGACATTAACCGTAAGACATCATTTATTGCCAAAACAAAGCTTAGCAGTTGATTTCTTGGAAAACTTCCTGTTTGTGTGTGAGAAGATCAACTGATGCTTAACCTGGAAATGAGTACTTTTATATTAACCTACTTTTTATGCCTTGATTTTCTTTCAAGGTGGAGAATCTATTGTTGAATGATAATGGGAACTACGTTCTCTGTGATTTTGGCAGTGCCACTAACAAATACCTGAACCCTCAAAAAGATGGTGTTAATATGGTTGAAGAAGAAATTAAGAAGTAAGTTTACTTTTTGGTGATTTGTCATAAGCAATGACTGTGCTGCCAGGGAACTCCATGTATGTTAGTGTGGTGTGCATGTATCACTAATGAATTGAAATTAATGGCTGATCCTGAGTTGATTTTGGTGTAAATATAGTAAAAGAATGGAACTATTTGATAAGATTTCCTCCGTTTATTCAGATTGGTTTTCAAAACTGAGATTCTTAAAAAATAAAACTGTTGGGAAAAAGCATGCTGTTGTGAAAGTAAATTGTTCAAAAATCTGTGTCTGGCTCCTGGCCATTTTAGGAGTTGGATATTTTTAATTTGTGCTGTTTTAATACTGCTAAGCAAATACTTGCTAAGATATGAAGAGCTGATGTAAACAAGCACTCGAGTGGATTTTGCAGAGTCTCATTTGCAGATTATGGTTCATGTCCATTTTCATAAGACTGATCAGAAAAATATTTCACCTTTTCTTAGACACACACTTAAAAACCTGTATTCATTTGGTTTTGCCCTTCTGGGCTAACTACTGTAGAGGGGTAAATACAGGCTACTTGTTTTCAAGTCATGAAGTGATACAGGCTTTTTCCAACTCTGAAGTATTTGAAGTACCAGTTTAGCAGTTGTTTTGGGATGTTTGTGTTTTGAAATTTGCATTCTGTAGGTTTCAGTGTGAGATGGGGAGAGCCCTTGTAGGACTGCAGTTATCCCAGGTCAGGCTGCATATGCACAGTCACTCAGGCAGAAGTCTGTGCTTTGGGGGAATAGTGCTAAAAGCAAATTTTACCTGACTTAATACTTGGGTATGATCGTTCATATTGCTCCTCCAGTATTATTTGTGATGCTGCAAATGCAGTAGTGACTTGGATCATGTGAGACAATTCCAGGCACATGTCTGAAACTGGTGTGGTTGGTGTGTGCATGGTAGTTCAGGAAAACGCCCTGTCAGTTCTGAGGCAAGATTTTTAGCTGTGGCCTCTCTGTTTTATATTGCTAGGTACACTACACTATCATACAGAGCTCCTGAGATGATCAATCTGTATGGAGGAAAACCAATTACTACCAAGGCAGATATCTGGGTAAGCAAAAATTGGATAGTATGATATATGGGACTGATTAAGGAAGGGGGGATTGAAACCAGCATTGACTTGCTGAAAAATTAATTATTGGAAAAGGAAATACATTGGGCAATTGTAGAACGCAGAACAATTGAGATAGCTCGGGTAGTTAGATTTTTTGTATGTAAAATAAATCCCATGTTTGATTTTTTTTTTTAATTTAAAGGAAGGGGGATGTGATTTAGAACCTCTCTTCTTATGTTGGCTCTAGTTTCTGCTTGATAGCCTCCAGTGATTTCTTATGGGAACCTGTTGCTAGCATGATCAAGAAAGGTATTTTTATTAGTTGATGTGCAGAGAAAAAAAAGCAAAATTTAGCACAAAGCATCCTGATATCTGTGGGTGATACAACACTGAGAATGCAGCTCTTGGTGCACTCTGGTTTTGTACTTGGTCTGCTACAGGAATCAGTGGAAGAGCAAGTGTTGTTAGAGCTGCTTTTGACCCAACAGGTTGTCACATCAGCTGTGTTCCAGAGTGCAGCTGCTACAGAGCGTGTGAGCACCCACTGTAGCCAGGGTGCAGCATCTTGTTAGTGCAGCCCTGTTGAGGCAGTGGCTTCTCTCATCCCCTCATGGGGCTTGTGTTTCCTTTACAGGCACTGGGCTGCTTGCTGTACAAGCTCTGCTTCTTTTCACTTCCCTTTGGGGAAAGTCAGGTTGCCATTTGCGACGGAAGCTTTACTATCCCGGATGGCTCCCAGTACTCGCACAGTGTTCACTGCTTGATAAGTAAGTACTCAGGCACTGCAGCAACTCTTCCACCTCATAAAGGCACCAAAGCACAGCAAGTGCTGCTGAGCACCGCTGGGGTGAGGACCCGCCACGTTCAGCTGTGCCTCTCAACTCCACAAGAGCGTTGTTGAAGCTCAGGGAGCCTTCTGGTTTATCTGGGACTCAGGGATGGGGTGTTTTTTCCTTAGGTGTCTCTAAATCTCGAATAGGAGGAATGCAAAGAAGGCTTGTATTTATTATTTGGCTCTGTTATTTCATACTTTTTGCCCTTAATTTTCTGTGTATTTTCTGTGGAATGTCAGACTGCTGACAGTGTTTTCTGTCCAAGTTGGACAGTTGTGCTTAGATAAATTTGAAGTGCAGCTTTAGCATAGCAACATCAGCGTAATGAGATGAATTGCCTTGGGGACAGGTTTAATAGTAGTTGCATGGTCTATACCAGAACAAAAGTCTGGAAAATTGTTTGCAACCCCAAGTGTCAGACATGAACTCTGGCAAAAGCTTGGAAGCACAAAGTGCGTGAAAGAAAATTTTGGACAAGAAGCAACTCTGAGGCTTGTTATTCATCCATTACCCAGGCACAGAGATGTGGGAGCTAATATTGATGGTAATCATCAGTATTGTCTTTGTTTTCAACTTAGAGTAGGCTCACTTGAAAGAGTGAGATGGACAGCACACGAAAAATTCAAACGGTTTGAGTGGGAGCTCTTGTAATGTTAAGTTATGGATGTGTTGACCACGTAGTTTATGCTTTTATGTACTAGGCCATGCAAATCCAGGCCACTTTTTTGAGTGCACATTCACACTGGAGAAATAGCAGTTAGGGTGGTAAGCACTTGCCTTCTGCCAGTACTGACAAAATGAGATGAATTTTCAAATGACTTAAGTGCTTTTCTTTGTCACAGTGTTACTTTTTTGTTTAGAAAAGGATGGGGTTTAATCCTTTCCCCTAGGTATGGATGCAGATTTTTTAATTCACTGAATGGCTGTGCCAAGATGAGCAATACTGACATGGCATGTATGTGGATGAGGCAGAGTGTCTGTATGTAAACTTCCCTTCTTTCCATTTGGAGTGGGAGTCATAAAAAGCTGCACTTGATCATTAAAGGTATTTCAGGGACTGTGACTTCATCTCTGCTCTTTTACAAGGCAGGGGCTGGACAGGAACAAGCTGAACATACCCCACCCATGAATTTAACATTTCAGAATCAAGTGGCAGTGAGTGTTCTGCTTCCATGTCATGCTGCTGCAACTGAGTGCTGGAATCTGTTATTGTGAAAAATTGAACTTGCAGTGAACCGTACAGGACATGAAATAATGGCTTTGTTTAAACTTCTAGGATCTGTCTAATTTGTTTTTTCAACCTATGGAGGATTTTTTGTACAATGATGTGTAAGGTCGGCTGTTCTACTGAACATTTGTGCAAATGTAGTTCACTTTGCTCATCAAAAGTGAGAAGTTATGTTTCCTTAGTTTGTTCATTTACTTCATAGCAAAACATGTTTTTAGAGGCTTAGGGTTTTTTAGAAAGTTTTTTATTGTTTATTTGGGTTCTCTGGTTATCTAGGCAAGATTGCCTGATTATTTGCACGATGTTATATTGGAGACTGTATCAAGTAACTTCAGTTTCTTGGAAAAACACAAAACCTTTTCATTTGGTAAG
Source organism: Rhadina sibilatrix (assembly GCA_013400275.1). Lineage (NCBI taxonomy): Eukaryota > Metazoa > Chordata > Aves > Passeriformes > Phylloscopidae > Rhadina > Rhadina sibilatrix. The sequence goes on along the minus strand of VWYO01014089.1, from coordinate 440,323 downwards.
CAAATGTTTGAGAGGAAACATCAGGAATTGTGTGTCTTGTCAGGGAAAGGTCCTTTTGTTAATGAAATTGGATTTTTTAATATGAAAAATTGTTCATAGTTGAAAGCTAAAGACAAAAGCCTTAGCATGATGTAGTAAGGTCTGTCAATCTCGTTTTAGCTACGCTGAATTTTGTATTAGTCCTGGAAAATGTTAGTGTGGTGGGTTTGATTTTGTGTTGTTTCCCTCTGCAGTAACTAGTTCCTACTTCAATTTAGCTCCTTTTTGCACAGCTGAATATCAGCATATCAAGCAACATACATGTTCTACAATTGATTTTGACCCTATAAACCATTTGACTTGACAAAAAGTATTAAAAAGAAATCTCCCAAACCCAAGATAACAGTGCAAATGACTCTTATGATGGTAAGCTGATTTGGTGGAAGTGCTGGATTTTTTTTCCTTGGTGGTAGCATACTGTCTCAACAGGCTTTTTGTGATCTAGCAGTAATAAGTCTTATCAATTTTTGCAGGATATATGCTTGAACCAGATCAAGAGCAGAGACCTGATATCTTTCAAGTATCTTACTTTGCCTTTAAAATTGCCAAAAAGGAGTGTCCAGTGTCTAATATTAATGTAAGTACACTTGAGTTCCTTCTGTGTTTTCAGTGTGTTATGTAGGTATTACTGAGAGGTCTGTCAGATGAGCTGAGAGATCCCCTCACTGCTGTCATGTGCCTGGTTCCTAAATGCCACACAGAGCAGCGAACACGTCAAGCTGATGTTGTGTACAGGCACCACGAGCTCTCTATAAACAAAATAGTGTTTTAATTTTGAGGGCATAGTTTCCTGGACTATATTGGTACCATACCAATACCTGGCTTAGGATTTTAGCCATTAGTAATCTTTAATGTAATCAACATGAAATTTACAGATGTTAACCTTGTTGACCATAGAAGGCTTAACCAAGAGCATGTATGTTTGCTCTGGATAAACCCTTCACTTAGCATCCTTAGCAATTGTGTTAGTCCATTGGAAGGACTCCAGTGAGTTGGAAAGCAAACAGCAGTACTTGAGTCAGCCTGCCTTCTTACCCTTGCTTTCCATGGGCATCTGAGCTTGCTCTCCAAGATCACTTGCTTTACAGGTATAATTACATCTGCAGTGCAATGGAATTTGGAGACATTTAGCTAATGTTGAGTATTATAAAGTGGTTTTCAAGACAAATCTTAGGAAAAATCCGTCTCAAAATTGAGTTTCCAGCAGGTATTGGTTGTAGTAATCTCTGTCTTCAGAGGCAGAAGAGTGAGTTTTCTGGCATCCCTTTGAATTCCTCTTTTCCTTTATCTGTGTAGGAAATTCTCAGTAAATTTGAGTGTTGCCTTTTGTAAACATAGAATAAAATAAACCAAGAAGCCTTGAAATAGTTGATAATTATCTGTCTCTATTATTTGTGACCAGCTTTAGATTTGCATTCGTTATGCACATTTGCCATTAGAGCTGATGAATTTCCTCCTTTGCCCCAAACTGCCCTATTCCTTGTAAAATAGAGTCTAGGTGATGTGGGATTCATTCATGAATGTGACTGAGGTGGGGGTAAGGTAAAAGCCCAGCAAAGCTCTGGTGCTGCATGGTTTGCTGGAATTTGTGTCCCGGTGGAAGAGCAGAGTAAAAAGAGTTTTCTCCAAGGGCTGGGCTTTGCTTTAGAGCTTGAGGCTGAAGTCTCTGTGCAGTCACACAGAGGTGCTTGGAGAACTTGTTGTACCTTCTTGGCGATAGCTGGCAGTGTAAATGAAGGGAAGCAGATGACAAGAGTCAGACCAGTCAGGTTCTGCTTTACTTCTGCAACACATGGAGAGGATATAGAGATGCTATTAAGTTAAACCCTCTTTCATCTGCAGCTGTGAGTTCTGCATGAAGCCTTGTCATGTGGAGGTCTTGAATCCAAGTATTTCTCTTCAATATGTAATGAATTTTTTTCTTTCGGGATTTTGATGGTTTGTTGTTTTTTTTTAATTTATTCAAATTTGTTTTTCCCAAGAATTCTCCTGTCCCTTCAACTCTTCCTGAACCCATGACAGCTAGTGAGGCAGCTGCTAGGAAAAGCCAAATAAAAGCAAGGTGAGCAGAGGATGTGACCTTACCTTTTCTTTCTACTAATGTTGTTAAGCTACATGTTTGTTTAAAATCTATTTTTGTATGCTTGTTAATAAATGAAATATTACCTCAGTACAAGTCATTAGATAAACTGCATTTCTAAGAGCTTCAGGTCTGTTTGGATTCCACTCCTTTGCTTTTTTCATTTTATTGAGAATCCAGGGAAACAAACTGATATTCTGAAGGTAAATGGGTTTAGGGTGTTTTGGTGGGGTTTTTGTGTGTTTGTTTGTTTTTGACAAATTGAAATTTTTATGGAAAAATACTCACTTTGTCATTGTTACTAAAAACTAACCCAAAACCTTGGAAATTCTTCTCCCTGCTTCTGATTTCTGCTGTGATCTAGTATGTATGCACTTAAGGCTGATGCTGGATAAATCCTTTACTCTTTCATTCCTTGTTCATGGAGCTTATTTGGGTTTGAATCTACCAGCACGTGTGACTCAGATATTTTTACATTCAACTATAATTATCAGCTCCATTTGCAAAAAAAAAAAA
>VWYO01014089.1:339479-437654 GCA_013400275.1 Rhadina sibilatrix | reverse complement strand
AGTAGCAAAACCATGAGAAATCAGTAGAAGTAGAAATAATTTGACCTAGCATGTAATGTTTTCCTTTCTGTTATTTCTTGTCCATATAAGAAGCACATACACCTGAGTCTAGTCCTGTTTCTAATTGTAGGGTTGTGGACTCAAGCACAGGACTGGAGTTTTAGGAAATGAATTTTAAGATACTTATGTGCAGTGCAGAAGTAAAGTAGCACATGATTAAGACATAACTCAGCTATTAAGAAATGTACTGTGTCAAATTTGAAGTAGAAATAGTTGTCTTTTCATCAAGTATCTTATCTGGAAAAAATTACCCTTTCAGAATAACAGATGCTGTTGGACCAACAGAAACCTCAATTGCACCACGACAAAGACCAAAGGCCAATTCAAGCACTGCCCCTTCCAGTGTGCTGGTGATCCAGAGCTCTGCAACTCCTGTCAAAGTACAAGTTCCTGGGGAATTTGCTAATCGTGGGCAAAAAGGTAACTTAAAGTCTAAGGATGGACCAGAATAAAGAAGCAACTGTGCCTCTATTCTTTTTCTTCCTTACTAGGGATAACATTTAAAACTTGGTTTTATCAGTACTACTTTTTTATATACCAAAAACCAAAATGTTGTCCTTTCTGAAAGATTCTAAATGTGTGAGTTGTAAATTTGAGATGCCACAAAAACTAAATGCAGATTGAGAAGTGAAAAGTGTTTTTTTCCTTGTGCTTAACACTGGTTTGGGAATGAACTTGCCCACTGCAGACAGAAGTACATGCTTGTTTTGGCTTGTGAATAATTGACAAAAAGTACAGAGCCCTTCTGTATCAAACTGGGTTTGTTGTAGTAGGGAAAGCATTCTCTGAGCCTCAAGAAGTCATGAGATAGCACCAATATGTTGTATTTGGTGGTATTTGTAGCCTGGAACCATGTCACTTCTCTCCTGCCTGACAGATTCATTCCACATGGCACTGTGGGTGCAGGAGGAATTAGTGGAGACTCAGTTGAGTGAAATGGGTTTTTGAAAAACCCTTTTTCTTTTTCTCATTCAGGAAGAGTTATGGCTCTGATAAATATTCACTTAAATAGTTGACATTTGTACCTACAACACTTTCTGATTGTGTTTCGTGCTGTTACATGTCTGCTGCAGAAAAGGAAGAGTAGTTTCAGGGATGGTATTGGAAGAGTCTTAAAAGGCCACTGAGAAGTTTGTGTCCCAGGTATAAGTATTTTTTTACTAGGTGGGATCCACGTAACATCCAACTTGAAAAGTTTTTTCTGTTACAAGGGACAGATCTTTCATGGGCACTTCAGAATATAAAACAGTGTGCAAGAGAGACATTTATGGTAGTACCTGTCTCTTAAAAGGTGAAAAAGCAGTTGAGTGGCAAAATTAATCAGGTGTTCCGTTTAAGGGAGTTTGATGGATGAGCTAATATATTCATTAGGGAAAAAAAATTCAAAATGTCTGTTTTGAATGTTGAAAGCTGTATGCTTTGAGATAAGGGTTTGAGATCCTGCAGTGTGTATGTAACTTCAGTGTTAGTAAAGCAGAAGTCTGGAACCCAGCTTGCTTTCATGAGACCAGGGGAAGCTTCCAGCATCTCGCACATAGAAATGGTTCATTTGCAGGCCTGGAATTACTTTTAAAGAAGTCAACTTGCCATCTGCCAGGTGTCCTGGTTGTGGGACTGCGAAGTTGACAGACAATGTCAGCTTGAGGTGAAAAACTGCCAGGGAGAGCTCTGACTGACGCCCAGGGGTCTGGTTGTCAGTAGTGTTCCTGTCTGTCACAGGAACCACGCGACCAGGGAACGGACAAGACATCTCACAGTCCCAAGGGACCACCCCACAGCAGCACAGGGTCCTCCAGCAGCTGCAGCAGGGAGATTGGAGACTGCAGCAGCTGCACCACTTTCAGCACCAGCCTGCCATGCAGGATGCTTATATCCAGCAGGTACAGTCAGATCTGTTAGACCAGTGTCTGAGATGTGTTGTGTGTGTTGATAACCCTTGGAGTCATGTGCCAGTTCAATGCTTCTGCCTGTACTTCTCCAGTTAAAAGAACTCCGGTCCCTTCATTGGCCCTGTCATGTTTGTTCCTAGAGAGTTGCTTCCCCAGTGCTTGCAGTTTGATCCTGAATTCCAACTTGCTGTGTGTCAGCACTGTGTGACCTCAAGGCTTTACCCTGTGTAAAGGAGCTCAGGATAAATGTTAGGAGTGATTATGGGTGGTGATGTGCTTGCAGTGAGATGGTTGTTACGTGCACCAGAGCGGAATATGTACTCGGATTTTTTTGATTTTTTTTTTAATTTTGTTTTGTTTGGGGGTTTTATTTGTTTGTTTGTGGTTTTTTGTTTTGTTAACAATTGGCTGGGGAGTGGGGGAAGGAAAAAGCTTCCAAACAGAGTGATTGAAGTGTAGTGACTGAATTGCAAGCTGGTTCTTGATTACATGATGTCTTAATTGAAAAATGTGGTGGAGCCATAGATGTGATAGTCAGAAGCAGCATTAATTACAATACCTGCTTATTTCTGAAGGAGTGTCATTACTTTTTAAAGCAAATTTTTGTCTTTCTAGTATCACCAAGCAGTGCACCAGCAGATGGTCCAGCAGCAGCTGTTGCTGCAATCTGCATACCAGCAGCAGCCTGCCCAGTTACAGTACCCTGCCATGGTATGTCACAGAGATGATACAGTCTTAAAATATGGCCTGTGCTTGTAAATCTCATGTGTAGATGCAGTTAGAGAACTGCCTGCCTAGTTGTACTGAGCTGTGGACATGGTAAATAGCATGCAGTTTGGCATCTAAAATAATATTTAGTTGGTGGGAAGTTAATCCAAACTAGCTTGTCTGGAGTTGCACTTGTATTAATAACAGAATGGGATCTATCCCAAGTTTGATAAGAAGGTCTGTGCTCATTTGAGACATACTTTATTAATGTTTCCAGTACTGGCCACAGCAGCAAATACATGTTACTTAACAAAGTGACTGAAGACAGTGATGTCCAATTCTTACTTGAAAAGCAATAGAGCTAACTGCTATAGCATGTTTTTTAAAGACCAGGAGAAATTGTTCTGAAATCTTGTATGAAGGTTTAAGACTAGAGTATGATGAAAATGCAATTAGCAGTGCTGCAGTAGCATGTATTTGGGTTCCAATAATTACAGAAATCTAAGTGGTGATAGGCTGGAAAAGAAAAGCAGTCTGACTGGTGTGTTGATGTGGTTTCTCTGTGCTGGGTGTTCTGGAGGGTGGTGCTGGTGAGTGTGTTTGGCTGCAAGAGCAGCACTGATACTTGGCAGAAGGGTTTCAGTCAGCCCGTGCCCGTTGTGGTAACACAGCCCTGATTTCCCCAGGTGCAGCAGTACCAGCAGACTCTCCTGCAGCAGCAGATGCTGGCTCAGCAGCGGGCACAGCAGGTGCAGTCCCCTGAATATATCACTTCTCCTCAAGACCTTGCACCAGCCTTAATCTCCTACCCCAGGTCACTCCCAGTGCAGGGTGGAACAGTGGCAGATCCTCCCTACCCTACAAACAGGTGAGAATTGTGGCTCAGCTGAGCCTGGGGGTTATTCATGCCTTACGTTACTAATTGTGGTTAGCACTGCCACATCCTTTTCTCAGAAGTTACTTGCTGTGGTAGTAAGAGATTACTTAGAGTTGGACAGTGGTGGTAAAGGGTATTTTGGGAGCAAAGTGAGAATGTTTGTTAACAGATGAGTCTGGTACAATTTCTTCAAGTATTTGTCTTCCAGTGTTTCTTGCTCACTGAGTTACTCCAGGAACTGACTGCTAACCAGTTTGCTTGGGATGGTCGGTAGCCTATGTTGAATGAGGTTATGTGCATCTGAAAGGGGTTTCAAACACCCTGTTAAGAGCAGCTTTGTAGTTGCCTCGATGTGCTAGGGCTGCCAGCTCCTGTGCTCAGAGGTGTCTGAGTGCATAACATGATGTACACCTCAGAAGAGATACAGTCCCTGAGCGGTGGCCCTCAGACCTGCCTTTGCTTAATAAATGGTAATAAAGGACGGGTTTTGCATTAATTCTTGTGAACAGCAGTGTATGTAATAAAAAACCCCTTCCTTTCTGATTTAAAAATAAAAAACCCTACAGATCTGTCCAGTTTCACTGATGGTAGAAACCAGGTCATATATTTGTTTAGGTTCCTCTTAGGCTTTTTCTAAATTGGCCTTCAGATTTTTTGGGATGAGCTCTTAATGCACGTGTGCTGCTTTATGAAGTGTCTCAGATTTTGACCCTGATAACCCCAGTCCTGTCATGTTTCTCTTTTTTTGCTCCCTTGAATTGACTCTACAGGTCAGGTATTCCTGATGCTGAAGCGATTGCCAATTACCCGAAGCAGAACATCAGTAACCCGCCTGATATGTCAGGTTGGAACCCGTTTGGAGAGGACAATTTTTCCAAGTTGACAGAGGAGGAGTTGCTGGACAGAGAGTTTGACCTGCTAAGATCAAGTAAGGGACGCTTGAAGGCTTACTTTGCTTCCCAGTAAATGAGGGCTCTGTGATTGCTCAGCAGTTCCAACACCTGCTTGTCCAAGGACTGTGCAGGCTGTGTACAGGACATTCTTTCTGAGCATTTGAGGGCACAGTTGGGCCTGTCTTCCTTTCCTTTTCCTTTTTGAAAACATGTGCAATAGGAACTCTCCGTCTGAAACTGGTAGTTACTGGCTCAATTACTGCAGAAATGGTAGTATCTTAGCTCTTCCACACTGCTTGTGTCATCTTCTTTACCAAGAGGCTCTCAGCAGCAGAGGTATGTTGTCAGATGGGAAGAGAATTTTGGCTGCTTGCTTTATTCCTTTCCAGCTTTTTTCTTGCACACCAGAGCAGAAGATTGTGTGGGTCTGATATGTCCTTTGAAAATGCCTGAAAGAAAATTGATCTATTACATTATGTTAATGTTTTGTACTGTCCTTTTTGAGTGGCTACATGTAAGGGCTGGTTTATTGTACTGATATGGCAATAGTTGAATAAACTTTTTCCTCGTCAAGTCAGTTATCTCCATGGTTTTTACTTGGAATTGCTTTCTGTTCGTAATTGCCGAACACATGCTTGTTAGTTGCTCTTCCTATGACTGGTTTTGTTGAGAGCAGATTTATTGGTGGGACTTGGAAGATGTGACAATGTTAAAAACCAGATTGTATATGCTTGGCTGTCTATCAGCAAGTTTCTTGCAATTAAAAGTACAGTAAAGTTGAATTTTGAGTAACTGAAAAAAATACTGCCTTCAGTTGAGTATTTTTCTTATTGGATGTGCACATTACCTGTTAATCCATTAGGAAAGTGACTGGGTGGGTGCATTTGTGAAACTCTGGTTGTTAGTTTTCCTTTGTATCCTGTGTGGATCAAATCAGACTCCTGATTTTGAGATGGGAATGTAGCCTGCGCACATTTTACAGTCAGATGTCTCACTGGTAGCTGGCAAAAATGGCGAATATACCAGCTGAAGTGAGACATTCCTTCCAAATCCAAGTTAAGGATTGGATTCAGGAGTACAATTGAGTGTCTGTAAGTGTGCTTCTTCCAAATGCAGCCCTTAGGATCTGTAACTGCTGGCAGTGCTTATGTAAGTTGAATGAGATTGATTTGGTTAAGCCACAAGTTTTGAACAAATGCAGATTCCAAAGAAGATGATAACCAAGGAACATTTGGGGCTCAGCTCTTCAAGGTAATTCAGTGCACAGGGGAGCTGGGTGTGGTGACACACTCAATGTGCTGTATCTGAAAAGTAAACCCAACAGCACAGCCCTGGCTCAGTAGTAACCAGCATTTGGGATTTTAGTCACGCATGTAGAGAAAATGCAGAAATAACCCCAAATACTCCCTTGCCAGCAGCAGATGGCAGCCTTGTCTGTATGGATGGCGGGCTGCCTTACAGCTGCTCTGAGCTCCTGGGGCCTGGTGTCCCTCAGAGGAGGGGGAGCACTGGTGGTTTGTGTCTGTGTGTGCATGTAGATATGCACGTCACAGCCTTCAGAGACCTTTTAACTTGCCTTTTTGATACAGAGGGTGTTTTGCCAAAGATCGTATGTGCATACTTGGCAGTGTTAATGCCTTTGCTTCAGCCAAAGCAGACATAATTATACTTCATGGTGTCTGCTGGTACTTTCTCAGACATGGCTGGAGTAATGAGAGATCAGGAGGTTTATTGTAAAGTTAAGTCGTGTACCTATAAAATTGTCTTTAACTGTATAAGACTTTTTGCAATTTCCTTAGATATGTATTAATGTTGAAGGCTGAGTTCTCTTTAGATATAGGTTATCTCCTACGAGGGAAAGAGGCTGATGAGTACTAAGTAACTTTTTTGCCATCTAGAGAAAAGAGAATTTGCAGATGCAGACATGATCAGTGCTACTGGTTTTTTGTTACTTCAGCCAACTGCAGTTCTGTGCTTTATAACTCACATACAGTGGTGTGTAAGTTTGTGGTACTGACCAGTGTTTAAAACATGAGTCCGTCCTTTCTCTTCTCAGAAGCCTAGTTGGTATTGTTGGTCGTTTGTACATAAATTAAAGGTGTTTCTAAATCTGGCAAATGTTTTTAAGGCTTTCATGTTTATAACAGTAACACCTAAGTAAATATCCAAAGCCTTTGTTAGAGGATGAAGATGTTTCCACAATTTGTCAGGCTGGCCTTACTGTCAGATTTCTTGTGTTGAGGGGCTTAATGTCAGTGTGTGCAGCGATGGCTACAGCTGAGGTGATTCATCACTTCTCTTGTAAAAGGGGATCCAATTCCTAGGACAGAGTACAGTGCTTTTACTTGGTGTGTGTTTTCCTAGTAGAATGATGCTGGTTGCAGGCAAAGGTAATGTGCAGTTGGATGGATTTCTGAACTGAGCACCTTTGTGAGGAGCTGTGGCACAGAGTGCCAGATTGGAGCTCCTGGCTGTTGTTGTTTCTCTGTTTGTGTTGCTGTGATCATCAGTTAGTGATGGGCCAGAAGCGACATCTGATGCTGCATTTCTGACAGCACTGTGAAGAAGTAGATTTCTTAAGCAGCTCCTGTAACCACTTAATCATCTGTGCAAAACTGGGTGCCAAGAAAGTGAATCTGCTTTCTCACTGGGAAAAAAAGCCCCGCCCAGCTTTCATAGCATCGCACAAAGCTTCGGGATCACCCTGGTGCTGCAGCAGGGACAGGTGTGCATGCAGAGCCTCCCAGGCACTCTGCCTGTCTCCTTGCAGGAGGAATGAGCTGCCCAGACCAGCTGTGCAGGCAGGAGCTGTGCTTCTTAGGAGCCTTTGTCAAACCCCCTGCCAGAGCAGATATTCCTCCCTCACCTTGTACAGTGCATAGCTTTGCATAGGTATAAGTCCTGCCATTTTTATTTTATTTTACTTTATTTTTTGTTCTGTTTCATTTTGTTTTTTACAGACAGGCTGGTGGACAGGAGAGCATCTTCAGATAAGAATGTGGAGCCACATGCTGCTCCACAGACAAGTCCTCCTGAAGATCCCTTTGGTTCTGTTCCTTTCATTTCTCAGCAAGGCAAGTTCCATCTGTGACATGATTACCTCGTAGCTGTACGCATACATTCCTGTAGGTGGATGTATCTGCTGAAGTATGCACAGCAGTTCAGTGACCAAAATATGGCAAAGGCTGCCCCTAACAGCACATGGGTTGAAGGGGTGTGTGGGTGTGTTCATTACCTCCGATTAAAACCACTTGTGCAGCTAGCTCCTGGTGCCTGTGGAGCCTTGGGACAGACCTTTATAGGATGTGGTTCTGCTGGGCCAGTGCAATGGGCATCACCTGGGCACAACCACAAGTGTTTTTACTGAAGGGAAATTCCTCGCTAAGGCCAAATTTTGCTACTTCCCTGTAGTCTGCTTCTGACTCACACTGTAGTTCAGTTGTCCAGCCAAGTGAAGACAGCAAGCTTCTATGCATTTAATGCACAGTTTTGGTACAAGTTGAGTCAAACAAACATTTTATATTGCCTATACATGGGGAGGGTGGGCATTCGTTATTGCTTTTCAGTGAAGTTTTAACTATGTTTACCTTGAATGGAAGTAAAAATAACGTGTTATGTGGGCATTGTGAGTGGGAAACTGCATCATCCTGCAACTTAAGCAACAGTTTTAACATTTGGTTGGTCAGCACTTTAGTATTTATTTTGGTACGTTTGACAAAGTGAAGCCTGTGTGGTAGCTGAATGGTAAAAGGAGCATCAGTCAGTTCTGGAGCCGCTTGGGTTTTGTTGTAAGTTCTTGTGTGATAAAGGTGCCTTAGTTATGCCTCGTAAAGACTGTTCTTATGGAAGTTCCAAAGCTCAGGTAACATGCCTTAAAATAAATCAGCTGGGGTCAACCAGATGAGGTAGTATCTCTGCTTTCTTTCACTTGGAGCTTGCATTCTTGGAGCCGCTCTGCTCGGGCTGCGAAGTGCTCGCAAGTGTTCCGGTGCTCCCCGTGGGGAAGGGTGGACGGGGTGATGCTGTTGTGTTCAGCCAAGCCTTTGCTGAAAATCCCTCTGTGCCCGTGGCTGCTCCTGTCCCTAGAGCTGAATTCATTCCTCTTGCTTTAGGCTTGTGTTCTTAGTTTGTGGTTTTGTTTTGCTCTCTCAGGACAAATTTGCCTTCTGTGACCTTGTTCACGTTCAGTAGTTCAGTGCCATGTGAAAGCCATTTAAGTGAAGAGGGGTTTGCTCTACAGGTGCAGTTTGGAAAGGTTTCCCTGGCATCTGCGTTCCGGAGGTTGCTTTGACTTGTAGGTGAGCCTGAATTCACATGCAAAACGAATAGGAAGAGTTTACACTCCATTTAAGATGGGGACCATCAGGTACTCAGTCTCCTGCCAAGTATTCATACCCTTGTGTCTAGAGGTTATTTTATTGCTTTTCTCACTTGAGACCTTGGAAGGGCATTTGACTGTTGCTGGTTTTTTCAGATGGTTATAATATGGCTTCAGATTGTAACAAATGTCCTCACTGTTTTGTATCATGTGCTTTATTTTTGTTTCTTGGAATCCAAGTTCTAATTCCTGACTTAGTAAAAAGGAAAAAAAATAAAAGGCTTTTGATTCTATTAAGGGGCTGAAAAATCTCCTGAAATTCAGTCATGACTGAAAAACCAGGCTGTTTGAGACATGTGGAGCTGGTTGTGAACTGTTAGCTATGGCACTGGGAAAAAATCGTGCACTTTTCAATAGCCTTTTTCAGGTTGGACCTGTAACTGGTGTTTAAACAAGAGTAAATACTGGCTTGGTTTCAAGAAGATATTGTTAATTATGTGTTAAAGGTGAATTGCACTTAGTAAACAAATCAGGTACAATAAATCTTTAAATGTCAATATTCATCTTTGAAAAGCTGGTTTGTGTTCCCCACTGAACTGGTTTTGGTCATGTCTTGAAAAGAGGTGTTGCAAGACAGCTAAGAAGAGGAGAAAGCTGTTGACTTGTCCATATTTAATTTCTAGCTGGGGGCTTTCTGGGGCAAACTTGACAAATGTCCCTCCCTAATATTTTGATTTCCACATGTACTTAACATTCTTGTGTGACCTGTTCTTTCTGGTTTGTTCCTTGTGATGGTGAAACGTGTAACTAAGAAGTAAACCACTGATGTCCCTTACTCATGGCCTCCAAGGGCAGTGATTGCTTGGCAAGTGGAACAGAGGTTTAACACCCTGAGCTCAATTGCAGCCTTTGCGAGGGAGAGTCTGGGATCTCGTTCAAGCACAAGTTTCATTTCCTTGTTGTAGCATGTCTCGGGCCATGTGGGGAGTGTGTTAGCACTGTTTGCCCAGGCTCTGACCACTGAGTTCTGACTTGTTCAGTTACACTGAGATGAAATGTTGACCTTATAAACACTTGATCTTTAAAGTAAATAAAATTGACTTTTTTGAAAAGTGACAGTTCTTACTGAAGTTGTGTTCTACTGTTATTGACCACAGTTCCAACTCAAAGGTTGGGTTTTTTCTGCTTGGTTTTCCTTGCTCTGGCATAGGTCTGATATGTAAATCGTGTATGTGGGCTGTGGCTGAGTAGAGTAACCCAGAGGATTCCTCCTGTTTTGGAGGCTTGAGGGTTCTCTGCTGAAAGCAGCTCTTCACTGAGTAATTAACTGGCTCCTGTCACCTCCTGGGAGAGAGCAGCAAGATGATGAATATCATGTGTCATCCTTGGACTCACCAACATCAAGTGCTGGTAATCTGGCAAAGTAAGTGTCACCAGGTATGTTAACATGTGTCTGGGAAGGTGAGGCAAGGGAGCAGCAGAGGCTGGCGTTGGAAGCCTTCGATCATCGCTGGGAAGTCTGTGGGCTGCCGTGATTTGGGATATCTCCTGTGGAGCTGAGAGTGCATTTCAGGCTGGCACTGCTGCAAGGGTCACCAGGAGAAGAAACCTGGAACTGGATGGACTATAGCTGCTTGTCTGTTAGACCTTCTGTGACTATGTTTGTCTGGTGGGAAGGGAGAGCCAGCAGCAACACTTGTGTCCCTTGGCATGCACAGAGGGAAGGGGGTGCAAGATGAGCTAACAGGTGGTGGATTCCTCTCAGTCTGGGGAATAGGGAAGCACTGTGGAAGCTGTTGGTGTCTCACCTTTGGTGTGTATCCTATTAAAAGCATTCTCACAAGTCAACTTGCTACACACACTACTTTATGCCTGATTTTTTGTGCAAAATAGCAGTGCCCTAAGACCTGAGATGACAGGAAAAGAAACTTGGCCTGGGAAAGAATTCCAGTGCTTGGTCTGGTAGAAACAAACCCTACATTGCAAACTCCTTAATGAAAGAGAAAGAAGACAGCTCAATTAAATAGCCAGCACTGGGGTACTAAGGCACTTCACATGTGGAAAACAGATCCTAGTTCTGGAATGTCTGAACTGGATGGTGACAGTGGAAAAAACATCTCCTGTGGTCAGCATTTTGAAATGGAAGTTTTTTGATTCAAGTGTCTGTTGACCAGCTTGTGTTGTAATCCCCTTTGTTATTGTCAAGTGTTTCAGAAGCTCAGGAGAAACACACTTTGTGCTGCTCTCAAATGTAAGAAGGGAATGTCATGAATAGAGTACAGTTGGCTGGTGACTTGTACTCAGTGCCTTTGGTCATCTTGCATTTATTCACACTAATGATATGTAGGATGAAGCTGGCCTAGGATGGCCTTTTGCTTCCCTCAGCTGAATATGGTGATTCCCAGAAGGAGTACAAGAATTGAGGTAACAATCAAAATTACGTGGATGGGCTGTGTGAGAAGTGGAGATGTTGGGAAACGTTGCCTGAAACTCTTGCAAGCATTTGGCTCCTGGGGAAGAATCTCCATGAGCTGTTGCCTGGCTGTAGATCTTGGGATAGGGTTCTGGTTCAGGTCATCTCGTTAACAGTTCTGCTGAGTGTTGTACAGATGGTGTATGCTGTAGATGTGACCAAGTTACTCGGTTTTTGGAGCCTCCGTGGGTAACCCCTTTGGAGCCTCTGCAGGCCTGTTCTCTGTGCAGAGACTGAATAAAAGCAAGTCCTGTTCTGTAGCCACTTCCTTCTGACTCAATGACATGGTGTTATCTTCAAACAGTCGCTGCAGGTGTCTGTCTTGGAGTAGGAGGGGCTTTGTGCTCTGGTGTGTATTGTCCCAGCTGCGTGGCTCTTGCAGAAAGCCAGCCAGCTTGTGTGCCAGACAGCAGTGCTGTGGGAGTCATCTGGAGCCTGTGCACATCCCTGAGAATCCCCTGCTGCAGTAGGTGCTGCTGGATGTGCGCTGTGTCACAGCAGAGCACATGGGATATCCTGGCAGGAACAGCCATGGGGGATGATCCTTCCTTCAGTTGTTTTTCTGTATGGCTTCTAACAGGGTTTCAAAGCAGTGCAAATTCTGCACCACGGCCCTGGAGTCCTGGGACCGCTGTGCAGGCTGGGCCTTCAAGTGAGACACAGCTTGCTAGAATTTAGGAAAAAATCATTACTACCAGACCATAGGAAACAAAAAAGACTTGAGGCACTTTTACAACTTGAAAAATGCTCCTGCCAACAACTCATGTTTCTTTGACAGCTGATATTGATTGTTTAAAGATGCCCGGACCTGTGCAGTGATCTGGCTGTCATAAAACATTTCAGGTTTAGGTAACTTGGCACAGTAAGTGCTTATCAATCTCTGTACCCATTGAAAGCTTTGCTGATGTTACAGATCATCTTAAACTTCAGCTACTCTAGATAGCACTTCCTGAGTAACCTGAAATTGTTCACCCATCATACGTATAAATGGTATGGGCTCTGCCAAGGGACTGCATTTTCTCTCCGAAATGATCTAGCAATTTTTAAGTTTCTTCCAGTCTTGCAGCAGTCATGGGCATGTTGCACTACTTTTTTTATATTGCACTTTAATCTCTGGAGTAATTATTTAAAAGAATGTCAGCAATAGCTGCCAGGCACAAGTGTGGTATTCTTCCATTTTTGTTCCTCTTGAAAACAGAGGTGATAAGATGTGTAAATCCATTTTACAGTGTTGAGCAGCTGCTGCCCTGGTTGTTGTCAGAGAACTGGTGCAGATTTAGTTGCAGCCCGCTGGTAATCCGTGGGCTGACATGTGGCAAATTGTTATGAAATGATGGTGGCAGTATGTTCCCAATTCCAAGGGAGCTTAAAGCTCTTATGTCCTACTCTTAGGCTACCCTCACGATACCCTAAAATGAGGAAGCAGCAGAAGGCATGTAATTACTGCAGTTGTTAGAGGGAATTCATCCTCTTATAATCCTGTGTCTCGAAAAAGAACATCGGAACAGAAAATTTCCTTGAAGATTGGGATCTTCTTATATGATTAAAGATGTTCCACCTGGCTCGCATTTGAGCAGAGAACAATTGCTCCCGACAAGCTCCAAACCTGATTAGAAGTGTGGTAATCCAGGCAGCACATTGCAAGCAGATGTTGTGTGCCACGGTGCAGCATTGCTGTATAAATGTCTATCTGAACATCTCTGCAGTAGTGTCCTGACAAGATTGCATGAAATCAACATGACACAACTCTTCAGTCTGGCAGTCTGGCCACAGCATTCAATTGTCATTAAGCAGGGGCTTTTCCCTTTGGGGGGATTGTTTCTGTGTGTAGTGCTCTTTATTTCATTTGCTAACTCCATTAGCGGGGAAGGAAGCAGAGGCAACTGTAGTGTAGAAGACCAAAGTTTTTCCATCTTAGTTTAAAAAATGATAGTTCTAAGGTATTCTTGTTTCTTTGGTTTGGTTTTGATTCTTGTCTGATGCAGTTCTGTCCCTGTTCCTGGGGCTAACCTGAAGCCACTGCAGATGCAGAGGTGGGTGCAGAGATAGTTTGTTCCCTCAGGGTTGGCCAGGTAGGGCTAAAAGTGTGCAAGATGAGTATCTTACAGCAGTTTCTGCTTGGAGCAGGTGGCTAACCTCAACACACGCAGAGTGGGAGCAGTGATGTCACCATTCTGGAAATATTCCTTGGAGTAAAAGTGTTTTCTTCAAACCCACATTATTGGGAGCAGTTGCTGTTCCCAAGATCATCTGCTGTGTGCTGCCTGCTTTCCAGGTGACTGTCAATGTAGGGTCATGTGCCTGGCTCTGCAACTCTGATTACAGCGAGCTCTTCGTGGAGGTTTTGAGTTTCTAGTCACTGTTGGGTAATTCCCAGTCTGTACATAATACCTAGGCACTGGTTTCCTGCTGCAACAAGTGAATCACATTGGTAACTCTGGCAAAGATACTGGAGAAGGAATAATCTCAGCTGAAGAGCTAGAAATTTGGAAACCATCTTCAGAAACCACTGCTGAGCTGAGATGCAGTTATTGACTGTTGAAATGGTGTTAGAAGGGGAAAAACTTGTTGCTGTGTCTTTGAGTGGCCTCAAAATTAAGATATTTTGGACTATGTTTTCTCATGGGCAGGGATAGATGTTTACAAACCCACACCTTAAGCTACCCTTTCCTGTGGACTGCCTCATTCCTGCCAGCACAGAGGCTGGTGTGTGCTCTATCCAGCATGCCATGGCATTGCCCTCAGTAGAGCAAGAGCCCACAGAACTGACCGGGGCAGGACTGTCTGCTGTGGGCAAAGTGAAAATCAACACGTACATCAACCTTCAGTGTTCTCTGTTCATGCACTTCCCCTGTGTCTGCCTGTGTCAGTCAGGAAGGTGCTCAGCATTTCCTTGAAGAGTGGTTCAGAGCTCCAAGTACATGGGGAAAACAGCTGGTTTCTGTGTTGCTTTGGGTAAGTGTCTCCAGCAAGAGGGATTGCTCAATCAATTGTTCTTGGCTACATCCGAGTTCCTCTGCAGATTGTGCTTGTTAGACTGAAGAGAGGAAACCTTAGGGTGGAAAGGCAGGCTGGGTTGTCTTGATGCCTGATTCCCAAGATCATCTGCTATGTGTTGCCAGCAGGAATCAGTTCTGAATAGCAGGTGGGTCTCTTGGGATGCTGGAGCAGCCGGGGTGCCAGTGCATGGAGCGTGCTGTGGGAAGCATCCTCTTTGCTGTGCCATCTGTCTGAGGAGGTCTGGGGCTGAGAGCTGCACCTCCTGTGTCTCAGATGGCCTCTGAAGCAGCTCAGCTGCTCTTGGTGAAGGTTGAGGATTCTGTCTCCTCAGTGCCTGTTGCAGTTTATTTTCTAGGGAGTCTGACTGTAGCAGCACTTCAATAATATTCAAACTTTTTGGGAAGTCAGGTGTATTAGATAACACTGTGATTCCGTTCTTCCTTGAAAAATACTTGCTTTTTTAGTTTGCATTTAATCTCACTGCATGGTGAGATTAAATGCAAAGGTCTAAGCATTTTGTGGGACTGTGAACTCTTGTGGATATGGATGTAGAGGAAAGGTTTGGGCCTTTTGTTGTGTACATGGTGTTAACATCTAATCTAGAAGTAGTCCCTTTTTCTTTCAAATCTATTTGCATGTATGCTAACATTAGTGTTCCAGTAAATATTGCAAACAGCAGGATTTGAAGGCTGGGGGGTGGTTATACAGTGCAATGTGAAGGCTGTACCTTTGGGAAATCTAAAGTAAGCAGCAGAATAATCCAGATTCTAATTTAGTGGGTAAAGCAAATATGTAGCATTTAAAATTACAGTGGATAAGAAGCAATCTGACACCAGAAGGCAAGAAGAAACAGCTCAAAGTCCTAATCACCTGATGTTTTTAGTCATTCTGGTCATCTTGTTTTTAAATCCTTACATAAATTGTATTGCTGTTGAATTTTGATTAAGTGTAACTGCAAGGGAGTAAGGAAGCTGAAGGAATGAGGAAATCGCTGTTAATTCTCTTTAAAATTGGAAGAAATGGCTCTTGTAAACCGGAGCATAGAAAGAAAAGAATCTGACTTGGCCTGGAAGTTGCATGCTAGTTTCCTTGTGAAAGAAGGAATTAGCTGAGAAAATATTTTATATATTACAAGAACAGAAGTTACAAGCTAGATTCTGGCAGAAGATGATTTTTGGAGAAATAGCAGGTGTCTGTAGACATCCCTAGCTTTTTCAGTCCTTTGAACACATGGAGTGGGTTAAACGTCCGTGTTTGTGTAACAAAGCCCTAAGTGGAAGACAACAGTTCTGTTTGGGTGAGGTCAGGGGTCCAGTGCAATGCTGTGGGTAGAGCTCTCTAGTAGCTGCTTGAGCAGGAGCAGCCCCAGCCCCGGCTGGTGTGTCACATGCTGGAGATGTGGGAAGCTCATCCCTGGTGCCAGGGTGCTGTGACAGCCTCTCTGGGCAGAGTGGCACGGAGGCTTTGGGCAGTGGCTCTTTGCCTGCCAGGAGGTGTGTTCTCACTGCTGCTGCTGGTGGTACATGTAACATTAAGCACCCCATCTGTGGCCAAGACAGCATTTCAAGGGAAAATATGCTTTACCCAGTGGATACTTGAGTGTCTTGATTTTCCTCCTGCTCCTCCTCTTCTAATAGAAATCCAAGTCAGTTACACTGCTGAAAACATCTCTCCACATCACAAGGCTGTGACACAAGGAGAAACTGGCTTTGCTTAGTGATGAGAGCAGTGCCAGTGCCACTGTGCAGCCTCCCCTGCTCTGCCAGCTCCTGCCATCTCTTTTTTGGACTGCTGTAAAATTTTTGCTGCTTCCAGTGTTCCCAAGGCAACTACACCACAAAAGAGTCATCAGTGAATTGTTCTTTCAGTTCTAGCTGTCAGTGAATAGTGGGGAGAAAGCTGGCAGGGGAAAACGAGTAGATGTATTTCCTTGCCATAGAGAAGCTGAGCTGACAGGTTGCATTTAGACACAAAGCAGAAAGTGTTGCTCTCAAACTTGAGGAAAAGCAGGAGCAAGAGCTGTTGGGCCTCAGTTGCTGAAGAAGTCAGAAGGAGCAGCTCTCGTGACTAGAGCATTGTTTGTCAGGTCAGACTAAAAAAGCAGAAGCACATCGAAAAAACAAATTGCTTAAAAAAATATAATATAGAAAATTAAAGTGTTTAAATCCTGTTGCCTCCCATTTTCCCAGAGAAGAGTGGCTGTATAACAACTGGGTTTGAAAAGCTGTCTCTAGAGATCAGCCGTGCCATTAGCCCTTCTGTATGCCTCCTAAATACTGGTACTGTATTTCCAAACCTTGTGCTTTAGAAGTAAAGCTGGCAGCTCTGTCTGTTGATTTTGAGTGTTGTTTGAAAGGCCAGATCTGATTTTTAGCTCTCTTCCCTCCCTAAGTACAGGATATATGTTTGCATCATCTCCTGGAATGTGTGGCTGCAGGGTGTGTGGAGGAAGTTTGCTGTTGTATGCTTTAAGTTTTCATTTGCTTTTTTCTTTGGACCTGCAGGTTCCCCTGGAAAACAAGTGGATCACTCAGCCAGCAATCAAGGAAATAACTTAGGGACCCCAACCAAGGCTGGAAAACTGAGCCATGCATTTAGAGATCCCCGGGCAGGGAGGAAAAGTGCAGAGGGACATGTGACAAAAGGTGGTGAGGAGTCAGAGAGTGATTTTGAATCTGATCCTCCTTCTCCCAAGAGCAGTGAGGAAGAAGAAGAACCGGAGGATGAAGAAGTCTTGCATGGAGAGAATGGAGACTTCAATGATGACAATGATACAGAACCAGAGAACTTAGGCCACCGACCTCTCCTCATGGATTCTGAGGAAGAGGTGGAAGAAGAGGAGGAAGAAAAGCAGAGCTCTGATTCTGATTGTGACCGAACCAAGCAGAGATGCGTGGAAGGCCTCCTGAGCACTCGGTTCAGAGATGGTATGGGCAGTGGTGAGATCACAGAGCCCAGTTCAGCGCCTATGTCCCCGCATGAGGTGCCAAGCACTCGGATCAGCTCTGGCCAAGAATTTGATGTGTTTGGAGCTGTGCCCTTTTTCACTTTGCAGCCTCAGGCAAGAGAGAAGATGGACAAAAATGTTTCGTCTCAGGTGGCTTTTCCCAGCCTAAGCCAAGAGCAGGATGACTTTGATGTTTTCATTAAAGCTCCTTTCAGCAAAAAGGTGCCCCAGCAAGATGGGCAGGGGTCAGGGATGGAGCCTCTGCTCTCCCCCACCTCTCCGCGGAGCGTGGATATCTTTGGTTGCACCCCATTTCAGCCATCCCTTCTCCCCAAATCTGCTGGGAGTAGGGAGGACCTGTTTGGGTTGGTTCCGTTTGAGGAGATCACAGGGAGCCAGCAGCATCAGAAGGTGAAGCAGCAGCGGAACCTGCAGAAACTGTCTTCCCGCCAGAGGCGCATGAAGCAGGAGGTGTCCAAGAACAACGGGAAGCGCCATCACGGCACCCCCACCACCACAAAGAAGGGGCTGAAACCCAGCTACCGCACCCCGGAGCGTGCCCGGCGGCACAGGAAGGCCGGCCGCAGGGACTCCCAGAGCAGCAATGAGTTCCTGACCATCTCGGACTCCAAGGAGAACATCAGCGTGGCCTTGTCTGACAGCAAGGATCGAGCCAACCCTCTACAGACAGATGACACTCTACTGGATCCTTTCGGGGCCAAGCCCTTCCACCCGCCGGAGCTGATGCGCCATGTGCAGCACCAGGGCTTTGGGGACAGCCGCGGGGACCACGGCTCGGTAGTCGTGGCTGGCAGGCCGAGGCAGAGCTCCTTGCACGGGGCCGTTCACAGTGGGGATGGGCTGAAAACAGATGACTTTGGTGCGGTGCCCTTCACAGAGCTGGTCGTGCAGAGCACACAGAGCCAACCACAGCAGGCACTGGAGTTAGATCCCTTTGGAGCAGCTCCATTCCCTTCTAAACAGTAGAGGCTTCCAATGGGTTCCCTCCACTCCACCTCTCCAAGTCCCTTAAATAAAGATCTAGTGGAGTAATTTATATGGTGAAGATGCCAAGGGCCTGGGCTGTACAGCTTGCTCAGGTTGGCAAGGCAGTGGTCTGCATGCATGACGGAATTGCAAATAATGGCTAATTCTGATTTGGGTCTTTTTGAGAAAAAGAAACAAAAACAAATCAGGAATATTGTTTCCTTGTGGCAGATGGCTCCTGGAGTGAAATGAGGAATTGGATATGAATCCCTGTTGTTGACTAGGGGCCTGGGGACATGTTGTTGTTGTGCACTTTGGTGTTGCCTTTCCATACCTCTGCCATGTGCCCCGGTGGAGCGGAAGAGGCAGGGAGGACGTGGAAAATGTTTTCCATACGTACAGGGGGCTGATGAACTGTGGTGCTTCGTCGTGTCTCAGCAGACCTAAGAACCAAGACATACTGATAGCCAGATTGTGTGCTGGGAATGGCCAAGTCTTTGCTTCCTAGGTGAAAACTACCTTTATTAATCAGAAAAATAAAGCAGCCACATCCTCGAGAGGCTGTGGCCCGGAATTCCAGAGCACAGCTATGGCTTGGGACCTTGCAGACATCTATGCAGCTGCAGAGATGAAAGGCAGATGATTTTTTTGCGTGCCTAAATGGTCAATTTTAATTTTTTTTTTCTATAGTAAGTGCCATTAATGTAAAATAGCAAACTGGTAATGTAGAGTCAAAGCTAAAGCAGCAGGTAATGTACTGATAAGAAGCCTGAATGTGTAGGGGAGTGAGCCAGCAAGGGACATGGCTGGGATCGCAGCACTTAGGAGACTCCTCATCACACTGGAAGAGAGGCTGTCCTTGGGCACATACGGAGTGTTTCAGATGACTTGCAGAGTTGACTGTGAGGTACAACCATTGGATTGATTTGATTACAAATTGGGATTTGTGTCTGTTGTCCTCTTGGATTTTTATTGCAAAGAAAATGAGTATTCTCTCAAACCTGTTGGGTTTTTACCCCAAGAGTTTTATGAAATAACTGCAATCTAATGCTCTTTTAAGGTTTGCTAAATGCACTGAGCTTTGGAGATGCTTCCTACCCTGGCTGTGTTCCAGCAGGAGCTGGTGGCTGCCGGACCACTGAGCTGCATTTCACCCGACGGAGCCCTTCGGGCAGCACCCCTGTCCTGCTGCCCAGGATCTCAGAGGCTGAGGAACTCTGGGAGCTGCCTCGGCTGATGGGGGGAGGTGTGAACACTGCCGAGCACAGGATTTGCTTCCTGTGGTGCAGAAGCTGGTGTTGTGTGTAGGCAGGACAGCTCTGCTGCCTCACAGCTTGTCCCAAGCCATGGAGACCATCTGCAGAGAGAGTCTCTGCCCCTCGGGACAGCCCATGCCTGGCTTCCATGGCCATTCTCACGGGGACATGGAAGGAGGTGGTTCCTCGGCTTGTCTCACCTTTCTGTCCTGCTCCATTGGGGGCTGAGACTGGAGGCTGGGTGTTTGCACATGGAAGACATCACTGTTTGTGATCAGGTGTCCTCATGTCCCCCCCTGTCACAGGTGAAGTGAAAATATTCAGGGTTGTGCGGTTTCCCCCCACTGATGCCTCCTGCTGGATATACAGATCTGTGATCCTGACATCTCTGAGGGGCAGGATGTGGTCTCTTACAATATTCACTTTGAAAACACATGGAAGACAAATCATGCGACTCCTTTGGGATCAGTTTGATAAAGTGCCCCCTAGGATGTATGTGAGATTGCATCCCTTAGCCCTGGAATCTGAACATAGCTCATATTGATGGTGTATAGATAGCTACCTTCATCTTCCTCACTTTCATTTCTCACAGGGTGTAAGTGGAATATTCCAGCTGTGCCTGCTTCAGTGTGCCTTTTCCAGGCTTAGAAGTTAAGCCCTTAGGAGATTGAGTAGAAATGCTTCAACACAGAACTTTCCGGGCTTTATTACTGCTCTTCTCACCTGTTTGGTGCCAAAGGCTGCAAGAAGCACGTGCCAGTTTTTGTAGCATTTCTGACACTCAGGTTAAAAATCTTTTTCCTGTTTTTTTTTTTTTTTCCTCTGTGCACACTTATGAGCTGCCTTTCTCAATGTCCTTCAGAGCTGTTACCTGCCTGAAGAGCTCTTGGAACAGAGTGAGATGACAAATGGGGCAGTGGGGTGGACACAAAATGAGATTAAAACTGTGGTCCTAAATGCGGCTGGTCCTCACCAAAACCATGCTGTTGCTGCCTTCCCAGTGGGAAAACAACAGGAAGGGTTAACAGTGCACATGGCACTGGGGCTTGGCTCCAGGGCCTGGGAGGAGAAGTGGGGGCTGTTGGACGTAGAGGGAGGAGGCTGGGCACCAGCAGTCCCAGTGTGGGCAGAAGTGATCAGGTCAATTAAAAATAGGAAATGTGTTGTTGACTTACTCTGAGATTCCAGGCTGAGGAGGGCTGCAGGGGGTTTTGGCAGAGGGTCTGCGTGTAATAATACTGCAGCAGGAGCAAAGCTGAAGGGAGAGGTAAGGCGAAGGCAAACTGCAGACCCCAGTGACTCTAGAGCTGCACGAGTTATGGCCCATGATATTTGCCTCCTAATGGCCTTAACAATCAGCTACTCTAGGCACTAATCAGCTTTTTGCTTAAATGCCACTTTTTCTTTTATCCTTTCCCACAGTCAATGTGAGTTTGGTGCACCCCACTAAGCTGACTTTGCCTGGTGTATGTAGTTTATACACAGCTGAGCCCAAGTTTGGGGTTATTTTCAGCCACTGTCCACTATTCAAAGGAGGTGCAATGTGTGACTGTCAGGAAACAGGATATCCTTTGACTTTTTTCAGGGTGTGTGGAGTGCAACGTGAACTTACTTGAAATCAGGAAAGCCCTTGCTGCAGTAAACTTGTACGTGCTGCCTGTGGTAGCAAGAGGGCAAGGTAAGGGGTTGACACTTCCCTTCCAGACAGAAATCCCAATGGATTTTTACAGCTGCTCCTTCAGCATGCTGAGGGACTAAAGCACAGGCCTTCTAGGATCAGCTGCTGGAGAGAGCATCTGTCCTAAGGTACTAAGAAGCCCTTAGTGGTTGTGGTCATGGAAAGGAAAACCAGATAGTTTTGTTTGTGGACTCAAAGGGCCCTGAGGTGTGTAAGTAATAGTGAATGCTTCGGCTGCCCTGTGTGTGGTGGGGGCTCTGTGAGCACCAGGGTCGGAGGAAAAAGCTCATTATCACTCTGGGTGTCCCAGTTAGTAAAACCGAGTACTGTGAAAATAAGTTGATATATTTGCTACTGTGAGAATAAGAGTTTATCTGGAGTTTTTTATACTATATCGTGTATTTTTATATATGAAAAGTATATATAAAATATACACATGCTCGCACACATCACATACCCCTTGGAGTTTCTGTGGTTTTGGTAGCCCAGCAGCCACAATGGTGTTTGTGACTTGAGTGAATATGAGTTAAACACCAAGGGTGACTGCTGTGTTACTGTTCCACAGTGCTTATTTTGAAAGGAAATCAAGGAAATTTTATGTATGGCTAAAGTTGTGACTGAGGCATCACCTAGTATTAAAGAGCATAAAAACTATTTTAAAATTGCTGGCATTCAGCTTTTAAGTGCACTTGCCTGAACTACACTTCCATTTCTTGTTAGACTTGGAGTTTCTAAAGCTTTTTTGTGTACTACTAAAGCAAGAACTTTTAACTTTTTTTGTGAAGCTGATGTATATCATAAAATCCTTGGAGTTGTTAAAATAAACAAACCTGGTAACAGTGTCTTTGCAGGTCTCTTCAACACTGCATTGTGAAGTGTTCATGTGTAGGTTTTCATTTACTCATTATAAGCAGTGCTGCTGCTGAATTATTTTGTAGCTGTGAGCACCTGTGGCTCTCTTAAAAAGTGTTTTAAGTAGTTGTATTTGCTGCCCAATCATCTTGCTGTGTCCAGCTGGTTAAAAATCTGTGGATCATCCTTTGGTTCAGTGCTACTCCTTAAAGCCTTCCTGCAGAAAGGTCATGTGTGGTTCCCAATGCCACTGCTGTGGACTGAGCTCTGCACTTCTGGACAGAACTATAATGTGGTGCAAGCCCCTTCCTGCAGTTGTTTACTGGAGCAGGTTTTTTGAACGCTCCTTGTATTGATTTTACTCTTGGGAGAGCTGAAGTAAGAATGGAAATGGTCAAGAACAGATGAAGCAACAGCAGGACTCTGTTAACAAAGGTTAGTGGTAGTAGGCTGCAAAGCTAAGTTCATCAGCAAATTCAGCTAGAGATTCTCCCCCAAAAATCCCTGTCTGTGTAACCCACTGGATGTGGCACAAGTTCCATGGCTGAGCCATTAACATCTGTTGTTTCACTGCATGAGATGCAGGAATGATGTTACTCCAAGGAAAAAGCCAATGAACTGGAATTTATTTATAGGTTCGGTATGTACATCAAAGACCATCATGCAGCTTGATAAATTGTGTCAGGTAAAAATGCACAGCTTGGCAATCAGTCTCCTTATCTGGTGAAAACTGCTGGAGTAGTTAAGAATTTCCATTAAAAAATACATTAGCAGATGCTAAAGTCAGTATTATTTCAGAACACAGACACATTCTTCAGGTACTACTGTACACATAACACTGGAAACAGACTTGTATACTTGCGAGTTCCTTGTCAGGCTTCAGCAGTAATGATTAGTGCACTTGAAACTTGCTTGGCTCTCAAGTTAAAAAAAAATCATAAAAAAATCAGTGCTTACACTGAAAGGCTTAAAGGTCTGGGAGCTGAATCATTAATGCAGTCAGTTTTGCCAATACTTGTCTCTGGAGTTAAAAAAAAAAAAACAACAAACCAACATAAAAGCACCAAAACCACCCTCTGACCTAAACAGACAGCATCCCTGTCCAGCACATCAGGAGGAGTTAGCATCCTGCCTTCTCCATGCCCGAGGAGTTCAGGTGCCTATCTGTAAGCTCCCACCTCCATTACAAGTCTCCTTGGCACACCCGACCAGAAAACAAGTCCTGCCCTTCTGCCTCAGCCCAGGGAGAGGCAGCTTTGGGCAACTACCAAGAGCCTGCCTGCCCTGAGGAAGTCACTGCACTGAGCCTCTCGCAGTGGATTACAGGGAAGCCCTCTCCACAAGGACATGAGCCACTTAGGATTAGTCCCAACAGCATTGTTTCTTCTAACCCAGCAGTCCAAATGATTTCAATGCTGTTTGGAAGACTGGCACCCCTGGAGCTTAATTGTGCTGGGCTGCAGCTACGCAATAACCAGAGTATTTCATGGCTCCCTGGTGTTCATGTTGTAAGAGATGGTTCCACGACACACCCTGGAACTCCAGACAGCCTTTGCACTGTGGCAGGATTGTGGCAGCAGCTCCTTTTGGACAGCAGTGTCTGCGAATGCAGTATCATCCTGCACACATGGAAAAGCCAAAGGTCAGCAATCTGCATCCCCAGCAAGTTCACTGATTGCAAAACAGCAACAAACGTGGACACACAGGCTTAGTGCTACTCCTGGAATATTCTGGAATACCAATTCCAGATTACTCAAGGGATCTGAGAAATTTCTTCAAGCAATGGCACGACCCCCCTTGGGGGAGACTATTTTTAAGATCTGCAATGAAGATTTAGGTGTGCTGGATGTGATCTTCCAGGGAATGGTAAAGAGCTCATCCAGAGCAGGACACAAATCCACTGAATTCCAGTTCATATGTTCCTGTGCCAAGGCTGAAGCATAAAAACATCTTCCGTGCAAAGGCTGAAGGATGCACAGCCCACAGGGCTATGGTTTGCATCCAGGACCGGCTCCCACAGTTCCTACAATTTTACAGGCACCAAAACATCCTGCTGGGACCTGCATGCCAAGTTAGCTCAGCCTCCTGCTGTCCAGCTCCAGGAAGGGCTGTTTGGTGCTTGACTGCAGAGCAGGAACTGGCTGAGAAGGAAATGCCCCTCAGAAACCAGGCAGCGCTGCTGTGTTTATCAAAGCTTGCAGTAACACTTTGTCCCAGCAAGGGGCTAACAGTCCAGGAGTCAGGAAAGGAACTGCCTCAGTCCTTGACAGCACAGCTCATCACACAAGGTCCAGACCCTCAGCATCACGAATCCTCTTGTGCTGCCTCTGAAACAGAGCAGGGAAATGAGGTAAAACACTGTGCGCATGTACTTGGCAACTCTCATTTCCACAACATCCAGACCAATGCTAAGCAGACCGAAAACCTGACAAAAGCTCAAGGAAAAGCCTGATGGTTTGAGATTACTAAGATTGTGACACTCAGCTGGAAGGCATCTAGCAGGGCTAAGTCCTGCCTGCTCTGAAACTGCTCAAGGGCCCAGCAGCTCCACAGAGCCTCCTCCAGTGCAGCAGCACAGGTGAGCAGAGTGCCGGGCATCACATCCCTGCTTTTTATTTGCACCAGTCAGGACCCGCTCTGGGGCAGCGACCCGAGGTTCAGGCCAGGATTCCTGAAACCTGTGGTGAAGAGCAGTATCCTGTTCCCTGCAGATGGCAACAGGCCTACCTTGGCTCACAAGTCCGCGCTGTACTCGGGGCAGGGCTTGCTGTGTCGGTACTGCATGATGTACACTGTGGACTGGTGCCACCAGTACAGCATCACCACTGCCAGGATGTGCCACACTTGGTGGCTCGAGCCGAGGTAGTTCAGCTGGCCTGTGGGGGAGAAAGGGGCACGGAGGTCAGCTGTTAAATTTGGCCACGGCAGTGTGCAGTGCACTCGGTCTCCTGCAGAGCTCCGCCATACCCTGCCCTTGAGGGGTGACAGGGAAAGTTCTTTAACGAACTTGATGGAAGTTGTCTGCCTCCTCCCACTCTTACTCTGCATGGGAACACGGTCAGCCTGTTCTCTCCCAGGAAGTTCAGGACCCACAGCAAGGACTGTGACACTGTAGGAAGCTTAACTGCAGAAAAAAAAAAAAAAAAAAACTGCCAGAAGAGAATTTCCTACCTGGGAAGTATCTTTCTGGAACTTTGGAAATATAGAAGAGAAAAGCTACAGCAGCGATGAAGTACATGACAAATACCCGCGGAGCAAACTCCTGCAAAAGAAAAGGGAGCTCTCCTATTCTCTTAGAAGGCAAAACCAGAAAAAAATGTCCCTAAAGATAAAAAAGGAGAAGGTATGACAACACCAAATCCTCCTTTACTGCCTGTGTCAGCTATGCACAAATCCAGTGGGGATGCACATGTCAAACTCTGGGAAAGCCTGAGTGGGAAGAAACCTCTTTTATTCCGGCCTTTTGCTTCTTTCTACATGCAAGCTACTCAGTTCAGCCAACAGCAGACATAGCATCTGTCTGTGAAAGGTCACTTGCCACTCCCCTGACCCTGCACAGGACGGCCAGGGTGAGGGACACCGCACTGCACATCCTACTTACACAGCAATCACAGCTGCTGCACCAGAGCCCATGAGACGGCTCACACTGGGTGATCAATAACCAGCAATTTTGTCACCAGGTGGATTTTGTTAGCAAAATGTTTTGCTACCCAAAGTGGGCGATTTTTCTGAAGTATGGAAACAAACTATGTACTGTAGACACCATCCTGCTATCCCAGGGGAAGCCAAATGGGGAAGTGTGGGGGCACAACTGCTATAGATATGATTTTTAGAGGGCCAGTGTGCAATGTGTAAAGGCCACATCTATTTCCAAGTGGAGCTCTGTCACATTCCACAGCAGCTCTGGACCAGGATGAACCCTCAGCCCAAGGGACAGCCATCCATCCAAGCCAGCCCAGGCACGTGCAGTTTGTGCTCACTATGAGAAGGAAGTGTTTCCTTCAGCACCATCAGGTGTCCCTGCATAGTAACTGCAGTGATTTCAGGGTGGTTCATACTGGGGCACACTGGACTGCCTTTAGCTGTACTGGGCTGCTGCTTTCATAGTGTAATTCCAAGTGGTGAAACAAACAGGAAAATAGTAATAGGAAAGAGCTGTTAGAGGATCGTGTAGGAGACAGAGGGCTGAGCAGGTAAATGCTGATTTCTGCTGCCACCCTAGGGAACAGAAGAGGAGACAAGTAATCATCCCATCATCCCAGTGTCTCCTGGTTGCCCTCTGGAGCTGTGGAGGCGGCCAGCCCTGAGCACTCAGGCAGCCTGACGGGCTCCTTCCTGTTCCACAGCCACCTCAGCTCCTGGCCCCTGGCCCTGGCAAGGGTGTGGTGTGCCTGCCCAGGCACAGACACACTCGGATCCCGTTTTCCTTCTCACCGCGCAGCTTTAGGGCAGCACAGCAAAATGAAGCTTCCCAAGCTGTTTACCCCCTCTCAACACTTTTCTCAGTGTTCCCATTTGGATCATTGTCAACCAAAGGCATTCTGTCCTTAGAGGAATTTTACCTCCTCCTGCTTCCCCGTTGTTTCCCGAAGTATAAGAGGACTCAAGGAAAATGGCAAGTGAAAAGCAAAAGGGACTCTTACTTCCTCCTTTTTGTTTACCTGTACAATGGATGCACCAACGCCGCCGTTGAGCCAAACCCAGTGGATGGTGGGAATTATTCCATAGCCAGACACGGAGCAGAAGATGATGGAGCGCAGCCTGTGCCACTGCTGTGTGAGGTAACTGGGGTGGATCTGAGCAAAAAACACTGCCAGGATCATGGCCAGCACAGTGATCAAATACACCTGGCGCCAGTACTGAGGGCAAAAAGAAACAAAGGCAAGTTTGTGGGTTTCTTACCACGTGCAATAGTCAGCTCTGGGCAGAAAGTTTCAGTGACTGAGCACAGTGAGAGCTCAACCTGTCCCTGCCATGAGTGCCAGCAGTGGGTGTCAGTGCAGGGCCCTGTTTGTCAGCTGGCACTGAGGGGAAGGGATTCTGCTGCTTGAGGGCACCTGGCACCACACCCTTTATTCCAAACACTTCCTGCACCAAACATTTTCAGTGCACCTGTGCCTCGTTAGCCCAGTTCAGCTCCTGGACAGCCATGTCTGTGGCAGGCCTTGAGAAGGGAGCTCATTTACTCATCTTCTATTAGATGGAGAGAAAACAAGGTTGTTTCTGCCTCGTAGCAGCTACCTCACAGACAATACTGTTTGAACAAAGTATCTGTGACGGGAAACATCCCGTGATCAGCCTCAGGCACTGGATACAGGTAGGACCTGTAAAGTTTCCCAGCCTTGAGAGAAATTTAAATATTTTCTTGAGGCTTGTGCAATCAGCAGTTGGAAAGGAAAACCTGCATTTGCCTGTCTCTTCAGCTGGCACAGCTCTGCTGAGGTCAGAGGGATGTGTTCCAGTTCCCATCCCTGTTTCCCCACTCCTGTTCTGTTTGGACACCTGTACTGAACCCCCTTCCTGCAGCACAGAAACTACAGTGAGACCACACAAATGAAACCCTGCAAGGACATGTGCTCCTGACTCACATTACTGCAATAGAAGGCATAGAACACCCCTGACACGTAGCAGCCCAGGATCCCAATGGAAATTCCTGCGTAATCCAGTGCCATCCAGCGCCGGCTGGTCTTCTCGGAGCGGTGACAGCAGAACAAGTGATATCCTACTGAGCAAAGCATACAGACCTACACAGAGGGCCAGAGGAGCAGGGTTAATTCCTTACAGAGGAGCAGGGAGCACAGCGAGCTTCAGCTCTGCAGCTGCAGCAGGCACCCGGCCCGTGACACGTTGTGCAGTGCACCTTGGTGCAGGCACTTGTGATCCCTGGCAGCCAGCCATAAAGCTTCTCTGGCAGCAGGGAGGAGGAACAGGGCACTGCAAACCATGATAACCAGTTGCACAAGTAAGAAAAGTGGGCTGGTGAGGTCGAGTGAGCTGAGTGCTCCAGGGAGACACATCTATACCCATACAGGGGGAGGATAAATTCCACTGGGACAAACTGCCCCGGGCAGAGCCCAAAGCCCAAATCTGCCCTGACTGCCCAGCACCCGCTGTGTTCCTTTACTGAGGGAACACACAGAAATTTAACTCTTAACTCCTCATGCTTGTTTGCTCCTCAGCTGGCTTAAAATATTTTCCCTGAGAAGCGTTTGGTTCTCTGTGACCTTCTGCAGGAGCAGGGAGGAGCACTGGAGCAGTGCTTTCCCAGCCAGCGAGGGAGTTCTCCCCACTTGTGGCTGTACAAAGGCATCCTGTACCGGGCAGAGAACACAAACAGTGCCTTTAGCTCTCTGTGTTCTTGCAAGGACAGTGCACTTCACA
This sequence comes from Rhadina sibilatrix, assembly GCA_013400275.1. Taxonomy (NCBI): domain Eukaryota; kingdom Metazoa; phylum Chordata; class Aves; order Passeriformes; family Phylloscopidae; genus Rhadina; species Rhadina sibilatrix. The sequence continues at coordinate 409,335 of VWYO01014089.1, read as the reverse complement.
GCAGCTGCAGTGGCCCTTTGAAGTCTGCTGCGGAAACAGCTTTATTTTACAGACAAGTAAGTCAGGCCACCAGCCCTCCTGCCTTCCCAACCATCAGGCCACGGCTGATCTCCGCGCTCCAGTGCCTGGCCCTTCCCAGCAGCACGCGGTGCGCCTGGAGCCGCGTCAGCCCCGCTCGAACTGCGGGAGCTCTGAGACACGGCCTGGACACACGCACTTGTTTACCACCGACTCTCTTCTATGCCAGCTGTGTTCAGTTTTCCCAGCTTATTCCAGGTCAAATCCGACCCATACCTCGAGGAGCGATGCCACTCAAACCGTGCTGTCCCCGGAGCGACCCGAGCCCGCACAGCGGGAGGGGTTCAGCACCGCCCTGGAGCCGGCGCCCACCTGGAAGCAGAAGAGGCAGACGGAGCAGATGACGAAGTCCTCGCGGGAGGCGCCGGCCGCCGGCAGCACGGCGGTCAGGTCGTAGATGCCCAGCGTGAAGAAGAGCAGGAAGCCGAGCAGGTGGCTCCAGATGTTGACGGTCTCGTTGGAGAGGATGAAGAGACTGAGGGAGAGGAGACACAAGGCGGGGCAGGCGGTGAGCGGCGGCGGCGGCGGGGGAGGCCCGGGGCCGCGGGGCGCGCTCACCTCTTGATGCAGAGGCGGGAGGGCAGGTAGGCGCGGTATCCATCGGTGATGTAGGGGTTGTCCTTCAGGAACACCGGGATCTGCTCGTACGTGTAGAGCCGGATGCCGCGGGGCACCAGCACCGGCCAGTACTGGTAGCTGCCTAGTTCGATGTAGTGCGCGCTGCGCAGCAGCTTCTGGTGCATCCTGCCCGCCGCCGCATCGGAGCGCCCCAAGCCGCCCTCACGGCCCGGGGGCCGGCAGCGGCAGCGGCAGCGGCGCCGGCGCCGGGAACGGCCGTGATGACGTCACCGCGCGGCGCCCACCGATAGCGTCACTGGGCGGCTCCGCCTCGTCCTGTGCCGGCAATGACCGCCAGGCGGCGCCCGAGTGGCGCGCGGGCTTCTCGGAGTCGGCGGAGCCCTCAGGGCGCCTTGGGCCCCTCGGACCTCAAGGAGACGTGAGAGGCCTCAGAGCCGCCGAACCCCGAGGCGAGTCAGACTCCCGGGGCCCCTCAGACCTCTGGGACCGCCCGGGGCCCGTCAGAGTTCTCAAATCCCCGGGGGCCCTCAGACCCGTCGGAATCCCTCAAGCCCCTGAGACTCCTCGGAGCCCTCAGACCTCCGGGTCCTCCCGAGGTGCCTCAGAGTCCCGGGAAGCCTCGGAGCCCTCAGACCTCTGGGATTGCCCTGGACACCCCCCGAGCCCTCAGATCTCTGGGATCGCCCGGGGCGCCTCAGACCTCCGGGCCCCCTCACACCTTCCGGAACCCCTCAGGGCCCCTCAGAGGCCTCAGACCTGCCGGGACCCTCTGGGGTGCCTCAGACTCCTCAGACTCCTGGGGTGCCTCAGACCTGCCAGAACTTCCCGGGGCATCTCAGACTCCTGGGACCCTTCAAAGCTCTCAGACCCTCACGACCCTCTGAGACACCCTGGGGCACCTCAGTCTCTCCCGGACCCCTCACACTTCCAGAATCCCCTGAGGTACCTTGGATGCCTCAGCCCTGGGGTGCCTCAGACCTTCCAGGACCCTCCAGGACTCCTCAGAACCTCTGGACCCATGGGGACTCCCTGGGCCCCCCCCCCCCCGTACCCTTTAGCCCTCTGGAACAACACAGACATGTCTTTGAGCAGTCAGGTGTTCCTCTCATGTGGGCCCGAGTATGCAAACCTCAGTGAGAGAGGCCAGGAACACATCTGTCAGGTCTAAGAACACTGAGGGCTGTCATTCCTTGTGGGAATGGCAATTGCAGTGTGCAAGAGCAATCTCTGGTTGAGATCTCGGTTACTAGCATTCTGGGGGTTTCCCTGTCTACTCTATGAAGTACCAAAAATGTCTTACTAGTGAGAAAGACTCTTCCAAAAGTTTGCATTGCCTCAGTAAGAAAAGTTGTATGTTGTGTACCAGCTGCTTTTAAAGGGTTTTTTTTCCCCTGTGCTGGGGAAGGCCCTGCAAAGGTGTTTGATCTCATTCAACCAAAGGGTATGAGGAGTGTGTGGGGTTTTTCCATGGCAGAGATGTGTGATGTGAAGTAAAAGATGGGGATGATGGAGGTTTAAGATCCACACTGACAGTCAAGGCCAGGTGTTCAGCAGAACCAGCTGTGCTGTCTGACCCCCAGAATTGTGTTACTCCATTTGGTTCCCCAAATTAAGTTGGATTGGGTCAGCAGCAGCTCTTGATTATTTGTACCAATCAATCATTCATTGAGATTTCTTCCTGTTGGTGTCCTGTTGCTCCTGCCCCTGCAGACCTGCTGGTAGCTCCTCCTTCTACTCAGCTGCTCTGCGTGCTGGGTACCTTTTCCCCCTTATGTAACCCCAGGACCTTGGAGTTTCTCAGAGGAATCCTGTTCACAATTATAATTGAGCAGGCTTAGCTTTAAGATACTTGCTTGTGTTTCAACTTCCCGGGATGTATTTGGAGCCTGACCTGGAATGGTTCATTTCTATTTTACTTTGTTTCTGTTTTCTCTTCCATACTGCTTCTCTGGTTCAGGATTTCCCATTCACCCAAGCTTGCAACTAATGAAGTTAGTGAGACTAATTTAGGAAAGAAGCACAGACAAAACACATTCTGCAGGGAGATCCTCAGCTTTAGCTGTTGTGGCAGGAGGAGAGAGCCCCGGATTTCAGTGTGCTGGGGGAAAACTGTGTGCTCTTGCCAGCTCCTGCTGACAGACCCAGGGATTTCTTGTTTGCTCCAGCATCAAACCGCTTTCCTCAAGCCAAAGGGAGATCAGAAGGTTGGTACCGAGTTAAAAACCTTAATTAATCTTAATTGTTCATTGTCTCATTAGCTTACCTGCAAAAAGCACTTTGGTTCTGAGCCTGGTGCAATTTAAATGAACTCCCAAGTGCTTCAAGGGGTTCAGTCAGAAGAAATCGGCACTGACAGCACTTTTTTTTTTTTCCTAAAGAAGCTTTAATTGGCTGTTAAGTTAGAGCTTTGAAGCTTCAATAGGAAGAGTGTTATAGGTTAAATTAATAGGGAAAATTGAGAAACAATTAGGGCAGCTTTAAATTAATTACTTACACTATTTATTTTGAGTTTATTGAACAATTGTGTTGTATGTGCAAGGGATTGAAATTAGCCATCTGTGCGAGGTAGCTTTGACCTAAATTGACCTTCCTGGGTAAGTAAGTAGCTTGCCCTAGTTCCTACACCAGATCTTGAATTTTACAGGCAGATGACATTAATTGGAACAAAAGATGAATGTGCTTGAGAGGTTCCATACTTTTCTGTTGGGACTGGAGTCAGCTGTCCAGATAGAGGTAGGGAAGGCTTTCAGGGAGGTGGCTGAGGAGGTCACCCAGCAGCTGAACTGTCTCTGTTCGCCCTCCCTTGCCTGCTGAGGAGCACATCGGGGGCAGGTAGCTGAGGAGCAGCTGCAAGGTGTGGAGGAATGGCCGGTGCCCTCGGCAAGGAGCTGTGACCTGACCCTGTGCCTGGCCAAGGGCTCGGGGCTCTGCGGCTCCGGACTGACAGGGCACTGTGAGACAGCAAGAGCCGATGGCTCAGGAGGAAGCTCCCGGGCTCTGGCGGCTCAGCCGGGAAGGTGACAAGCGCCCGGGGAATCCTTTGACCCGGGACCTTCCCGAGGCACCAGCTCAAGCTGCTGCTGTGTGTCTGCACCACATTAAAATTATTTAGGGAGCCAGAGATCTGGGGCTCTGCCACTGAAAACCTGGTCGGACCGTGAGAGATTTCAGGATCTGTTTTTGCCCTGCTCCGTTTATGCGCTGGTTTTCCAGGGAGCAACCGGGTGAAGAACAATGATCCCAGACAGCTATCTCAAATGTTGATGGCAGAATGTGAGCAAACCCCAAAGTGGTTCAATATTAAAACTGAAAGGGTGAAATATTCTCGGTACTGAGTGTTGAGGCACTGAAACTGGTTTTTCCGCCCCCGCTTTCCCTAACTGTAGCCGGCCCGTCCCGGCCGTGCTGCGGAGCGGGACGGGATGGCTGCCAGGAGGACCCGAGGCCGTGGGGGTCGGGGCATCCTCCGCGCTCATGCCCAGCTCTCCCTGCAGGTGTCAGCCTTGCTCCACGCTACCGCCCGGCCTGCCGCCGCGCCTGCCTCCCGCCAGCTGCCTCGTCATCCTCACCCTCATGCCCTAGAGCTGGGCCCGTGCCAGCGGGGCCGGGCCTTGCGGTGCGTGTCGGGCTGGCTCCCACTTTGGTCCTCTTCTGAAGTGCCCGGCAAAATGCCTCCTCCCGAGTTTTTCACATTACAAATAAGGAAACGGGAGGTGCTCTGGGACTCCTTTCCCCACTATTGGAATCCGCTGCTCTGGGAGAGTTCAGCTTACTCTGAGTTTTCCAGAAAAGTCAGACTAGTGCCTGGGAATTAAACCTTTTATCAGGCTGCCTTAGCTGGGAGAATGCGTCTTGGAGAGTTGGTGGAAGGCACTGCACATCTTCCTCTGCATTGTGTCTATAGCAGTGTTAGTGGATAGCTCAGGGTTTCTTTGCCTGTGATAAACAATTGTGTTTTCCCTGGGCACAGGAAGCAGGAGGGATATTGGAATGCTGTGTGCAGCAATTTGGCAAAACTTGTGGCTGAAGTATAGGCACTGTTTTATGGCCACAGAGACCATGTAGCTGTTCTTGTTCAGGAGTGTCTGTGTGCACCAGACCGTGCGTGACATCGGGAGGGGAGAGATTAAAGCCCCTTGTCAGGTACAACACAGGAATCCTGTCTTCAGTTCTTGGAAGTAGCCACAGCAGCTGTGCAATGGATTCCTGGATGTTGGTACACACTGAAGTCACATACAAAAAACTAAGACTAGCCTTGTAGGAGTCAAAGAGGCTTTGAAAGACAGAAGTGTGTGTGTGTGCTGCAAGAATAGAAATCCCAGGACAGCTCTGATCCACCAATTCCCTTCATAAGGGAACACTACGAATGCAAGTATCTTGTGTTTGATAATGACTTTAATACCAAGAAAGCTTGATTTCAAGGTCGTCTTTCCTGAAGGTCTTCTCTCCTCCCATAGTCCCCACTAGGAATTTTGTGGCCAAGCTCTCCGTGGTTTCCTGCAGCTCCTCGGTTTAGCACTGCGGCTTCCAGGAGTGCCGCAGACAGACCTGCTGACATCTGTGTGGGGGCTCGGCTCTCTTTCCTCTCCTCTCCCCCCCATGGAGAGATGCCATGTGATGTCACTGAAGTGACTTGGTTTGGTAGGGCTCTTTCTATTTTGTTGGGGTTTTTTTGTTTTGTTTTGGTTTTGTTGTTTTTTTTTTTTTTTCTTTTTTTTTTTGTTTTTTTTGTTTTTTTTTTTTTTCTTTTTTTTTTTTTTTTTCAGGGAGCGTTTTTGTTTTTTGAATCAATCCCTTTGGCTTTCAGCTCCAGCTTCTGAATCTCGGCATCTGTCAGTGGTGTGATAAATTCTCTTTGGTGATAAGAGAACAGCTGCCAATAGCAGGAGCAGGGATGGCATTTGGGTTTTTTTCCTGCTGTGTGAGGCCTTGCAGTCAGCAGAATCACCCTGTGCACACAGCGGAGAAGGCACCACTCCTGCCCAGCCCACTGTTCTGCCGCCAGTTTTGCAAGATCTTATCCCTCCACATTAAGCAGATGCACATGAACAACTGTGCAGCATAACAGAGTCCTGAACTGAAGGAACTGGAAGTAATTGACAAATGACTTTATTTTTGGATATATTCTGAAGGTGGAAGTGGTATAGGGCCAATAAAGAAATCTTTTTTGAGAACTTAAGGGATTTTCAGGGAAAGAGAAAAGTTGCTTTGGAAAGATTGTTTATCATGTGGGTGGTGTTTCCTATCACAACAGTCTGCTTCCAGTGAAATTGGAAAATAGAGGGGAAAAAAATTGGTAGAGGAAAAGAAGTCCTTTCTGTGGAGTCCTGAATCTTAAGTGCATCAGATTTGGGTTTTTTGTTTTTCGTATTTAAAGGTTTCTTTAACTCCAGTCTGCCTATGAAATTTCATCACAGTTGGAATTCATGCCACAAGAGAAGGCATTTCAAGACCAATTAGTCTGACGAGTGATGTTTTGTTTCTCTAGTTGGAGTAAGTTTAGTTGATGTATTTATAAGGAAGGTGAAACTCCAGGAATTGTGGACGACTTTGGTCCATTAGGTAATTTTGGAGAAGTACGGGGGTTTGGGACTTGGCTAAAGAAGGAACCAGACCACTCCTATGGAAGTCTGAGGCTCCTCTCACCTGGTTGGAGTTGAACAGCAAATTTACCAAAGGGGATTGTGTTTCTGAGGCACTTTGAAAGTCAAACCAGCCTTTCTGTAAAGTCATCAAAGGTTTTCCTGTAAAGCCTCACTGCTGCTGATGGATATTTCCAGGTATTTGAATGTTGTTCTAAGTAGGACCATAGACACACATTCTCATTTGGTTCTGATGAGGATTTCTACACTGAAATCAATTGGGCCTTTTCCAAAACTCCTTCCAAACTTTTCGTGTGCTTTTTAATCTCATTTATGAAGCACTGCTTTAATCCCAAACAAGGTCTGGGTATTGGCATTTGGGATGATCTCACTGCACTTCCTTTTGGCTTGTTTTTTCGTCATCTGCCAAGATGAACACATGCAAATCATGTTTTTTTCCTGTCTGTGTTGCTAAATGCCACAATCTCTGCTAAGTCGCAGTGGTGTAGTTTGAGAATTGGTGATATCAAAATGAAGGTTTGCCTTGCCTCCAAAAATGCTCCAGAAAGATCCAGGGAATGGGAAGGAAATAATTGTGTTTGGCTCACTGCACCATGGATATTGTTACCTTCTACCTGCCAGGTTGAGGTTTTCCCCTTGCTACTTAGTTACTCTTCGGATAGGTTTTCCTCAGCTGTTTTGGTTACTAAAATTGGAATTCCATGATCTTCTGAAGATACACAGGTCATTTTGCCTCTTTGATCTTCATTCTCTGTCCAGCTTCACTAAATCATGGAGGCTTTTATGTGCCATGGAGGAGGCCATGTATTAGGAAGTGCTGGGAAGTCGGTGAAGAGCCAAGTACAGTATAACAAGTCCTGCAATTGCTTTTAGTCCCTTATTTTGTAATGTCTTGTATTTGTCCACTTTTCATGCTAGTGGATGCCCCAGTGCTATCTCCATATGGGCCTGGGAGACCTAGAATGCACCTTTTCAGCTGTTACTTGGACTGAAAATTCTCTGCAGAGAAGAGAGGGAAGGGAATCGGTAACCTGCTTTCCCACCTAATTTTTACCTTTTTTCATCAAATTATTTGACCATGCAATCTATTTCTTCCACGTATTTAAGCTAACGTGTTGATTTTTTAAAGCTGTCAAACATTAAGCAGAGTCCACAGAAGATTGTTTCCCAGTCTTGGAAGCTTCTGTTGGAATTTCCTTCTGTCCTTGCCATTTCCTTTCACAAATCGTGCTGTGTACTGTATCTCATCAGTCATACAGAACTCACCAGCATGTCCCACCAGTGGCTGTGGAGCACTTGGATTTGACCAGTCTCGAGAATTCTGTTCTGCTTCTGCTCCTCCTCTCTCTGTGACCTCGGAATGACAGTAACCCAGTGTTTTGGGAAAAACGAGGCAGTGATTGAACTTCCGTCTGTGCTGTGCACATTTGAGCCGTGAGGAGTTAGAATTCTGCTACTCTTGCCCAAAGCCCGTCTTGATTCTGTTTGCTGTTTTCCTACAGTTTGCTAAGCTGATGGATGCCTTCTGACGGTGTTCTGCCGTCGGAGTGACTGCTGGGAGGAAAGCTTTTGCTCCGCAGAAGACACAGTGCTGGAGCCACAGTTGTGTCAGCCTGTGCTGTGTCACTGGGAAGTGATCTCACCAACATGTGAAGCGTGCTCTTGCCCCGCTGAGATCTGATTCCCGCCGACATGCCGAATGGCAGGAGTGACTCCTGAGAGCCTACAGATGATCCTTGCTGCCGGGGAGGCGTTTGGAGCGGGAATGCGAGAGCAGCGTGGGGATGTGGAGCTGTTCGCAGCTCCCTTGCCTGTCCTAGGGCCGTGTGCCATGGAGAGCCATCGGGCTTGGCCACTCTGGCTATTCCTGGCAAGCTGGGACTTTTTCAGCAGGCTCACAAGGAGTTGAATGGCTGCAGATGCTTCCTCCTGACTGGAGCTAGGAGTTTGAAGGGCAGCTGAATTTGCTAATGTTGGTGCTTTTGTGCGGAGTGTGAGAAATTGTGATGAGGCATGAGGCAGAACAGCTTGCTCGATTGCTGCTGGAGTGACTCCGCAGTGCTGACAGTAGTTAAAAACATGGCTTTGGTGCATAGGCTTAGTTAATATATAGAGCTTGGAAGGCTGCTCGGAACAGCTATGGGCTCTCTCTCTCTGTCTCTTTTTAGTAGAGTCGCTTCCCTGCCCAGAACTGCACTTTAATTTTCAGTCTCTTTAGGGTCATTAGAGAAGACTGACATTTTGGGAACATTTGTATAGTACACGTCTGAATAACAGTATCCATGCTTTTTCCTGCAAGGGGATGTGCAATGTGGTCAGGGTTATTTTCCAGGATGTTAGCAGTGATGACATTTTTTGTTGCAAGTATAAAACATGGTGTTCTCTTTGCTGGAGAGTTAGTCCAAAGACTCAGCTGGGACTAGAACCAGGATATACTGGACAGGCTGCGCTTTCTTGGGACCACAGGACACAGGACCACTGGGTTAACTTCCCCAGAAGAGCCTCTCCTGCAGTAGGAAAGTGACTTTAACTGCTTGGCCCTCTCTAGTGCATAGCGAGCAGGAAGAGCAGGTAACTCTGCCACCTGTGAGGAGTCTGGCTGGGCCTGATGGGACAAAGACCACACTGAATATTGCTGATACCTCACATCCAAGGTGTCATCCTGCTTGTGTTCAGGCAGCCTGGTCTGCGCTCACCCTCACCTCCTTGGCTAGCCAGAAGCTGTGTCGGTGGTCTGGGAAGAGAGACCTCTTAGTTGCTGCCTGGCCTTGTTGGTCCTGCTGCTGCAGGAAGCAAAATCCCAACAGAAGCATGTCTTGCAGGCAGCTGGGAAGGGCTGTGGTTCCTCAGGTCACAGGGAGACCTGCCGCTGCCAGCCAGAGTGAGAGGGAGCTGCAGGATGGGCAGTGACAACCCAGGAGAACAGATGACCTTGACTGCACATCCATCTGAGTCCTTTCAACTTTGTCAGAGCTTTTCAGGTAATTTTCTCAATTAACGAGGGATGTGCCAGCTGGTTCAAAGGTGGGATCAGATGGGGAACTCAGTCACTCATGTTGGCAGTCGGTCCCTCTGGTGATCCTGCTGACTTCAGTGGGGAGGGAGATTCACCCAGGACAAGGGGGATCCTTCCTGTGCAGTGCCAGCAGCTCTCCTTACAGAGTACAGGTAGGGGAATGATCGAAGAGACAGCAATCTTGGGTCTTTTGTTTAGCCTCAAAGTATTCATCCTTGTGTTCTCCAGGTTAAGACATGCATCAGCTCATGGGAGTGGATGCCAAATGCTCCTGGAGTTGCTGAAAGAATATTTATCAACATTTCTCTCTTCACCACATTTCATAAAAAAAAAAAAAAACCAAACCAAAAAACTATAAAAAACCCAATTAAAACCTGCAGCCTCATTATTATTTCAGTGTAACTTGTGCCATGAGGAGATCAAGCAAGCATGTCAGTTTGTGACTGTCAGCGTGAAGAGACCAACTGTGGCTCTGTGTGTGAGCGAGTTCTGGGCATGCTACGTCAGGGGCACTGGTGAGTTTCTTTCAGGCTGCTGGAATGCTTTTGGGGGGGGTTGTTTGCGGGGGTTTGTGTTTGGGGTTTTTTTTTGATGGACTAGTAAGTTATTAGGATGTGGACTTGTCAAACAGGCTTGCCAGGTTTTCAGCAGTCATCCCAAGTGGACTGCCTAAAAAAGGGCTGGCACTGCATCACATGGAATGACCGATGATATGTCATATATTTTTAATGGGCAAAATGTTTTAATAAACATTCTCCCTCCTAAAATACTGGATTTTAGAATAGGTTTTAGCCTTGAGCCATGTAGCTACCCAGCTGTGAATTTTATAAGGCAACAATCTCCACACCATTAGATGTTATGACTGATATGCCAGTGATGGCAGTAGCAAGTATTTCCACACATTAAAAAAGTTTCCAGTAGCAGTTAAAGGAAGTATGGCTCTACTTGAAAGATTTTCTCAGCTCAAAATTAAAGCAATTTAATAAAATTACAAATTCAGGCATGTACTGTTTTCTAGTGAGCTGCAAGTTCTGTGTATTGAAGCCATGCTGATTGCTGTGCCTGGCAGCTTTAATCACATCACCTGACACTTTTGAACATCAACATTATTTTTCTTTTCGTGTGCTTTCTACATCCTTAGCTGCTCAAAATTCAGCTGAAAGGTTGCATGATGGGGCAGATGAAACCCCAGCGTGATCTGCTACAGTTGTCTTGGTTCATAGGACATCCTGTTTGGGTTGTTTGGGGTTTTTTCTGGGTTGCAGCAGTTGTCTTGTTTTATTTACAAGTGTTTGAGACCAAGTCTCAAGTTGAAAGGTGAGCCAGTGATCCCTCTTTGGGTAACCCAAGTCCCTCCTTTACAGTGACTTTTGTGCAGTGATCATTAAATCATGTAGCCTGTTGAAGATCTGTTTTCCTCAGCCTGAACCTACTAGCAAGTCAAATACTGATCTTCTTGAAAATGTCTCGCCTCTTATCCACCATCAGAGAGAGTGAAATCTGAGTGTTTGTGTGTGTCTAAGAGAGCTGATAGTCCTGAGCTTCTGATCTTTGCTGTTTTTTCTTGCCTCCTCTGTGAGATGTAGTGATCCTTTGTTTACACATGGCATAAGAGAGTTTAGAAAGTTGAAAACAAGTGTTGTCATTTATGGGCTCTTTGCTATCTGGGATAAAGCAGATGTGGTTTTTGTGATTAACTTTAATTTAAGTTTGGCACTGGGGCATTTATTTGCTTTACAGAAGATCCCTTTTTTTTCAAACTAAAGGGTTTTGGTTAAAATTCCAGTAGTCATTCAGAAATTCTGCATAAAGTCATTCTTTTAATAGTTTACAATTAGTTTCAAGCTGTAGAAGGTGACAGCAGGCTTTCTGTCATGTCCCTTAGGACAGAAATAGAAGCACAAACATGGCCTGAAAAATCTGATGAGAACTGATACCAGGGTGGTGTTAATCCTTTGCAGCCTGCACATTTCCATCCAGCATTGGTGCTGCCAGCTCTCTGGTGAGCTGATAGAGCTGTAGTGAACACTCCAATGGCTCAGCTGTGTCCTGTCAGGTTTTTTTCTTCTGGTCTCACTAAAAGGTGCTCCCATTTCTAGCAATGTAGGAAGGAACTTTTCATTGCTGCTTGTGTGGTAATTTGTTTTACCAGCAAATAGGGATTCCATAACATTAGACTTTACAGATTTGGTATGTCTCTGGTTTTGGTGGCTGAACCATAAGACCCTTGAAGAGAAGTTAAAAATTGCTTGTGCAGTTTGACATCTTTTTTTTTTTNNNGTGTGTTTTTTTTTTTTTTTTTTTTTTTTTTTTTTTTTTTTTTTGCATTTAGCTAGATGGTGGCCTTCTTTCCACAGAGGAATGATGAAACAGAGGAACTGTTACTCCACAGTTTTGGCATTATCTGTTGATGATGGCCAGGGAGGAGAGAACCCAGGGGTCCTGGGTGCTGGCTGCTGTAAGGGTAAATGACACCAAGCAGCCTCTGTCCCACTGGGCTTTTTGGTTCAGAAGATCCATCACAACAAAGGAATTAAAATACCTCAGACAAAGTCATTGAACCAGGTCCCCACTCAGGAGACTGTTGTGTTCACCTGGTGGTCTCGTGGTGTTCTTAGCAAAGGAGTGAAAATAACTTTGCCTGATGCTCTGGTAGAGGGTAAGGTTTTGGAAAAGCATGTCCAGATGTGCCTTTGGTTGTCTCATTTCCTGTTTCTCATACTTCAGAGCAAGTGACAGGACATCCCCAGCTCTGAAGTTCCTGTGGTGCCCAAAACTCTCCCAGGGATTTATGCAGCCTTATCGCCTGCACTCCTGAGCAGGCTTAGGGATCTGCAGGATGGGATTTGGCAGTGAGCAGGATAAAGCCTTCCTGCAGGTTATCTCTTGTGATGGCATCTTGTTTCCTTACACTGGCCACGTGTCACTCGCTCCCATACCACTCCTCTCCCTGTTTCTCCTGTGGTGTCTGTAAGGAGCATTAGTTAAATGGCAAATAAATCTGATTTCTCTTGGATGAAAAATTGAGTCTGGTAAGTTGCTGCTTGTTTTGCTTTGACTGCTGTGTCTATTAGGCAGTGATTTCTGGCACTTTCTCCTTGCTGCTGTCACCCCTCATAAACTCCATTCCCAGGGACCTGACAAACTTGTGTGGCACTGGAGAGCAGCGTGGCCTCCCTGCTGCGGGAGGGTGTTCCTGCCCCAGCTGCCCGGCCTTCCCCCTGGAGCTTGGGGCCGGCGGAGAGCTGCAAGCTGGGTGCTGTGCTCTGGTGTTGCAGGGAAGGCCACAGCAGGTGGTGGGGAGCAGGGGGCTGTGGTGGGGAGGAGAGACTGGGCTTCTGCCTCTGCCGCGTTATGTCCAACCCATCCTGGGGTGGAGATGAAGCAGGAGGAGGCAGCACAGCCACCTCATTCCATGTTTCTCTGTGTGCCAGATGTCCCTGCGGGCTGAGAAGAGCACTTTGGCCATGAGGACAGGGGCAGAGGGACCCCGTGCGTGTGGTGTCATCAACGACCATCTCCTCCTCCCCAGCACGCTGAGAAGGGACAGGTAATGCTCTTCTTTCCTGGGGGAGGACGAGCTGCGGCAGCCCATCTGTTCCGTGTGACAGCACATGGAGCCCCGATCTCCAGGTGCCCCCGGGAAGCGCCGCCGCGGTAGCGGGAGGGCAGCGCCGCGCCCGCAGCACGGCGCTGGCCCGGCCTGTGCAGGGATCTGGTTAAGTCTTGAAAGACTTTGTGGGTTATGACATTCCCCTAAATGTGCTGAGCTTTCTTTAACCTTTCATAAAACATTGTGATCTTTATGGACTGTATCATATTGTGCAGTAATGTGCTTTATTGTCCACAGAATAAGCTTTTCTTAAAGATAATTGGAAAGCTGGAAATGGCTGCTATCGGCTGATTTTTTTTTTTTTTAACACATTATTTCTGAAATGGGCCTGGTGTAATAATGACCCTATCTGCTCAAGATTTAAGATTTGTCTTGGCAGAGAAAATTGATCCATTTCACCTTTGTCTAATGGAAATTTTTATCTGGGATTATCTGTTTATGTAAATGAATGTTCCTCTGAAAAGAGAACTTGAGGGGGCTGTAAATCTCAGTGACACTTTAGTTTCATGGGGGGAAAATTGGAAAGGATTCTAGTATTTATCTGACTGAAATTGGTTATAAAAACAGAATTATCTTGGTGTACCTGCTGCATCTGATGTTTCCTGGAATTTCATTACTTTTTTGAATAATGCGGCATCACACTACATAGAGGATTCACTGTGATTAGCCCTGAAATTGTTGGGGGGGGTGTTTGCCAGCACTGTAATTATCAGGAAAAGGCAACGTGTTTGGGGCAGTGGGATTCTGATTCCTGCCCTAATGGGTACCAATTAGCACAGTCACATTATTCAGAGGCTCTGAGGAGAGCAGGGGATATATACCACATGACTGTTTTTCCTTACAAGTTACGTGGGGCTTTTTTAAACTGAGGAGTGAACCTAATTACAGAGGAAAATGTCTTCGGGTAATCAGCTTTTGTTTACAGTTTGCAGAACAGGACTGTGAATGTAGCATTTAAACTAATATTCTAAACTAATCATCTTTAAAAGCAGTTTTGCTATTAAAGAGACAGCCTAGGGATTTTTTGCCAAGTTTTCTCCTGAGCTCTAGATGACACATCCTGGCCGGGCTATATCACGGCTGGGATTGCCATTCCAAACACAACGTTTGGCTTGTGCCTGCTAACCATTCAAATGTTCCTCTAAGATGCTGCTGGAAGTACTGCCTCTTCTCTGGCACTCCATGGCACTGACCAGGAAAGGAGAGTGGGGGTAATGGACCTATTGCTGTATTGCTATGCAAGAAGATGCAACTTTTAGGATTATTTTAAAATTAATCAGGATGAAAACCCCATGTGTTTTCACATGAAGCAAGGCTACTTTCCTTGCTCTCTGTGACAAACCAAAAAGGATTTTGTAGGCATAACAACATGATGGTGTCCTTTGCCCATGCCCAGGTGGAGCATACATACACAGAAAAATACACATTGGACATAAACACACATTTAACAGGTGAAGCTTTTGGTTGCTATTGCTTAGCCTGAAATTCCCGCTCATCTGGAGCAGAGGAGAAGTGGTTTGCATCTAGGAGCCATCAAAGAATGCACTCCAAGGTACAAAACAATTCCCCATATTTGTACATCTAATTAAGTGGCCTGATTTTCAAGCATCTTTCAAAGCATGTTGCTGGCTCAGAGCTTTCCAAAATCACCCCCTGGCCCAGCTGCCCAAGTGGAGGATATGAGTCTGATATGGGAGGTGGATCTTCCCAGTCTTCCTGGGCTGATTGCAATTGGAATTACACCTGAGGCTCTACTGGGGAGGGGATTTCCTCTTTGCAGTTAAAAATCACAGCTCCAGCTGGTGCTGTGCAGACGTGCACCAAGACTTCATCAGTCTAATACAACAGTAAGCACTAAAAATATTTTTAAAAGCTTTTGCAAACAGAAAATCAGCACTTAACCATGGTTTTTACTCTGTTATAGTTCCAGATCCTAATGTTGCTCAACATTAAATAAAATAAAATGTTGCTCAATTAATTTCCATAAAATTTCAGACAGCAACGTTCCCTGCCCAAGTTCTTTACTTTTGTGACTTTTTGCTTCACATTTCAGGCAGTCATTTCAGTTGGAAGTATACATTATTACCAGTTCATTAAATCCAAAATAAATGAAGTGGAAAATTACAGAACTCCATGGATTACAGTGCACCCAACTCAAAATAGAAGTGTGTGATTAAAAACAAAATGGTCTGCATTTTAAAAATGGATTAATAGTTTTGGGCCCAGCTGGCCAAATATCACATGAAATGTGTTTTCAGACTAGGAGTAATGTAAAATAAATGTCACTAACGGTGCTCAAGGTGGGCCTCTACAAGCACAGGACTCTGCAATATACAGGCTCAAAAAAAATAAAAAGAAAGAAATAGATGTATTTGTAGTGTAAAGGACTGAAATACAGGAAAGGCACTTGGACAATGTAGGGAGAAGGACAAGGCTTTGCTTTGCCTCAGCTGAACTGTAAAGGCACTTGTAATTCCTGCAGAACTGGAGCATGGCTAGGCTCTGCAGCCTTGCTTGTTTGCTTTCAAAGTACCAGTGATGATAACCATGGAAAAATAACCACAATGACTCTCACAGGCAGAAGAATAACAACAAATACATTCCTAGACAAAAGCCCTGGGGCTTGAGAACAGTTTGGTTGGCAGCATGCACAGCCCAGCATTAGGTGGCATTGTACAGGTAAATTGCCTCCTCCTTGCAGCACAGGCAGTTGGAAGGAGGCAGCTTGCAAGAGGTGAGCGTATGTACAAACAGCTGTGTCTTTACCCTCTGCTCATTTCCCCTGCTCTGGGTCCTGTTTCACCAGAGGTTATGACAAATGAGACTAAATGAGTGGTCAAACAGGTCTTTTTTATCTTGTGTCACTGTTAACAGTGAAGTAGAAAGTGAAGTTGGGAATGAGGCAACATGAGAACAGACAGGTAGGTATTTTGCAACAGAATTAAAAATGGATTTCCTCATGGCTTTTTACCAGATCTTCCGGGCTTTGGAACTATTCCCAGGTTGGGATAAGTCTTACTGTTCCTCATAAGGTGCAGAGGAAGAGAACATTTTGCAAAGTCTGGCATAAAGCATATTAAACACTAAAGGAAGAATCAAGTTTGCACAGTTCAAAACTCAGCAGGATTTTTTTCCTGGTTTGTGCTACAACAGTATTTAACTGCTGCTCTTGGGCTGTGCTTTGTGTGCGAGTCAGATCTGGAGAAAGGGACTTTTTGCTACACAGTGGACAGTTTGCACATTCAGAATTGGGGTTTCCTCACTTGTGTGGAATTTAATGTCTCTCTGGCTTGTGTGGCAGAGCACGGCACTCCTGCATCCCTTCCTCTGTTCTACAGCCTCCAAGAGCTGTTCTACACAATGGAGAATGGAGGAAGGGGGGGGGAAAAAGGGCCATCTGTAGCTGCAGATGGGGATTTGTGGACGGGGTACAAGTTGCAGTCACTGAGTAAGCAGAGATGCCCAAAATATGTCACCTAAATTGACCAATCAGGCTGGGAAGGGGAGCATTAGCCTGTTTGGATGCGTGGTCGGACAGACCCACCCCAGCAACTGTGCAGCACACGCAGGCAGCCAGGAACTCCATCAGCTCCCTGCTGCGCTCTGCAGCCGGAGAGACGAGCTGCTTTTACCTGGCAGCTTGGCACAGACCTCCTCCCACTAGCAGGTGTCACTGGGCTTGTTCAGAACATGTTGCAAGAAATCTATTCCTTTTAATGTGTATGGTTTTTAAAGGGTTGATGTGAGATCTTTTATACTGTTTGTGAGCTCCGAGATGCAGTTTGGTGACCAAGTATTGTGATGCTGCAGTTGGTGAATGGATTGTGTTTTGTTTGACCAGGTGACAACTAGGCTTGCTCCAGTTACCTAGATTTCTGTTCTAGGAGATGACGAATCCCCTACAATGCTGCATTTATTGGGGACATTAATTCTAAGGAGGAAAGCTCCTCTGTCCTGTTCTTGGAGAAAGATTTTCTTAGGGTGGAAGCCATATGCATTCCTGTGCACCACATCTGTTCAATGTTATTGCAAGCTGGTGAACCTTTTCTTTGCATTCCCTTCCGAAAGAGCTCATCAAACTCAGCCTGCTGTCCATTGAAGTGTTTGGTTTTTTTTTACTTCTATTGACTGTTCCAGCTTGCTGTTGTCCTGCTTCAGGAGAGGCTAGTGCTGCAGAGCTGGGAGGTGGTGGTTTGGCAGAGTTTTCTCTCAAAGCAGGCTGGTCAGTGCTGAAGGGGCAGGTGGGTTCCTTGCACACTGATGGACTGGTCTGGATAGGCAGAAGGGAATTAGGTAAAAGGAAGACTTAACTGTGGCAGTATGAGTTCTCTCTATGAGGAAAACCTCAGTGAGGGTGATGAGCTCATGGAGTGGTCTCTGAGGTGGAAAGTTTGCAACTAGGATCTTTTGAAGCCAGGGAATTTCTCATGAGGATCAGACATTTGTGCCTTAACACATCTTTCATCCTGATAGACTTCCCACAGCTTATGCTCACGTCAAAAAAGTCAACCTGCGCTCCCTCAGAGGATGTTCTGAGGAGGCCATTGAGTCCTGTCCAGACTTGCAGGACAGGAGGTGGGACAAGGCTTGTACCTGTGAGGAGCACTGTGTAGGGTTGTTGGCCACTCACCGCTATCAAAGTATGTGTCATCTTTAGTCAAAGCCTGTTGGCAGCCCTGTCGGTTCTGCAGTGAGGGATCTGCAGCTACTGAAATGGAGTAGCTCTAGACCCCCAGGAGCACAGCTGAGGTCACAGGTGCTCTGGGCAGGCTAAACACAGTAACTTGTACGGCTGGTCCCATGCACTGCTCATTGCTCCTCTCCAGGAGGATTTTAGGGTCTCAGTGTATGCCACCTTTCCTAGTGAGCTCTTGAGATCTGTAAGCTCAGCTGTAAGAACTGATGTGGAGCAGAGAGGGGGACACCAGTGCAGCTGCTTTGGCTGCCTTTCCCTGGAAGCAGTGGCAAACAGGTGCCGGATGCAGCTGTAAAGCAGGAGTGAGGGGAGGTTCAGCCACAGGCTTGGGGTCTCTCAGCTGAGGGGTGAGATTCAAACTGCCATGAGCGCTGCTGAGGGTGCGTTGGGGTTTCAGGCCTCAGCCAGCAGGCTGTGCTTGGGCATACTGTGTTTGTCTGCCAAGTACCCAGAGCCAGGTTTTATTTCAGAGAGCGTACTTGTGACCGGGGCGGTTCAGCCTTGCAAGCGTTTTCTTCGTCCGTATTTCATGCCACTTGTTCTTTGATATGGGGCCTGGTGTTTTGTGAGCTGTAAAGTATGGTGAGCCTGCTTTTGCAGGACTGCAGAGCAACAAGCCTCCTTGTAATGCCTTTCAGGATGGCTCCATTATTAAATAGTGTCACAGAGAATACTCCCTTTTATGTAGGGGGCAAGTGTAGTGTGCTTCACAAATCATCCAGATAAAAGCTGTATGCACAGGGGGTAGCATTTTCTTTAAGGTATGGTATCTTTCTCTGTTAGCTTTAAAGCTAACACCTACCCACACTTCCTTGTTTGGGCAGCTGGCACAGGAGACTGGTGTGGATTCCTGGCTGCTCCCATGTTTGATAGCAGATGTGTTTTTGTGGTTAGAACCAAAACTATGTGACCTGGAGTCATTAAAACTTTATCCCTCAGTTATGTAAGAGCAGTGAAAAGAGACACTCAGGTACCAAGTGTGCTTGGCAAAACAGGTCACTGTGACAGTACCTTTGGTCGTGTTGGTGTTGCTGTCTGAACACTGAGAATGAGGGCCTTAACTGAAAGGCATGTCAGGGTTGTCAGGCAACTCTCGCCTTTCCCTTCTGGAGGCTTTTCTGATTTCACAGGACCTGTAGTTCCTGAGAGCTGGCACACAGCTGCCACCAAACTGTCTGCCTGCCCCAGCTTTGTTTGGCCCTGCTATCTGTTCTTCACATGCTGACTGGAAGTGGAGGTTCTTCCTCCCAGCCCCGCTCCTGACTCTGGCTCCCTGCAGTGACTACGTGCCTTTGCCTCTCTGCAGCCTTTGGCTGTGGGCCCTGTTCTACATCTAGCCAAAGGCTGCATCAGCTTCTGGGTGTTGCTGTCCCCTCCCACGCTTTCCTCTACCAGTACTCCTCACTCCAAGTTCCCCTACTCTGCTTTCCCCATACCTCCTCCAAATTCCCCCTCGGCTTTCTCCCCACTCCCCTCCCTCACCCAACAAAGTCTTAGGTTCTTCCCGCTTGTAATTTGTCGCTAATCAGCTGTCAGTGTTGGAGCAATGATGAGAGGTTCATCTCTTGCTGAGGGTAATGGCCTTAAAAGTCACCGAGTCAATGTCAATGGGATCGCTCCAATTCAATCAGAGCCCTGGATGAGGAATGGCCCCCGCTGACATTAGCACTCATTTTGAGCCCAAGCATCTGGGCCCTAGTAAATAACCATCAGTGGGTGGGTCCGGGGGACAGGTCATTAGCCCCACGAAAAATAAATATCGTTTCCCTTGATGGCTGCGAGTAATTTAGCTCAGACGAGGAAATTTCACCCTAGATTAAGTATGATGAGCCAATATCAGTCAGAGGAGGCCAAACAGTGAGAGCTTGATGAGATAGAGAGAAATTTATATGCAGCTGGCTGAATGCAAGATGAGTTTAAAGAAATTATGTTCTCCTCCACTCCTTGTCCGTGTGCAATGCCAGGCACTGTGTTCCCGCGGCTGCCACCCCCTCCCCACGCCCTTGGGGCTCCCCCAGCGCACAGGCACGCGTTTGTGGGCTGCAAGGCCCGCCCGGTGCCATCCCCGCCCTCCGCACCAGCAGCAGCCCGTGCTCTCGCGGCTCCGGTGCCGATGGCTTTCGCAAGCGCTGGCTCGGAGCCGGAGCGGCAGCGGCTCCTGGGGAGGCTATGCCACGGCCGCGGGCTGCCCTGCCTGTTCCAAGGCACCGAGGGGCTCCACGGTGCCAGAGGCGGTCCAGGCCAGTGCCTGCTCCTTTCCTCCTGCCTCCCTCTGCGCGTTTGCTCTGTGTGCTTTCTGTGTTTGTTACTTATTTAACCCATCAATCCTGCACACGATATGCTCAGCAGCTATTAATTCCACCCCTCCAGCCCCTCTTTATTGGGAGCACACATGGGGAGTTGTGTTTTATGTCTGCTGGAGACAGTAAGCAGGCAGCGTCTCTCCCCCATTGGCCCAGCTCTGTATCCTGGAGCTGTGGCTGGAGGCTGGCTGGGGTCTGTCCCCCAGCTGTGGCTCAGAATACAGATCAGGCACGCTGCAGTAACCCCTGCAGCTCTTCCTCTTTGCCAGGCTTTTCAGACGGACTCTGGGGGGACAGGGACACAAGTACAAGATGACCCCCATGGGCTGGAGTGCCAGAGGAAAACCAAAGCAGGACAAGAGCAGACAAACGAACAGAAGGCAGACGGAGAGGCAGCTTATTTTGCAGAGGCAGGAAGGAGGGAATTAGGAGTGGAAGGAAGCAGGAGGCCTTCTACAGCTAGTGCAGGATTTGGCTCTCTTTTGGAGGCCAGATTCTTTGTGTTGGAGTGTGTTAGAGTGCTGTTCTGTGCTAAGAACAGAAGTCAGACTAATTATGTGATACGGTTCGGTGTCTTTTTCCTTGATTTTCACCTGCCTGGTGCATATCCTTGTGCACAAATAGTCATCTGACTTCACTTACATTTTCTGTTGACCCAGTGAAATATGTTAGCCAAGAAAGACCAAGTATTAAGCTTTTTTGACAGAGAAAAAAGAAAAAGGTGGAAGTCTGCTGGTACTTTTTGATATAGATTGGAAATAAATATTTAATTCTGGAAAATGTTCTGAGATCTAAGTTTTTTATCCCAAACCAATGTAAAAACCTGTCCATATCTCCATCGGTTTTACTTTCTATCTGACTATTACTATATTTATTTTTAAATACTGGAAATTCCTGAGGCATTAAAAATGAGTATTTTTTCCTGGTGATATGATATTGTTAGCTGAAGAGCAAGGCTGCTTATTGTGGACGGAACAGAGATGATTTTTTTTCATGGAGGTGAAGCAGGAAAGCCAACAAAAGTTAACTGCAGTGACTGGCCTGGGATCTGTTTTCAAAGGTGTGAAAATCTTTGTGTCCTTCTGCCAGAACACAGAGGACATGGTTTTGACATGCAGTGGTTCTTGGTGATGGAGTGAAGGTGACCCTCTCTCATCTCTAAAGCTTGTTTTGCACACTCTTCGCCCCACCTCTTGAACTTCTCCAGTTCTTGGTGTAGCAGAGTTGCAGCTTCTGTTCCTCTCACAGTAAAAATATTAATAATAAAATTATGTGTAGTTCACATACAATAGCTTTTTCCCACCCTTGTCTCTGTTTTGAAAAAAATTGCTAGACAGAATGACGTGGGCCTGGGCACAGATCCCTTGGAAGGGTGAGGGTCTGTGTTTGGAATGACTGACACCACCCCCGTGTGGCTGTGCTGAGGTGGGTGGTGGCTCTGCCTCTCCCGCAGGCAGAAGCAGTGCACTGCAGCTAGAGGTGTGGCTGTCAGCTCTCAAACGGGCCAAAACGGTACCTTCTCTGCAGCAGGATATGTGTAGCAGAATTCGGAGTTCTTTGCTGCATTTTCCTACAACAAACGGAGTTTTCCTTACTACTGGCTCTTACCGGGGTGTTTCAGTCTTAAATACTTCCTCTGTGTGCTGTGCATTAAATTCCAGCAAACCCTAGTCGGCTAAATTCTGGCCTGCATAAGCAGGTGCAAAGTTAGCAGAGTTACAGCCCCTTGGACTAACCCTGCCTTTGGCCCTGGGCCCACCCTGCTGCCTTGCCAAAGCAGAAATTGCTAGTCCTGGGGTTTTTTTCCTTTTTGTTTTTTTCCTTTTGGGTTGTGGTTTTTTTTTTTTTTTTTTGGTTTGTTTTTTTTTTTTTTTTCCTGCTGTGTGATTATTCTCTCTGACACAGTATCTGTCTCCTGATCTCATGTGTTGGTGCATGAGCAAGTTGATGAGCAAACCACTGACAAAGTCCTGATGGTGAAGGGGCTGATGATGAATTGGGGGCTATTACAGTAGGTATTGTTCACGTTTTACCAGCTGACACCAAACTTCCTAATGCCAATTTCCTTCTATCTGGGAAATGGAGTGAATGCTGACTTCTCCCAATTAAAGCAAGTAAGGTCATATACGTCCTAATTACAGGCTAGCCTTTTGTATCTAAATGTGACAGACATGTGCTTGGGAAATTGCCTTTAATGCCTAAATAAACATTACGAACTCCATGGCAGATTTGAATCGCAATTGGAAGTGCTCAGGCTCTGGAGTGCTGGGCTGATGTGGTGACAGTCACTTGTGCTGCTGACCCCTGCTTGGGATCTTTGTTCCTGGCACAGCACTGCCACTTTGTGTGGGGGCCTCACTCACCCTTCCCCTTGCTCTGGACAGGACTGCTTCACAAACATGCAGCAGGAGTGCTCGGGAGAGTGACACAGCTCTCCTGTAAGAGGAGGAGAGGACTGGGATAGAGACAAATTGAGTTTACACCAACAGCAGGGGCGGATGAACAAGCAGGTCTAAGACAAATCCACAGTACGACACAGGATGGTTAAACATAGACTTTGAGTACTCCTGAGAAATCACAAGTGACTGCCGTCACCATCCAGGCTGGGGGATGTCTGCACACGGGCAGATTCTGCTCCCAGGTACTTAGGGAGAAATCTGGACTGTTTCCAGACAAGCAAAACCAGTCACTCCTCATTCAGACCAGAGGCATAATGTTGCCCTCCTGCATTAAAGCTTTGAACACAAGGGGATAAGATCTATGTAGATATTCAGGAAGAATCTTTTGGGGATATATGCATGTTAAATAATACACTTAACGCTGGATGGACCAAAGGCAATGAAAGTGTTGTGCTTTATTTGACACTGGAGGCAGAGTGCTCCATTTCCCAGGCAGCTTGCTCTTACTTGCATATGTATTAGTTTCTATTGGTAGTATTCCCTGCAGGATTGTTTAAACTGGTTAAAACCTTGCTTGCTATTTTCCTGTATTTTTTAATGGTTGGCACTACTCAGTGCTCACCAGCAGCCACACATACCTGCTGTGCCTGGCTCTGCTCATTTGTTGCCTATGGCAAAGCCTGTGTCTGAAGGCTGGAGCCTGAGTAAGGCAACTCCTATTATCTATGAAAATCCATCACCCTGTTTCTGGGGTCCAGAATAGTGGTGCTGTTGCAGAACAAGTACAGAGGAGTGGTGACCATAGGCACACCTTGTCCTTGAGCTCTCATGATTTCTAGTCGTGGTTCAGCTAGGCACTTAGGTGTGTTCCAGGCTGTAGTGTAATGGGAAACGTGCTTGGGGCTCAGCCTGTGAGGATGTGCCTTGCTATTGTACCACCTGAATTCTTTGAACCACATTAGACTGACATCCCTGAAGCTTTACCTCAAAGAAGCTGTGCAGTCTCATTGGATCCCTTCAAACCCAGTGATCCTAAAGTCCTTCCCAGGTCCCAGGCACAGGCAAGTGCTCTGCCCATGTGTGTTGGAAGGGGACTGAGCACACACTTGTCTCTCACCCTGATTTTCCAGAAACGTCTTTCTCAGTCTGTGGATGCCATCAGTGGTGTCACCACCAGAATCACACAGGTACTTTGAGTTCAACCTTAACAAAAAGATTTTTGTCAAAGCAGGATGGGGGAAAGGTCTTCGGGTTTTCAAGTGTGAGGAACATCCAAAAGCCAAGGGTTTGTGTCAGGTCAGAGCCCATAAAAATCTTTAAGGATGAAGGACCTTAATTAAGAAGTGACTTATGTTTATCTTGCCCTCTAAGCCATGCCTAGATCAGGAAAGGCTGGCTCAGGAAGGTGGGTATTGATGATGACAACTTGTATCTCTAATTTTTAGTGTCCAGTTGCCACGGGAGCCTTCAGGAATGTATACCCTGTTTGATGACTGCCATATATTTGCTGGCTTTCAAAAGCAATCAAACCAAGCCTTCTGTTGTTTGGAAGTAAGCAGCCTTCCCTCGGGACAGGGGAGAGAGGTTTTAAAGTCAGTGCAGTTGGTACTGGGTAATGGGCACGGTGGCATTTGTGGTGCAGGGCAGATCGGGCCCCAGGCTGGCTCAGGCCAGGAATGCCATTTGGGCTGCTTGAAGCATTGTGTCAAGGCAGGGGCTGGCAGAGGCTGCTTTAGCCTGCCCTCATGGATGAACACAGCATAAGTATGTGCATAAATTGAAATTGCAAGCAGCTCTCTTCAAGTGGGTGCTCGAGGTTATGTGCTGGCATAGGCACCCAGCTGGACTGAGACTCATCCTGACAGGTACTTTCCCATGGAACAGATCAGCATATTTGCCTGTGTGTCATGGCCCAAATCCTTTAATGCTGCCTGAGCAGAGAGTGTTGTCTGCCTGCTCTGTGGTGGGGCGAGCGCCCTGATGCAGGGCTGGAACGCTTCCCTTGGCAAGCTGTATTTTCTCCTTTCAACTGATGGGTGTCAAAACCACACTGGTGTCAAGACAGATGTGAAGTGCTCAGGGCTCATGGTAATGTATCATGCCCTGTTGTTTTATGTTGATAGCACACTGGCACAATTTACGTCGGCTATTCTGCCTTACCTTGAACTGTAAGGCACAGCAGCTGTTGAGTTTATATTTACAGCAGTGTAAGTGTTTAGGCCATGCTTCTGACAAAGCACACACATATTTCATGATGCTCTGCAGCCTCATGGGCTCTGACAGACCCTTCACGTGGACGGATGGTGAAGCACTGAGTGAGAGTCAGAGAGGGGTCTGCTCTGAAGATGGGCTGTAAATTGCTGTTAAAGTAAGATGTTTGTTCTCTCCAACAAGCAACCTATTTTCATGATCCTTGCAGGACCTGAACTGTCTTAAAATGTGTCAGTGCTCTCTCAGATTTGGTTACAGCAGACTAGTCTGCACAAAAGTTACCAGAGAAGTGGAAAGTACAGAGTCTGAATGGGTTTTATCTTCCTTTTCCCTTTTCCTTCCTTTCCTTTTCCCTTCTTTTTAACCCTGCTTTTAAATAGTGTTAGAGTTAGAAATGTGAATAAAATCTGGGAGCATTCATAGCAAGACTGGGTGGGAGCTGTTGCAGAGTCAGAGCTGTGCCTGGATAGGTTGCTGAATCCCAGCCTCAGCCCAGGTGAGCTGAAGCATGAAGTGAAACCTTTATTACCCCGGGATATGTGCTATGTCCTGGCACAAGAGAGGGCTGTTGATTGCAGGTTTTCTGTCCTCTGCAAATGATGTGACATCAACACTGTTTATTTGGCACAAGGTGGGGATAGAGGAGTAAACAGGTCTTGCCTTCATTCCTAGGGTGATATGTAATAGCATCAACCAATCGATTTTAAATGACCTGGCTCCTGCAGGCATGGGGCTTTCTGGAAGACAAGGAGTGCTTGGGCAGCCAGAATAACAGCTCTGAGCTCTCTCTAATGTTGCGGTGTGCCTTTACGGCTTTCAAGGTGATCCCTTTTTGGGGGGCTTTTCTCAGCCAACCCTGAAGGAATGATTATAATATACAGGGTTTACCAAGCAACCTGAGATTTTTGCAGGGGTGGGCCATTGAAGGAATTGGCCCGGGCAGAGAAGGGCCACCTCTCCTCACAGGTAATTTGATTTTTAGGATGCCCTTTAGCCCTCGGGTCACGCCCTGTCCCTTTCTGACAGGTAGGCTGTATGCCCTCCCCCATCCCCCTCTCCCAGGTAAAAACCCAGGACAGGCACTCTAAGCTCCAGAGAAGTCCTGTTTCCAGTGAGATCCCCACAGACCGAGCACTGCTTTGCACTGGACTCGTGAGTAGCTCCACAACGGGGTCAGGCTCCGAGGGTTTTTTCTTTTTGCCTTGCTCAGGTCATGGGTGGCTGCGCAGCCGATCGGGCAGGGTGGAGAGAGAGGGACGGGCATCTCTCCTGATCACGCAGGAGTCTTTTATTTAAAAGCGGCGCCACAATCCAGGCAGCTTCGTGCCTGCGGCGAGGCACCCGTGACTGCTGGCTGCTGCCTTCAGGAAAAGCCGGCTGCTTTCCTTTCTCCTACCCCAGGTTTCCAGATTTTTTTATCTGGGTGCAGAGCTTGGTTTTGTTTTCTTTTTCTCGGTCTGTGTGTGGTTGTGGTGTGCCTTTAACATCTAAAAATGGGAGCTAAGCTTAGGACAGCACGAAAGGAAACTTATAATCATATTTTTGCAATTTTAATTGGAGGAGATGTTTCGTTTTCTAAGAAAAAGTTAAAACGGTTTGTGCTTTGGCTTTTGCAAATTTCTCCAGCACCTCTCCTGAAAATGTTTATAATATCGCTTTCTGGGATGATGTGGGGAAAAAAAATTCATAGATTTGGGGAAGCAAGGCAGTTCATATGCAAAATTAGTAGTTTTTGGACTACAAATAAAATCAGCCCCGATGAAACAAAATGGGGGAAAAGAAAAGCCAAATCACAATGAAACTTTGCCTGTTTCTTCTGCTTCCCCTCACCCTGACCCTAAAAATACTACCCAGAAACTCAGTGCTTTAAAAAATGAGACCCAGTCCCCTCACCCACGTGGTTCTGGTGAGACTGCATGGAATCTTTCCCAACCCCCAGATCCCCAGGTGTGTGTTAGATTTGCTGAAAATTCTGACCCCAAACCCGTTTCCAAACCCCAAAATCCCCATGTGTGTGTTAAACTTGCTGAAAATGCCGATTGTAACTTTGTTTCACAACCCCAGAACACTGAAAATGGAGGCGGCCACATGGCACTTTGTCCTCCTTTGTCTTCCCCCTGCCACGAGGCAATTTCGCAATTCAAAAATCCCTCCTCTGGTCTGTGGTGGGTGCATTTGTCTTAGCAGGAATGAGAGCAACATTTCCCAGAGAACATGGGAAGTAAATCTGCCCTGCTGCAGGCTCCTGGTGTAAGCTTGAGGTAGGTCAAAATTCCTCAGGTGTATTTGCACATTGACTCCCAAGTGATATCCTGAGGCTGGAGTATCTCGAACAGTCTGGGTCCTGCACTCTTTGGCTTCACACACACTTTGCCCTGCCACATTCAAGATCTATCCAGGCAAACCTGTTCCATCTGCAAAGACTTTTTCCCTCCCTTGTCAGGGTGTTGTGAGGATAAACACAGGAGAGATTGCCAAGTGCTTATTGATAATAGGAGCCATATAACTACCTGACATGGACATGCTGCTCTTTTGTTCATGTGCCTGGTAAGAAAAGTATTATTTATCCCTGCAGCATCATCTGAGAATGAAGAGCTCCCTCTGGGCTGCACCTGATACCTTCAGGCTGATCACTGCTGTCCCTGCCATCATCCTCTACCTTATTCTCACATCCTGTAACCTATCTATTAGCTCTTTTCTTCACAAGAATTCGTTTACAGTGAGCACCACCTCTGCCTCATGCATAGGACCCTTCCCTCTTCCTCTGCAGAGCCCTATTGCACAGAAGCAAGTTCCTGGTAGGAATTTGCCGTTCCTTTTCTGTCCAGATGGCCCTTCCAAGCCCCACTTGACCTCTCACAAACAGGCTTTGGACTCAGAAGCAGGAATTAGCAGGCTTCATTCTCTACTTCACCACAAACTGTGAAGAGATTGGGCAGGAGGTTGGCTTCAGGGGGAGGCAGTGTATCGGAACACATTGGAAAAGCCACTTCATGCGAGAAAATGTGGGGAAGCAAATGAATGATTGCTGTCGTGCCTGGAGCTGGGACTTGCTTTCCAACAGGGCTGGGGGGGCCCAGAGACTCCTGCTGAAACGGAGAACTCCCTCAGGTGTCTGGTTTAAATGCTCATTTTCCTCCTGGAGTGGGAAAAGGGACACTCCTCAGTCCTGCTCTGGCTGCCCCTTTGGAGTCCATCCCCAAGAGCTGCTTCCCTGGGCTGGGTGGCACGGTGGGTGCCCCTTGTTGTGGCTGTTTTGTCTGTGCCAGCAGTGGCTGTTGGTGATGGCCATGGTGGGGATGGAACCCTCATGGGGAGGGTGGCACTGGCACCTCCAGGCTGAGTGACAAAAGCACGCAGTTGAAATTTTAGCCACGGAGGCCAAACCTGGCCTGCATGTAACAACATGTGCAGGTTTGGTTGTAACAACAACCTCATGTGCAGGGGTTGAGTGGTCTGTAAGCTCTTCCAGCCTGGTAAGAGTTAGAGACTGGACTCCTTGGAGCACCCCTAAATGGGGGTGGAGAAAAGTAATTTTTGGCACTGCCCGCAGTGTGTAGGTGCTGGAGTAGGGTCCACCTGAGAGTAATTCTACCGAATTAGTGTCATACTACATTATGGTTGGGTGTTCATCTGTTTTGTTTCTCAGTTTTCTCCTGTAATGAGTCTTTCAATTCTAGAAAACTAAGACAAAATCAAAAAGTGTAAGAAGTCTTACAGTAGCCTAAAATGCATGGCCACTTGATAGTCCTTTGTGCTTCTTCTCTTCAACTCTCTCTCTCTCTTTATTTTTTTTTTTTTTTTTTTTTTTTTTTTTTTTTTTTTTGTTCTTTTCTTAGTGTCAAAGAAAATATTTAAAATTTTTAAATATTAGAAAAGTACGAGCTGGCTATTTTTATAAAAATAGCCTTTTGGTCACAGTTACATATTTCAGCCCTGGTTTTGTGCTGCTGAAAGCAGCTGAGAGGCAGTTTCTGTTTGCTCATTTTTCTTCTCTCATCATAGCAGAGTTTTGGATTCTGTCATATCTACTTTTCCTCCTCTTGCTTGATGACTGTTCACCTCAGCAAATCTTCATCAGCACAAAGTTTTGAAATGAACACTTCAGAGCCTACTGTCACTTTTAGGACATCCAGTTCCAGTGACATCTCTGTGGAATGCTTGTCACTGTAAACAGCAAGGTTTCCAGTAGATGTGGATGTAAATCCTAAATTTGAGCAGTTTCCCCCTAAATCTCTGGGCTGGAATCAGGTTAAAGCTGTACCTGGGAAGTTAAACCTCCCAGGCTGAGGTTTAACCTGAGCAGGTGCTAGTAAACTGAGGGTTTCAGCCCTTGGCCCTGCACTGGCAGCACTCTCAAGGTGCAGGTTATCAAACACACAGCAAGTGCTTCAGAGCAGACATTCTCAGATTTCCAGTGTCACTCTCAGCTAGGCAGAGCTGCCTGTGTATCAGCTGTAGGAGGAGCGTGCCTGTCCCTGAACTGCCGTCCAACGGAACAGCGAGATCATCCTGTTTGTGAAATGATGGCATTTTAATTCACTGGAAAAAGCAGCTTGAGCTGGCCAAGTTCCTCTTCTTTCTCCCCCTTTCTTTCTCCCCTTTCCAACTCTCATTCGCTGCAGCTAAGCTGTGGCCAGAAAGACTATGCAGACTGCGGTTCCAGCGATATTCTCTCCAGAACCGAGACATCCTCTGCTTTTTACTTCTGCCAGTAGCAAATTTTGAGGAGTGATTTATAAAGTTCAAGGCCTGGGGGCTTTGTAATGGAGACACTGACAGACCCTTAACTGGAGCACTGTGGAATGCAAAGCCAGAATACATCAAATAATATTCGTGAAACTGCCGTAATGCTGGACATTATCACTCATTATCATTGTAAGAAAGGGGTGATTAAACTGAGAGACAGTTCTGGTGACAGGAGGCAATGATGAGAATGAACCGACCTCAGTATACATTTAGAACTGGGAATAATGGGAAGTGGCAGGAAGCCAATAAGTGAACATGGCCCACAGCTTGGATCAATGAATTACTTTTTTCCTGCTTTACAGGAGTACATGGTGTTTAATGAAAAATCAATAGCCCCCTGTAACTCAGAGCCGTAATCAATCGTTTGACCTGAAGCTTTCCCTTTTTTCTTTTTCCCTTTCCTCCCTCCCCTCCCAGGGAAGGTGTCCTGGGCTGATGACACAATTCAGTTGCAAGGGGCAGTACTTCACCAGGCTCACAGAGGGAACCTGACAAAGCTATGCTGCAATTTATACCAGCAGCAATGTAGATATTTATATGGAAAATCTGGGGATGGACTTGGGCAGCTGTTGCTGCTGCCTTTTGCAGAGAAGTCAGAGCCATGCTTATGGCAGGTAGGTCATGTTCATGTCATCAGGCCTTAGGCTCCTGGTGCCTGCCAAAGATGTCCAAGGGGGTTGTTTGAACATCAGGAAAGGGAGAACATCTGTGTTGGAAGTTGGTGGGAAATCCACCCCAGCCAGCAGTGTCCGCTGATTTAAGAAGAAGGATCCATAATGCTGGGTGTTGGGGTGTAGTCTGTGATGTATTCCAAGAAGATGTTGCTGTCTGAGTTTTGCAGTGAAGTTGAGATGTTCCTGGTGATGCTGCAGGGTCTCTGCAGGGTCTTACTGGGGTGCGCTGACAGCAAGTGTGATGTGGGACTCATGTATGATTGCTCCTGATTTGCATCAGTGAGGACAGGAACAAAAATCAGTCATAAAAACCTCATTTTTATTTCATCAGACTTGCTCTCAGCAAGTCCCAGAAAGGACTGATTTTGGAAATCTAAGGCTTTAAGAGCTACTTACTGGAGGGTTGGTTGTTTGGCTGGGGTTTTTTTTGGATTGTTTGGTTTGGGATTTTTCATGTCTTTCATCTCCCTTGCTGGCTCCTTGTTCTGGTCTTGCCACCAACTACCAGAATCAAAGATGGTCTCTAAGGGAAGGAAACAAAGCTTTGACAATGATGAGGACCTGTTTGCTGCAGGATTGTTCCCAACAGCCCGTTCCTGATGGTTTTACTCAGCCTCCTTCTGAATGCCTCCGAGACAAAAGGGCACCTTTTGCCATGGCAAGGAAGCTTTTAAGTGGGAAGGTTTTGCTCATAACCTGAGCTCTAGGGTATCATCTCAGTCTGTCGGTTTAGGTCTCTCTTCAGGCACCGACTAAGCAGTTTTCTTTTTTGATGTATTGGAAAGATAAATGGGTTAAACTAACATTTCCAGCATCTCGCTGCTTCCTCAGTGCTTCAGCCCCGTGCTCCTTGTTGTAGTGCGGGAGGAGAAGAGAACAAGCATGTCTGCAGGGTCTGACGACTCCCTTCTGCTCCTCCGTGTCCGTGGCTGCTGCTGTGCCTGCTGGCTGAACGGCTGATTTGCTGGCACCATCACAGCGCCGGGCCCTTGGCGGGAAGCGCGGCTCACGCGGGATTGCCAAGCTACTCTTTCCAGGGATTGCGTGTGCCACGACTCTCGCTTGGTGTCACGTGCTGCAGCCTTCTGAATTCTCTCTCCATGCGGCCTGGGGTGCGGGAGTGAGGGGGTATGATGGGACCTGGGTGGGCTGGGGGAAATGATGGGGTGGAGACGGCAGGTTTCATGGATTTAGTCATGTGTGTTTTGATCCGTTTCGGAGCTTTGGGTGGAAACTGGATGGGAAGAGAATGTTCCATGTCAGAGCTGCACCTATACCTGTATCCTCCTCTCCTGAGAGTGTGGATGTCTTCCCTGTCCATTAACATGCTGGGACAGTGTCTGTCAGTGCCCTCTCCAACCCCTGGCTGGACAGGCAGGTGTGGCCCCAAGGCAGGCTGACCTCAGGGGAGACAGTGTGTTCTGAGCAGATCTCCACAGCAATGACGTGCATCCCCAGTCCTTCTCCTTCATTCTGTCACCAATGCTTTGCCTTTAGTGACTGGTCTTTCCTGTGTGACGTCCTGCTGACCTCTTCGCTTGGAAAACAGTTTGGGGTGGAGGACAAGCTCCTTGTACTTCTAGGCTGTTCCCTGAGAGGTGCTGGGGGAGGAAAAGATCTTACTGTACTGCGTAGCAATGTGTTTGGTTCTTGGAGTTCTCTGTTCCAAAAGGATTTCCAAGATGATTCTTTGCCCTGTCCAACAGGTATTGAGATTTGGAACAAAGGGAGTGGGTTTCACCCAGAACAAACATGTTCTGGGGTAGCTGAGCAGCAGTAATTTTGGGGTTGCTCCAAAACTCTTCCTGCTCTGGACGCAGCACTCAGAACATCTACACTGGTTCTGTATGTCGTTTTTGGCTCTGAAGGCATATTTATTGCTTTTATTCCTCTGTGATGCCAGTTGGGACACTGTGCTGCTGTGAGTGCAAGCCAAGCAGTCCTCACAGTACTCCTTTTCTGTCCCATGCCTCCCAGACCTTCACCTGGTCTGAAAGAGGATGGGCCAAGGGCTTTGGAAATTGGCTTCAGAAGGGATGATCCCTTATATGCAAGGAAAATGGAGAATGGGACTCTTTGCTGGAGATCTTGCTCTCTCCCCACTGCCACATCTGTGGCTCTGAACTGCCTGCTCAGTTGCTGGCCCGCTGGGTGCAGCAGGAAGCAAAAATGCTGCTGGTAACAGTGCTGGGAGTCAGAGGGTCCATGAGACTCCCGGTCTGGCTGATGCAAACCTCCTCCTGCCAGTGGAGCGAGTGAATCCACAATAACCCTGCATTGCTGCAATGGCAGCTTGGCAGGTGGCTGCGGAGCAACGAGGAGCTCTCAAGCTGTGATAAAGCCCTGCATGGCAATGATGTAACAGCCACATCCCACCCGAGCCCGTGTGCTGAACAAAAACCGACCAGGGCGGCCAAGGCCTCGGCCCTGGGGCTGCTCATCCAAGTCTCGCCATCAATCTCTGCAGTGCCATTTGGAGATGAACCTGTATTTTTATCTTCTGCTGCTTGTCATAATTGATTTCTATTTTTTTTAAATACTGTTTGTTAATTCATGTTGTGTCTTTGGCCGACCAATTATATGCGTGGCCATATTGTGTGACTGCAGCAGTCTGGTGCGGCGCAAGGAGCGCCACATCATGTGAGACGTTTCATCTCCACCAGTACCCCCAGCACCGTGGCAAATGAATACACCGAGGCAGGGCAGGCAGGAGAGATGAGACGCATTGACCGCTGCCCCTACCCGCCACGCAAATGTCATTCTTTTGGAGGTTTTTTCCCCCCTTTCTTGTTTTCCCGACACATTTTGGTCCCCTTTTCGCTTTTCCCCTTTTCCCTTAAGTAGAGATGACACAGATCAATACCTTTGATGGAAAGTAATAATCAGGCCTATTAAGTGACAAAGGTTTACTCTGTAACAGCTGTGCTGGCGGGAAAGGAGAGCTTGTCTGACTAATGAATCATGAAACAATCAGGCAGTAGCCATTTGTGTTTAGATCTGTAAATATGGTGTGGTTCAAGTGCCAGACCATCTCCAGCACTCCAGCTGGGGGCACAGATGGTCCACATTCAGCACAGCACAAGTGTAAAGAAAAGCCTCCCTCCTTCCCCCTCTCCTGCCTGTCCCACAGTGCCCCTCCCAAAGGAGAGAGCAGCCAGCTTGGGGATACACTTGGGCTGTGGGCAGGAATCCTGAAGTTGCCCTTCCACACTCAGCAGCTCCCAGCAAAATGCCTGCTCCCTTGCTTGTCCAAAACATAGAAAAAAAACAGGAAACCCCTCAAAACCTATGTGGTCTATAAGGATTCCTGTGTTTTAGACTAAAACATTGGAGTTTATTCCTTGCTGCCTATCCCTTGCATTTTTTCCTTATGCTCTACTGACACTTTCTTTCCACAAGGCATCATGATGTCCACTTGTTAGTTCTGAAGGTCAAGTGAGTGGCACTGCAGGAATTCAGAACTAAAACACAGGAGCAGAGCCTGGCGAGAGAGGGAAGGAAATAAAGTTGTCCGGGATTTCAGGCTCTTTCTACTTTCTTGGCTTGAGCTGGGAATGCTGCTCCCAGTATTGGGGATTGAGGCAGCCCCTTCCTCAGCCTCCTAGGAGAGACTGGCTGTCCAAGATGCAGAAAGAGCTGAGTGTGCCAGTAACCCATTGCCTGGGGTTGGTGCTTTTGGGGCTGAGACATATTTTATTTGCAATATATATATTTCTGTCTTCACCCTGCTAGAGTTGTAGGGTGTACTTGAAAGCATTTGATACATGTTTTGTTGTCTTTAAATCTCCTGATATAGAGGTGGTGTTGGGATACCATTATCTGGATTGGTCCATGGGAGGAAGTGATGGATTATTAGCACTGTGATCTGCTTGACAAACCCCTCCAAAGAAGGGGGAGTACTGCCAGAAGCAAAGGAAGGACTTGCCATTCTTATTTTGGTATTTATGTCTCCTAGGCATATCCAGTTAGCTACCATCTCTGCTCATTGTTGTTATTTCTTCTAGAGATTGTTATTCCCTCAGTAGCTTCCCACCTTCAAGAAATGTTCTTTCCAGTGGTTCTGGCCTGAGGCTCCAGCTCAGTCCTGTGGGGTTTTGTTTTGTGCTGCATCTTCTGTGCTGGTCCCTGCTCACACAGCAGTGCACTGCAAATGAGAGTCAGGCAAGGCTTGACATTTCACCGCTCGGTGGTTGATGCTGGTGTCACTCTTGCTGTAGATACGACTCTGCAGGACACCAGCCAGTGAAGGGACACATCCCCACTTCATGGGAAGTGCAGGTAGGTTTCTGCACCTCCACTACCTGGTTCTGACTCCTGCAAGGGCCCAGGAACATATAAACCCTGCTCAGGACAAATGAAGTTAAATATTGTGGGATTTTCCCCCCCATCACCTGCCTTTTGGGCTGGAACTTGCACTCTGTGAGTTATGCTAAAGGACTATATACAGACCTGTTAGAATTTCAGAGCTGTCAGCAAGAGAGAGTGAAGCTGGCTTTCCTTCAGGTGGTTTTAAATCTGATCCTGGCTCTCTCGCTCTCTCTCTCGCTCTCTCTCTCTCACTCTGTCTGAAAAAGGCTTTGGGACTGAAGTTACAGACCAGTATGGCCCAGTAAAGTCCATTGACCAGAAGTTCCTGAATCTAGAAGCAAATATATAATTTTTATGTCTCAACATTTTTGAAGAGGTGTGTAAAGCACTGGAGAAAGTACTTGAATTCAGATGACTTTAAAAAGAAAACTATTTAGAGTGTAAAATGAGACCAAGGTGAACAGAAAGCATGGAGGAGGCAGATGAAGGCTGCCTGACTGCCAGAGCTCACTACCTTCTGTGGCTGTGGGCTGCTTGGGTGCCCTCAGTGCAGGAGAGGGTGAGCTTCCAGTGCCCTGAGGGCTCAGTGCATGACATTCACCTTTCTGGGCTTTTTGGCAAAAGTTCCACAGCCCTCAGCCTGAGTAGCTCAGGATGACACAGGGAGAAAGGACAGAGAGGAGAGGGAGCAGACTTTTTCATTCTCCTTTTGTTTGTTAAGCCACTGTTTTGTGGTCTGTGAGGACAAAAGAGCAAGTTTGCCAAAACCCTAAGAAATACAGAGGTTTTGTACTACAGCAATAGTAACATTCTTGCCAAAAATCACATTATGTCCCACCTCATTTGAGCTGGTGAATGGTTATGTCATGCAAGAAGGTGGATGAAGTAGAAAAGCTCCCAAACTCTTCCAGCTCGATCAGAGCAATCAGTAAACCTCACAAAGGTAATTATTCTCTGATTTAAGGTGTTTCTCTGTTTGCAATATTATTTGCTTGCAGTGACCAAAATGCCTTTGAGAAATTTGAGAAATTTAAACTCATATACCATTGTCTTCATCCCTCTCTTGTCTAGTAATCTCCTTTCTTTTACTTTTGGGGAGGTTGGTTTTTTTGGTTTTTGTTGTTGTTGGTGGTTTTGTTTGTTTGTTTGTTTTTCCTCAGAAACTAGGCTGAATTATGATTTTTGAAAGCATCTCTTTAGAAAAAGCAACTGGGACAGTGCACAGCTGGCTCTTGAATGTGGAGTTTCTACTGAAACTTCCCTGCTATTATCTTGACAGTGTTATTATTATGAAAGCCTGCCAATATTAAGTATGACAGTGAGTGCTCACGACAGGGAGGAGCACAGCCTGGTCCGCAGAGGAAGGGGGCCACTCACAGTTGTGCCCCCTGTTGCAAAAGCCATAATAATTTAATCTTCTCATACTGGGATCTGCATTTCCTCTGCCCTGTGTAGAGCTGCTGAGTGCCTGGTTTGCTTTGGCCAAATCACAAGGGCCATTCCTTGAGCATTTGCAAGACTTCAAATAGAAGATCATGCTGGTAATGACTTCGGGGCAGGATTGGGGGTTATGTTTTTATTTTTTTTTTCTCCTAGAAATAAATGATTTGACTACTAAAATGGGGCAGGCTTCTGACTTCTGGTTGTAATTTAGTTCAAGGTTGTGTTAAATACGTTAGTAGATCGACCACTCTCCTTCTTTGCCAACGTGCTTAACAGAAACCAGGGAAGGCAAATCATCTCAGTGTCAGCTCAGTGGATGTGAAGTGTCACATGCTGTAGTCATTAACTACAGCTGCATTATCCAGGTATGGATTTTACTTTTTAGCACCGTGTTTGTTCTCTGATCCGTCAGCATATAGCAGGGTATGTTACATGTCTCACTGGAAAGACAAATAACTTGGCAAATTGGTCTGGGAGGTGATCTCATTTCTTTGCACAAATCTGCTTGGTCATAGAGAAGTCAGGACTGCCATCTTCCTGGAAGACTGGCCCATCCAAAGCAGTTGTAACATAACTCCCTCTGAATCCTGTTGGGCTGTGCAGAGGAGGAGCTGTACAAGGTGAGCTGGTCAAAGCTGGCTGCTGAGCGTGAATTCTCTGGAGCATGTGAGTTGCTCCCAGCCAACAGAAAGCGCTTTACTGTGTTTAAGTAGAACACAGGAAGCAGAGCCCTGGGACGAAACTGCTGTCTTCAAAAAGGCACAGATTTGCCTGTTTGTAGTATGAAATGGCTCAGTAGCAAATTTTGGTTTACTAGCTAAACTAAAGCTATACAGGGAAAATCACAGGCAATGGCTGCTCATCCAAAAGCTGTACTGAGGCATTATCTCTTCCTCTCTGTGCTGCCGTGTCTGTATCCAGAATGAGAATATCTTGCAGAGAGGTGCACACCTGGAATTGTGTAGAGCCAGCTTTGGCCAAGCTCACAAACAAACGTTAATTTTAAGCGCAGGCTGGAGATTCCCATGACCACAGGGGTCCTGCCCCTTGTTTAGCAGCCTGGTGGTCTGAGGCATCGGGGTCAGAGTGCGTCTCTGGGCCTGTGTGTCTATTGTCTGTCCTTCCAGCTTGGGCTGGAGAGAAGGATAATGGAGTCTGAGCAGTCCCCGCTGCTGAGCCCTCGCCACTGGCCGTGCCTGGTCATGAATTATCACAGGGAGCTGCTGACATTGGGTGGCCACCCAGGAGCCAGGGAGAGATGCCTCTGCCTTGGAATGTGGGTACGGGGAACAAGGATTTGTGTTGAGCCAGCTGGGGCGACAAGGTTAACACCCTTGGTCCTCCTTTCTTGGAAGTTGCGGTATCTTTGGCAAGAGGAAAGCCAGGGATGGGAATTCCTGCATTTCCCTGGGGCTGACCAGGGTCCTGGCAGCAGGGACACCACCCCCTGTGTGTACAAGTTGGCAATCATTTTTATCAGGAAGGTAGGAGATCTGCTGCTGCCACAGATACGTATCACACGGGCTGTGGGGAGCACAGACTGGCAGGACACAGGGAGATGGAGAGCATGGGGAGAGGCAGTCAGAGAGATTTGCCTCTTTGATATGCCTGTTGTCGTGGAGACCAGGAAAATATTTTGCTATTGTTCTTGGGAGTTGCTGCAGTCATCCGTTCCCGTTTTCCTTTGGAAGTTGGTGAAGCTACAGCTGGGTACAGCTGGAGAAGAGAACAGAACAACGTGGGTTTCTGCTGCTGAATAAGGGGCTGCTTGAGGAAATTGAAAAGCCATATATTGCTTACAGAAAGAGATTGTATGCTCATTTGCACCACAGATCTCAAGCCCTTGTTACAGTCTGAAAACAGGGCTGCAGGCAGAAGGTAGTTTTTAGCTATAGATGTTTAAGGTAGCTCCAGTGCAGTCACTGTGGCTGCAGTATCCCCATATTGCCCTTCTCTGTCCCCAGCAGAGTGGTCTTTTGGGCTTTGTAACAGAGAGTAAGCTGTTCACAACACAGTGCAGGCTCCTTCTGAGGACAGGTTTCTGTTGCCAGCCATCACAAGGGATACCTGCACCTTGTGAATCTGTTGTTTCTGGCTGCTGTGCTTGGCAGGACAGCAGGCTAAGGGGCCCTCTGCTTGCTGCATGGAACAGCAGGTTAAACTCACACTGAACTTCCTCCAGAGGTTGGCAGACTTGCACTGACCATGTGCCTCGCCCAGGTACACGAGAGGCAGCTGCATTCCTATTGCTGCCTCTGCAGATCCCAGTTCTCAGAAGGCTCAGCAGGGTCTTCATACTCTCTGGTATTTCCTGCGGCTTTATGCCGAGCCACTGCTTTCTGAGCAGCTGCCTGACATGCTGCTGGCATGGTGGGGGTTAACTGGGACATCACCTCCCGGTCCCACTAATTGTGCTGCGGCTTCCAGCACCATTTCAGACACTGGAGGATGTGAAAAAGATGGAGCGAAACCAATGCAAAGTGGGCTTGAAGTGGCTGCTCTCCTAAATGTCAGCTGCCCAACTAAATATAACCCCGAGAGTAGAATTTATGCTTTGCACTCCTTCGCTTTTTATTGTGGGGAGAAAAAAGCCAGGAGCTCAACGGGCTGTAACTTTAATAGGTCATTCCAGCCAGTGCTTACCTTTACAAAATCCTACTAATGCTGGGAAGACAATACAGTGATCAAAAGCAGTGATGAGATTTTTTAGCAGCATTAACCGTCATGACCTAGCAAAATGAAAGAAAATGGTTTAACAGAACTGTCAGATCCAATATAGCTAATAAAGGCATGGATAAATGTTTATTACATACCGGAGACAGATCATTTCTGTACAGAAATTGAGGATGAC
This sequence comes from Rhadina sibilatrix, assembly GCA_013400275.1. Taxonomy (NCBI): domain Eukaryota; kingdom Metazoa; phylum Chordata; class Aves; order Passeriformes; family Phylloscopidae; genus Rhadina; species Rhadina sibilatrix. Next base: position 370,812 of record VWYO01014089.1, on the reverse strand, counting down.
CTTTACTGATAACTCTTATCTGCCTGATATCCTGAATAAGAAAAAAGAGAGGGGGAGAGAGGGCTGCACTGTTGCTGGTGTTTATGAAAGGTGGAGAAAAATTACCATTTGCAGATGATGTTTTTTAGACAAGGCCTCTCAGTAAAATAAAGATATGGAACTGTTCATTCTGTGCAAAGGCCTCCAGGCTCTGACCTGGCTGGATCAAATGTAATGAGTGCGTCCGACTGGGCCCTTTATGGGGACTTGATTTCATACATTTTATCTATGTGCACACACACATTCTTGTATGTTTGTGTATGAGTCCATGTTTAGGGCAGTACACAAGTAATGCTGCCCTCAGCCGCCTTCCCTCCAGCTAGGTTTCTGTGCTGAGCACCAGTAGCTGAAAGCAGACTCCCAAGGAAGGCCAGTTCCCAAAAACTGCTGAAACTCAACAGCCGCCACGCTTCTGGAAGAAATGGGAAATTGAAGCCATTTATTTTGAACTGTAAATGGCATGTAAGCTTCTTGAGGCAATCTGCCTTCACTGTTCCCATTCCATACAAAGCAGCATGTGAGGATTGGAAACACAGGTAATTGCCAGTGCTGAACCTGTCAGGTGAGGCTGCAGAAGTCCCACCTGACCTGACAGCCAGGTGAACATGGGAGCACACAGGACAGCAGGCTGCCTGAAGCACCAGGAGCAGGCTAGCAGAGTTCTGCTGTCAGGCAGTCAAAAAACAAGTTAAATGCAGACTTTTTTCTTTTGCCTAGAGTTCAAGCCCCAAAACCCTTGCTTTCCTGGTGTTCTCTGTGTGATGCAGAATTGATATGCTGAAAACACAGTTGTAGCCATAAGAGTGAGCCTCTTCCAGAAGGGAAACATCACCAGCTACCAGTCAAACAACTGCCTGGAATGAGATGTGAGTGAAATCAGAATCAGGCTTACTACATGCAGTTAATCATAAATAATGCTGTCTCGGTAATGGCTGCAATTAGTTATGAACTTCAATCATTGCTACCGTTTCCATGTTGGCCAATTATGCTGCAGGAATTACCAAGTAACCCATAGCACATTAGCTCTCTGTACTGCCATTGTGGGGAGGGCTCAGGTCACCGGCTCCTCGCGGGATGAATTAGCATGGCTCTCCCTGCACAATGGTGCTAGGCTGATTTACAGGGCTGGAGGCTGCCCCTTTGTCTGCTGGGGGTGTAGCAGCAGCGTGCTGGAATCACAGCTTTGCAGGGGAGACTTACCCAGCCTTACAGGAACAATGGGAAGTGCACAGCATCTCTGGCTGTGCAGGTGACTTACTAGATGCTGCCAGTAATTCTTAGGTCTGGGAGTGGTTCAACAATAAGCTGGAATCAGACTTTAAATGGTGCAATTTGAAGCTGGGAAGAGAACACAATTAATAGGCTTACCTGACTCTAAAGGGTAAAAGATGAGCAATTTCTTAAACTAGTGCTGCTGAGAGGCTTAAAAGTTCCATAGACACCTGCCCTACAGCTGATTGGAATGCCTTTTGTTTTGTATTGCAGAGGTGTGTAGGGCTGCTGTCTTCTGAGGGCAGGAGTGCTTGTATTACTGTGGGGCATCACCTGGCTGTAAGCTTGGGCCAAACAAGGCAGGACAGTTTGTTCCTGCTCTTACGGTCTTTGCCTTGATGCTCTTGATGCTCTCTCACTTGATTTCTTCAGAGTATGTGAGCTTTTGTTCATCAAGTTGTTTGGAAAATACAATCCTTGGCTGCTGAAAGGCATTTCTGTGTTGGTAACCATAAAATCCATGGTAGCTGAAGTATTTGAAATCTTTGAAGCTTCCAGACCAGGCCCACAGCCACACTGTATTATTTTGGGTGAGAACAGCACTCTAAAGGCTCTTCTGGATGAGATCTCAAGCTCCGAGTTCTGTTACTTTCGTGGGTACTAAGCCTGTAGTTTGAAGATCTCATACCTGGTGTGCACTGGGGTTTCAGAAGGAGTAATTTTAAAGCAGAAAATCTTGGGGAAATTAGCTGCAGTTTCAAAATAGAATATTTTGTCAAAATCAAATTTATTTCAACGAGGAACAATCACTCTAATGGCTGAGAAGAATGCAAAGATTCAATGAGGTATGAATAGCTGTAAGATGGTACAATTACCACCTCAGAAACAATATATTTGTAAAGTTAATTCCTCTTGAACATGAACAATCTCCTTACACTTGACCCCTCTCTATTGCCTCTTCCATGCTTGAACTCTCCTTGAACTTTGTAGATCCATCTTGAGAGTAGGATATGGCCATCTCTTTTGCATCTGGTTATTTTAGCTCCAATTTGCAGCCCTAAAATGGCAATTATGATGATATATTGCTCAAGTCACCCGACATGGATGAGTATTGGGATCAGTGCGTTTATGCACAGGAGTAGTGAATGGAGACTACAGCTATGATTTTAAATTACTTGATTAATTCTGAAACAACACTTCAGAGTCCATTACATCCAGCAGGTGTTGGGGTTCAGGCTGCACTCCCATTGCATATTCAGGCTGCCTTCCCTCAAACAGCACAAGCATGTCATCTTTATTGCCCCCTCTTTTTTTGTGTGTCCAGCATTCCTTTCCTCCCCCTTGCTCCTCCTTTCACATCTTCCCTGACTTTTACAGCCGGACAGGAGGGGCAGGTTTGGGATAGAAGTGTCCCTGCTGAGGCTGCTGGCCTCTGTCAGTCTGTCCTGTGGGCTGTACTTCTGGGAGGGAGAAAACAAGAGCAACGCACAGAAATCATCTCAGCTTCAGGGCTGACTGGATCCGGATAAAGCAGGGAGGACCAGGCTGAAAACTCTTGCCATACATCACTCTGTAAGGACAGCTTTTTGTAAGGATCGGTTGTCATGAGGCTTTATTATGTGCTTGTTGCCTTTATTGGAGTCTTTGTGGCCTGATCCCGATGCGCTCTGTGTCTTGTTTCAGCCAGAATAATTGCTGCAGTTTGGGGAGTTCAGCCCAGCAGAGCCGCGGGCTCCGGCACAGAAACAAGACCCTATTCAGGGAAAGCACTGGAACGACTGCTCCGTGGCCAGGGTGTTCCTTCCCATGAATAAGGGGACAAAAGTCTGGGGCTAATGAGAAGCACGATGTTGGAGTGTTTGTTTTAAAGACAGTGGCTCATTCTGCAGGCTGTGCTCTGGAGGCAAGGGAAATTCTGTCTGGGGTCAGGAGTCTCCCAAAGGAAGGGGCTCCTGTTTGCCCTGAATCTGTAGCTCTTCCCAGCAGAGGTGACACTGCATGAACCTGCCCTGGAGTCCATGGAAATCACTGGGAGCCTGTCTGCATCATGGAATGTGCTGTAATAGGACAAGCACAACACTTGGCTGAAGTGTATGGGAGGATCTATTGGAGACCTTCATGGGGATGGAAGGAGTGCAGGGCTCGCCCTAAGGCTCTATTGGAAGGCATTCCTGGCTCAGACCCACTGAGGGAGTGGGGGGGATGATCTGTACAGAGCTCTGTAGAAAGCTCCTCAGGGAGNAAGAAGTAGTTCTGTAGTTCTTTACTGTAATTGGAGTTTAGACCTCTGTGAATAGCCTGTCAGGGAAATACCTGTCATGGTCTGGAAATGCAAAGGATTGGGTTTGGGGGGTTGTGGGATTTGGGTTTCATTGCTTTGGGAAAATACCAAGTTTCTTCTATCTTTTTTTTCCCCTTGATGCTCCACCAGACTTACTTCATTTTTAGGGTAGATGGAAAATAATGTGCCAGCCAGCATAGCCAGAGGTGACTGACAGGACTGACTTGCAAACCATCCCTTTGGAAGCTGTTCCTGACCCAGGGGCTGGTTCTGTGCAGTCTCCCCGTGCCACACAGCCACCTCTCCTCCCACCCACGCTAGTGGGGAGGCCTCCTGCACGAGGGCTCAGGCAACTGCAAACATTCACTGCAACACCCACACCAGGGGTTATTTATATTCCAAATCCCATTTTTCAGCACTGTCAATTTTTCCCTTACGGGCAAACGAAGAGACAGTTAAAGGGACTTTTGGTGACATCCACCCTGTTTAATGAAGCTTGGAGTTATGGGCAAGTGACTCGAAGTGCCGTTATTATCTGCATGAGCGGGCGAGGCCGAGGGTCCAGCAGTGTGCACAGAGCTCCCACAAATGTGCACATTGATCATGGCTAATCAGAGCGCCCGGGTCAGGGGGGCTGCAGAGATGGAGAGTGCTGAAAAAGCTGACAAATGAAGCAGCAGAGCTTTGGGTTAATGCGATATTCAAACAGAATGAGCTATTCAGTTTCTTAGGAGCTTGTCACTTTTCTTTTCCTCTGACATTTTGCTGGAGTCTGCAATGGGGAGACAGGGCGAGTGTGAGAGTGCATGAGAGAGCAGTGTCCTAACTAGGGGGGCCAGGAGGAAGTCTCAAGTGATTCTAAAGAGCAGAAGGGAAAGGCATGAGGGAGTGCAATTTTCCTGTGTTCTCCTCACTTTTGCCAGCGCCTTGCGTTCTAATTTTAGAATTTTTTGGTTGTTTTTTTTTTTCAAAAGGTGATTCTGCTTAGGAACCTTTGTAATTTCTGCAGCCAGCACTGATCTGTTACTCTGCAAAAAAACTGCTCAGGCTGGAGTGTAGTTAAAGAGGAGAGGTTTGGGGTGCTTGTCAGGCCAGAGCTGTGCTCTCCCCAGGGCTAAGCTCAGCACTGTAAGAGGTGAGGAGCTGTGTGGGATGCTGATATGGTTGGTTGGTTGTTTTTTCAGAACCACTGCATTGAAGGCTGCAGGCAAAACATACGTGTCAGAAGCAGCATTGTTGCCTTACTTGGGCTTCTCATGACTTTCTGGTTTCTTAATAATAAATGCCTCACCTGAGGGCTTCTAAATACCTGTTAAAAATTCCCTGTATGTCCAGTGCTTTGCATGCTGGAAGCCTGGCTGGTAATGCACAACAATTGTACTTTAAGTGGCATAAATGGTATGTGCCAGCTCCTGTGTGGAACTGTGCAGACCAGACCACAATCTGGGGGTTTTCTCCTGTCACCCCTGCAGGGCAGCAGTGGGGCTGGAGGTCCCTGCTGCCACCAGAGGAGTGGTCAGGATATAGTACAGATGAGGCTGGTGCACTCTAAAGAAAGTAGCACCTCATGCTCCAGGGAACTCTTAGCACGAGCCTGCCTGGTTTTAACAGCTGGAGAGATTTATTTGATGCTCTCTAGGTTAGAGGGACATAATGGTCTAAGGAGTGAGAAAGGTTTGAGGAATGCAGGGTCAGAGCTCCTGGAAAACCTTTGCCGATTCAGTAATCCTGCGGGCACGCGGTGCTGAGCTCAGCTCCTGGGAGGGGACTGCCCCAGGAGATTCTGGGAAGTGCTGCAAAGCTTCCCAGGGAAAGTGCAGCAAAGGACCAGGCACCTGTGCTTGTTAGCTTGGGCCATCCCTTCTCTGTGCAGCTGTTGATCAGGAAGTCATCCTTGAAAAAGTATTCAGATTTTGCTTTTTTAGTGGAGTTTCATGCCTCTCAGACAGCTTTGATTTTTCATGTTTTGCTTCATTTCTCCCTACTCTGTTTCCCAAGCATTTACTTCTTCTTGGAAAATCTCAAAGTTATTTTTTTCCTAACTTGCAATTACTTCAGCATTTAGAGGGGGCTCTGAAATTGCATCCCAGATGCAAATAACTCAGAGTCCCCCAGCAGGACATTTCAGGGCTTGACCAGGAGAGTGTGTGAGGTTGGCAAGAAGAAAACTGTTATATCAGTGCTGCAGGGAAGAAGGGATTTCTCTTTTTGGGCTGCTCCCTGGAATAGCATCACAGTGAAGTTGGAATGAGAAGGGCAGAGTGAGAGGAGGAGAGGAAGCACATGGCTGTTTGCCTCGTGCTTTTGGAGTGCACGGCAGTTCAACAGTGGTGAGAGCAGCCTGGTAATGTCGCCAGGCTGGACACAGCACAGCTGATACGGAGCTGACAGGAATGTGTACGAGCAACAATGCATAACATAGCAAAGCCCTGGATTTTTTTTTTTCCCCCCACACACTGCAAAAAGCACAACAGATGGAGGGAAGACCTTGGGGAAGCAGTCATGGAGCTGGGGCTCAGGACATGGGAATTCAATCACTGGGGTGGTACAAGATCAGGGATAAGCAGATGATCTGCCTCTCCTTTGTTTTGTAGATAATTTCAAGGTATTTTTCTTTCTCCTCATCGGTTTTGACCCTCAATTCTTCAGGGCTGGCACAGTTTCATATTATCTCCCTTTTAGAGAGGGGCTTTCTTCCAGCATCAACCTGTCCTGAAGTGCAGAAGAGCAATACTGACTATTTGTTAATGCCGCCAGCAGAATTATTTATCCCTTGCTCTAACCAGTCCTGCAGTCTGCTGCTGCCTGCCTGTGAGGTACTTGGCAACATTCTTCCACAACAAGCTCTCTCTCCTCATCAAGCTTCTGTCTCAGAGATGCATGTGAAGCATTTCAGTTTTTTCACCCTTTTATCAGATGCCTGACCTGTTCTGAGCAGTGCTCAGCTTATGACCCCTTCCCAATAAACAAGTTTCAAACAAGCTGCCACATCAGATTTTGTGCAGGAACGACTGTGAGACAGCAAGGAGAGCTGATCATGCCAAATAGCGCTCTTTGGGCCAGACCTTGCTCTCCTTCCCTGCGGGAATTAATTTACATTCTTGGAAAAGCACGGCCATCTCACTGAAAAGAAATGATATCATTTCTCCAGCACCGAGAGATCTGCTGTTCTGTGGAGAATGGAGTGTATTTAATTAGGCAAAATATTCCTAGTGAGTTGTCCTGGAATGAACACTGGCCAGGGCACTTGGTTCTGCTGGAGTTATGCAGGATTTCAAATGTGAAGGAAACACCACAGTCACCTGGGCCACAGCTTCCTTGGTCACAGAGGGTGTCAGAAAACTCCCTGGCACTCTGCCAGCGCTGTATGCTGGAGTCTCAGAATGAGGGACTGTGCAAGTCTTGCTGGGGAGCTCAGTAGCTTGGAGCTGGATCTTGGTGTTGAAAGGTCTTTGTGTTGAAATTATTTTGGTTTGGGTTTCTTTTTCTTCTCCTTTGTTCCTTAATCATAATAATCAGTGGAACTGAAATAGTGAAGAAAATGGTGAATTTTTTTGGTGAACTCAGTCATTTTGACCAAAACTATTATCATCTTTGGGACACTTGCTGGCAGCTTCAACAAGAGTTGCTATAGCTCGGTGAGTGAATGACTGGATGACACTCACTGTGTGGGCAATGGGTGCAAATGCAGGTACACAGCCAGGGTCCTGTGCCCAGTGTTCCCTCCTCAGCCCCCAGTCTCTGTTTCTAATAACCTCTTTCACTGCTGCTGAATGCACATTGCCCTATTTTCCCCGACAAAGGGGGAAGGCATCCTGAGGCTTTGGAGTGCTGTTCTCTGCAAGGGTGGGGTGCCAGACCAAGGCACCTGGGTGCCAGCTTGGGGCAAGATGTTGTAAATGTTGTCCATCAGAATCCCAGTTCCCAGGTGTTTGAACATAGGCACTTGCCTGGAATGTTCTCTACTTGGTGAGCTGGCCACCATGCGAGTACCTGCATTGCCTTGGCCTGGAAAGGGCTGGAACACTGGGAAGGATTATAGGGAAATATCTCCAGGTGTGTCACAACTGGGTTAGCATCACTGTGCAGCTGAGCTCTATGCACACTCCAGGGACCCATGACAAACAGTGACAAGGCTTTATCCCTCACCTCGACAACCCAGTCTCCAGGACACTGTTGTTTGCTGATAAATATGGGTTTTCAAACTTCATTTCCTATGGTTCTGTTCCCTCTGTTCCTATGTTTTTGAGAGAGGTGTTCAAACTGGTTTAGCCCTGAGGTGCCATCACAAATGTTGTCAAGCAAATGATGTAATTGTTCTTGTGTAGCTATGGCCTTGATGACAATAGACCTTGTCCACTGGTGACAGTCAGTGTCAATAAACATGGCTTTGCTTTCCCTTCTAGCCCCCTTAGATTGGAAAACCTTACAAGATGATTGGTAATAGCTGAACTTAGACCTTTCCAAGTCCAAGTTCAGCTAGAACTAGTTCCTTCCTTGAGGAAGTCGGAAGAGTGAAAATGTGATTTTTCAATAAGTACATTTGGTCCTGGTTTGTCCTGGGTGGAGGCAGTTGTGGAAGTTGGAGTACATCCTCTAACTTCTGGGCAGTACCTTGTAGGACAGCCAGCAAACAAGCAGAGGGAAGGTAGGAGTTGTGTATTATTCTCTTGGAAAAGCAAAGTGGAGAGGGGACCAGCCTGGGCAAATTCACCTTGCTCCAGCATTCTTATTTTGGCAAGTTTCTGTGGGGAAGGTAGTCTGCAATGTTCACATAATGCTCGGCACACTCAGGCTCTCAGACACTCCACGGTCACAATAAAATTTTAAACACAACTTGATTTCTTAAATTAGCCGTGAGTACTTGGTGGTGGGTGAGTCTTGAACACCTTATGATGTGTTTGCTGTTGGTAAGAGTAGAATAGGATAAAACGATTCTTTCAGACTTTATAGTGTTTGAGAAGACTTGGTCTGTAATTTCCTTACCCTGGACTTGAGGGTTTAAAAGGGGGAAAATGCTTCAAACCATCTTGTAGTTGCCCTCTTGACTCATAAAGGGGAGCAGCATACAGCAATATTTGCTTGTTTGCTCAGTTTCCTTTTTTTTTTTTTTTAATTTTTGGGGGTATGTGTGTGAAATGGCTTTGCACTGGTTTATGCTTCATGTGAAATATTTATTGCTGTCTTATTTGCAGGAATTTTAAAGGCTTGGTCAGAAATATCAGAAATCAGATCTCTAGTTCGTATGCATACTTTCCAGTAACCCAATTAAACACCAGCTGCTGTGCAGGAGAGAGTGAGGATGAGTCGGATCCTTTTTCCAAGGATTGTTCTTACATAGACTGCTCTTGTGCCCTCTTTGACTGGTGAGAATTTAATTACACAGAAGGAAAAGAAAAAAATCTAATACTTTGCTGGGGGATGGACAAATCGAAGAATTCTTACGGTTTCCCAGAAATGTTTAGGACCAAATTCTGCTCTCAGCTGATGGAACAGCAGTTTTGGTGTGCAGTTCAGTGGGGCACCAGGGTCTACCCCTCTTTCTCCCCTTTTCTCTGATAATGATGGAAGTTAGCTGGAACCCTGATTTTCAGCTGGCCAAAGGAAGTAAACACCTCCATGCCTTTTGATTGTGCAGCTTGTGACTGTTCAAATCCATGAACTTCAAGATGCTAATAATTTTTTCAAAGCTGTTTTGAATAACTATTTAATTCTAGCATTAAAGAATAATATTGTTGGCCAAGTGAAACATTAGTTCATGCAAGATTGAAATTCATCTTTGGGGTTTTTTTGTTTGGTTTGGTTTTTTTTGGTTTTTGGGTTTTGTTTGTTTTTTTTTAATATTTGGACAGGATTAGGCAGTGGGAATTGGAGTGTCTGGAATGCACAGTTGAAACTATATCATATGGCATTAGTGCTCAAGTCTCAATCCTAATTTGGATGATTTTAATAAAGGGAATTCATGCTGACACTTCTGTCCTTTTAGAAAATCCTGGATAATTTTTAAGGTGAAAAAACAATCTTCTGATAAAATTTAAGGCTGCTTCATTGCAGTGAACCCAAAAGAAACTTAATCTACATAATTAGGATATGCCAGTTATGTAAATTCAGCCTTGGTGGTCAGCCTGCAGGATGGGATAAGGCTCAGAGAAATGCCTCCGCCGAGGGGGCTGCTGTGCTTTGAGACTTGGGTGTTCTTGCACAGCCTGGGATCAATGTTCCCTGTGCTGCCCTTTTCCCCCAGATAGTCTGCAGGGAATCACTTGGGCTTTTTAAAGAGAAAGCACTTGGGAGCACCAAAAAGCCAAGATGACAAACAGTGTGTTTGAGGTAATGGGCCCTAAATTAGCAAGGTGAAACCAGATATGAACATTTCAGGTTAGGGGTTCAGAAGAAAAGATAGCTGGGGGAGCTGATGACACCCCTCACATAAACCTCCTGCACAGCACGCAGTGCTCCCTCGTCCATCCCTTCCCTTGACTCCGTTGGTCTGGGCATGCCCACTCCTGTCTGCATTTTCCATCAGCCGTGGCACTCCTGCTGCTCCCAGAGCGACAGCCTGCTTCAGGGCCCCGCAGTCACTCGGACAGCTCGGCTCCCGCCGTGGCGCCGGCACAGCCAGGCACGCCCTGACCTCCATCATCTGCTCCTCTCACAAGTTTTGGATCTGCACTAGCTTCTGAGAGTGTTCTGCTCCAGAGCCCCCGTGCCAATCCAGCAGCTCCAGGCACAACAGCGGTGCCGTGGGCCCATTGTGACGTGCTGGCCCCTGGCGCACGTGGGCCGAGGGCCCACACTTGGCACCCCCTGCTGCCCGGCACGGCTCATCTGAGGGCCGTGTGCCCCTGTGCCATTCTGGGAAATGTCTCTATATGCTGGAACTGCACACTGTTGTCAGCCTGGTGTGACTGCGCCAGCCTTTGGGAGGTGACCTCTGCCGTGGAAGCCGTTTGTGTGTTCATCATGGTCTTGAGTTGAGATGGGGCATTCAGATTAGGAGTTAAAAAACACTTTTTTCACTGTTTGGATGCTCAGGCACTGGAGTAGGTTGCCCAGGGAGGTGGTAGACTCACCATCCCTGGAGGTGTTCAAGAAGCATCTGAATCTGCTGGCACTGGGCGATGTGGTTTAGTGGTTTAGGGGTCACAGTGGCAGTGCTGAGTTGATGGTTGGACTGGGTGATCTTAAAGGTCTCTTCCAGACTCGGTGATTCTGGGATTCTGTGACTGTATCTCTTGCTTAGTCCTTTTCCTGATCCCTTTTGGGAGGGTTCTCCTGGCCAAGGCCAGTGTAGAACCTCGCAGGGCTGGAGGCTCTGGTGGCGTGGACAGTGAGAGGCAACAGTGCGGTGCTTGCGGGGCAGGCGTGTGTCCCACCCAGCCTGTCACCAGCAGTTTGTCCTCAAGCACTGGGCCAGAGGCTGCTTCAGCTCCTGGAGCAGAAACCCATCCTGGATCTTGATATTCTTTACTTGAATTTTTTTTCAGGTTTACAGCACTGCCAGGTTCACTTTACAAATGCTTTGTGCACTTCTTTTTATAAGCAGTGTGTGAGGGTATGTTTCAATCACTTGAAATGCTGTTTGTGAAAACAAAAATGCCCCTTTCCCATGGTTCTGCTCTCTTTTATTAATGGAATTTTAAGATTGGCAAGTATTTAGAATTTCCTGTTTTAAAATTCATCATCTGAAGCCAAAAGAATATTGGATAAATACGTAGTAGTTTCTTGCTGACTCCCTTCTACTTGATGTGTAATGTCTTGCTATTTAACTACATTTGTGAATCCAGGCCGCAGAGCTTCAAGGCATCCTTAGGCTTCCCTTGTGTCAGTTTTTGTACTGCCTTCACTTGGTTTATTGATCTGAATTAATCTGTCGTGCGCTAGTTTGTTTGTAGTCTCAGCTATTAGTATGAAGAGAATGCTGGGGATTTTATCCCCACATTTCGTGCCCCGGCGCTCGGCGCCCTTAGCTCCAGGAGTGACCAGCAGGGGGCGCCGTCCCTCACGCGTGACTGAGGGCGCTCACGCGCCCTCACGTGGCCATCAGTGCCCTCACGTGGCCATCAGTGCCCTCACGCGGCCATCACGCGCCCTCACGTGGCCATCGCCTCACGTGGGTTCGAGGCGAGGCGCGTGCGCTGCCCTCAGGGCGAGGCGGGAACGAGTGGTCTCGCGCAGCCCCTCAGCCCCCTCAGCCCCCTCAGCCCTGAGACTGCGGTTGGATTTTGTCGGTAAGAACGCTTTACTTGCTCGGGCAGGGATTGTTCCCCGGTGCATTGGTGCCTGGCAGTGATCTCGCGCATCCCCTCAGCCCCCTCAGCCCTGGGACTCCGGTTGGATTTTGTCGGTAAGAAGGCTTTACTTGCTCGGGCGGGGATTGTTCCCTGGCACTTTGGTACCTGGCCTGGCCTGCGGGTGCCCTCAGGATGGGAGTGTGAGTTGCAGTTTCTTAAGCCCAAGTGATGGTCCTGTACCCTTTCTTCTGCTCCCAATCTCATAGGGTTTGACAAAAACAGGTTTTTTGCTGTGTCGGGAATCAGGTAGGTTTGGATCCAAAGGGCAGCACAAGGGTTGCAGGCTCTGTCCCAGGCTGGAAGCTTGTCTCCCTGTCTAGCTGGGAAAAAGAGGATTTATGTCCCGTGGAGTCACTTGCAAAGCTGGTGAATTTTGCCCAATGTTGTGCTAAAAGGTTTAAGTCTCAGTTTCTGGAGTAGTACGTTTTTGGTTTGTATTTGCCTGTTGTGCTTTCAGGTCGGTGATGTTTGTGCTAGGGAGGTTTTGTTCGTACGTGCTCTTCAGATATTTCTGTCTTACTAATTAGATTTTTTGTTAATATTTGTTTGGTTTGTCAATATTATGTGTGTGAGAGTGCCGGGGAGGGGTTTTCTGCCCTTCGTTCTATTCCAGTGTTAGTGTTTGTTAAGACAGTAGTAACTTGGTGATAGTAATTTGGAGCAAGTATGCATAGTAGCATATTTATCCTACATTAAGTCTGCCAGGTTTGCAACTATCTACACCAGTTGTCTATGAAACCTATTGTGCAGTGCTTTCTGAAGAAAAGGAGTAGTTCATGCGTTTTTAGTTGGTGGATATACAAATTATTGAGGCTCTTGGGTTTTTTTTCGTTGGTGTTTTTTTTTTTGGTGGTGTGTGTTTTGTTTTTTGGGTTTTTTAATGTGGCTTTATCCTTTCATTGTGGTTACTCAGTTGGCAGATGGTTTAATGCATTAAGTGGATGTCGGGTAGCGGAGTGCGTGTGGAGTGCACTGTTAGAGCTTCTCTTCCAAGCAGTGTTTTGTTTCCACCATTAGCCACGGGTGTGCGTGCCCCAGTCCGGTGCCTTTGGTGGCGAGTGCAGCGAGGCTGCAGGGGGTGAGAGCTCCCCCAGCTGTGCTGAGCTCACATAATAGCGATTACATGAAGGAATGCACCTGTGAGAGCCATCTATCCAGGCCATTTACAGGTGTCCCTGCTTGCTTTAGCGTGTGTAATGTATTCTAACCAGATACGAATGCAGAGGTTAAAAACCAGCTCTTAACTGATAATGACATGTGTTTTTATCTGTGCCTCAACTTGGTTTCAAGGAGGATCAGTAGCTTTAAAAATGTGAGGGTTTACTTAAGAAAAAAAACAAATCCAAGCCCAACAACAGAAGAAAACCAAACCTAAAGAAAAAAAAACCCACACCCCAACAAACAATAGAACCTAACTTTACTCTGAAAGTACAGCGTCTTGTTCTAGGTGCTTGTAGTCTTCAAGGATAATACTTTGGGCATTCTCAGGTCTTTAAAAAGAATTGGTTTTTGGCTGACACTAAGAGGAGCAAATGCTTGGGGTTTGTTGGTTTTGTTTTAACTTTTGGTTAGTTTTTGATTTGTTTCTGGTTTGTGTGGTGTGGCACGACAGAAAAAAAGAAATTGAAGCCTTGGGAGCACTGGGCTTTTGGGTCATCCTGAGCAAATGGAGCCCGTGGATGGTATAAGGTGTGTGACAAGTTCTTCTGCTAAAGACTGAGAAACAGTTGCACCTGCTCGTCAAAGAGCAGGCTCTCAGCTGGTGTGGTTCTTTTCCTGTCTCAGTCTCTCCACATAAGGAATGTTTGGGGTCTGGTAAGGATCACCTTATTGGGTAGGGGCTGCAGCACTTGTTCTTTATGGGCAGGGAAGCAGAGGCCTGGGAAGACAGACGGCAGCATGTTTTGATACTGAGCTTTGGAGCAAGGAAATAATTATGACTTTATCAGCTAAGTGTCAGTCATTCTGTCTCTCGCTGTTTTGACATGTTCAATTCTAGTGATTGGTGGTAAAAGAGATGAGAGTGTTAGAGGGGTTTGAAGGGAAAATTTTAATGGATGGAAGCAAGGGGAGAAAAAAAGCCTGTCGAAGACAATTTCTGGCAGGCGGTTGGGTTCCTGGTGCAGACAGATTGGCTGATGTTGATTGTTGACAGCTTCTGCAGCTTGCTAATTACAACTGTAAAAAATTCAGGTGAATGACAGGAACTTGAAATGTTAATTCTGCTTTTATTATTTTGCAGCTGCAACTGTTAGTTGGCTCTTGCTGTAATTGATGGACACTGCCAGTTGCTTAGACAGATGGGAATTAATACTGGTGTTCCCATTAGAACACGCCATCACGGTCACGTTGGCTTTTGTCTCCTGCACTGGGTTGATGTGTGCAAGCAAGTGCATGTGGAAGGAGCAAGCGTGGCTCTTGTCTTCCAGAGCCATCTATCCAGCACAGAGCAGATGAGCTGCTTGCCAGGTTAGTACATGCAAGAACAGGCGCTGTTTACCCTGGACTTCTGGGAAAGGTTACATGTTGATAAATACTGCCATAATAACGTGGGAGTCTTAAGACTTGTGTTAAGTTGTTCTGATTGTTCCTCATCAGAAATGCAGCTGTCACCGTGTCTGGTGCCTCTGAGTTGTAGTCACCTGCACACCATGTGAATTGGGAACTATAATGCTGGTTGAAAAGAAAATGCTAGAGGTAGGGTAAGTAAAGCAGTTAATAATGCCAAAGAGTAAAGGAAAGTAGCAGCAGGTCAGGGTTTTTCCAAAACAGAGGTGTAATTTTCTAGGTGGAAGAAACGATTAAGAGAGTTGTAGTTGTTTGACTGACCTGCAAGTGGGCCTGCTTTCCGTATGGGTAAAAATCCTGGTCTCTGAGTATGGGTTACTTCAGCCTTGCAGGGTTGGATTGCTGAGGAGAGAAGTGGCTCTGTTTGTCCCTCTGAGGACTTGTTCCTTTGCAGAGGTTCAGTCTGTGGGAGTGATGCCAGTCAGCATGTGCAAAGAGCCCTTCATGTGGGGAGGGAGCTGCAGATGTGTCCGTCCAGGTTGCTGAAACCTTGGCTGGTTTTTGACCAGCAAGGTAAGTTCATAAATTCCAAGCCTTCAGAAGCTTGATTTTTGTGTTTGTTTTTTTTTTCTTTAGCAGTTTGCAGCACACATGGCTTTGCGCTGATGAGGAAAATGCTTCTTTCCTGGATGCTGAGAGATTGCAGTGAGTGGGACTCTAATCCCCGGAGGCGTTTGTGGGCTGTAGTTACAGGTAGGCTGACAGAACACACAGCAGCTCAGCTGGAGGTGCCGGTCCCTGCGCGCTGCTTTGTTGGTTCCGCGCAGGGCAAGTCATGTACACACGGTGCCCTCTCCTCCTCCCAGATATCCTGCCATCAAATCCACTCCTGATGCTCAGACCCAGCAGGTCTGGCTGCTCGCTCAGCCTCGGGGCTGAGGTGTGAGCAGTCATGGGAAGCCCTCCCTGAAACCAGCCGCAGAGCTGCGGCGTGCGTGGCCGTGCGCTTGCACGCAGCCCAGTAGATGTTTGACGCTCAAGGTGGTGGGAGTGTGTTGCCCACTGCTATGCCAATTACTGGATATTAATGGCAGGATAGCATGCATATGCCTAAACTGGGAAGCAGAAGGTTAATAGACGAACAGCACCAGAAGATCCCATTTATCAGTTTCTATTTATCTCTCCTTGGGAGGTGGCAGGTTTACAGTAAATACCTTCTGTCCTCCTAATTTCCTAATGATGGGGATAATGATGGAGAATGGTGAAGTCATTAACTGGGACAGCCTCTGTGCATCACTCTGTCAACCACATCTCTCCAAGACCTGCAATGAAAAGTGATAGGCCCCAGCTGTTCACCAGATTCTGTTCCCTTCCCCCTTCCCCATGTTCAGCCCCCATTGCAGGCTTAGCAATTAAAGAACAAGGGGAAAAAATGAGACCCAAAACCTGAAAGACAAAAGCCAGTCCCTTTCTCTGCTATGGCAATGATAGCCTAGTCTGCCCTGCGCTTGACTGTGAGTTGGCCCCCATTCCAATGCTTCCAGTTAAATGCAGTGGTATCCCCGGTCCAGATGGTGTCACTTGGGCCAGTTGTGCAGTCCTGGAGAGAGGAATATGAGCTGGCAGGAGTGGAAGCTGGAAGAAGATTGTGCTTCTGGAGCAGTGGCACTGGGTTTCCTTGGTCCTGCCTATCATTCTTGCCTTCTGTGGAAGAACCTGTTCAATGCCTGTAAAAACGGCAGCAGCTCTCTGTGTCTGACTCTGTGTGCTGGGACACTGATAGATTTTGGGGCTTACCAATGGTCATGTGGAACTGTGGGGAGTACAGGGGGTGGGCTCTGCTTCTACATCCCATTGCATGAAGTTGACAGGACAGGAAAGTGTTCCTGAAAGATGAACCGAAGTTCAAATGAAGATGCACGTAAGTAAATTATTGCTTTGAAAAGATTGTCTTTTTTTTCCCACAATGATGTTTCTATGTAGTTGACCCTTGAGGTTTTTTAATGCTTGTTTAACGTTTGGACTGTCGCTGGGAGTTGATGACTGTTTTCAGAGAGTTAAGAGTGGTTTGCCATTTATAGCAGCCATGTGTTCATCCAGTGGGGGCCTGTGATTATAGCCAGCCCTATTTTGAGCAGGCTGTGCCCTGGAGTACCATGTAGCAGAGCCACCCAGCTCTCCTGCAGGTGGTGCCTTTTGATCCTGACTGCCACTTGCTCTGCTTGACAGTCCTACCTTCTGCCTGGGTGCATTCTGAAAAGAGAGGCCTGCCTGAACTGAGGTTTTCCTGTGCTTCCACTATGTGCCAGGCTCGTAAAAGAACTCTTTTGAGCTGTGGGAGCTTTGTGTTGGAAGGGTTCATTAACTTTCAAATGTTTCAATTGAGAAATTTCGGAGCTCTCAGTGTTAGACCAGGGTGGCCGACTCAGCCAAGAGTGTCCCTCGGCAGTCAGGGGATTGCTAGTCAGAGCACACTAAGAAAACTAATAGTGTCCCAGCAAGTGTCATACTTGAGCTGGAAAAGATTAAACCACATACCCCGGAGGGGCTGTAAATAATTTTTATTGGGCTTTAAGAACAAGGGAGGCAAGAGGAGCCTTTACCTTGTAGCTTGCTAGGATCTGTGCCTCTAGGGTCGCAGAGTGTGTGCAGTAGTTAAAGAAAGGATTCTGGGACTAGTTTTAATCTGAGCAAGTTCTTAACTGTGTTCTGAAGTGCCTCAGGCCGTGGTGGTACAAAGGGATGTTTTTCTTACTGATGTCTCTGCTGTCTGGGCACAGAGACATGAGAAATGAAAGCTAATGGAAGGCTTTCCTGTTTGGGAGATGTGATGTTAGCTAGTTAGCACATGAGACAAATGGAGTGTAAGTGTTTCCTAAACACCTCCTCCTCTATTTTCAAATTCTAGGTGCTTTTCTTGGCTGTTCAAACCTACCAAGTTTGTTTTGTTTTGTTTTGTTTTGTTTTGTTTTGTTTTTTAGCTCTTGCTGATCTAATAGCTGTATGCTGGGGAGTCTTCTCCCAAGGGAGTGGAGTTGAGTTAACCACCTCTGGTATTACCTGGCTAATAACTTTGTGCCTCTGGTCACAAATTTTAATGCCAGGAAAAGGAGAGTTTGATTTCATGTGTGATGTGATGGTTCAGGACCCTCTGTTTAACCTTGTTAGCTTGGCACAGACTTAGGGGCTGATGTTTGACCCTAAGTCTGTCCTCCAGCTTTGTTTTAGACGTGTGAGGAGGTGCCAGTTCACTGGATTCCAGCTACCTCTAGGATGAGCTGCAGGGGCTCCTTGATGGTTTTGTAATGTTGTGACTCTTGCTAGGTTGTTTTCTGGCCAGCTGGCCTTGCCTGGGTTCTCCCAAAGATAGGCTTGCCCAGTGTTCCCAGGGAGGCCAAGCCTTGTGGATTGCAACCCTCCTGTGTTGCCACGGTTCCCATAGGAGCTCCTAGCCAAGTTAGAATCTTCTTGGTTATTAATGTCTTAACTTGCTCTAGGCTGTCTGTTGCAAGCCCAGTGGTCCAAGGATGAACTCTGTGCTTTTGTTTCTGTGGCCAGCCTGTCTTAATTTGACAGCTCAAGCTTGACACAAACCAGGCTAAATAGAACATGTAATATTACACAGCTGTTGGCTTCTAAATAAGGAAAATCATATTAATCCTTCTAGAAGCAATCTGTGTGGTAATTTCAGGAAAGCATGAGGTGGCTGTCCTCATTGGTAAGAAAGAGCTGATAGATCTTTTAACATACATTAATTGTAGGGAGAACTTAAGAGCCTGGCAAGGAGGAAAGTTTTACTTCCCTGAGTAATGTTTGATGGGGAAAATAAAGGCAGAACCGGTTGCCTGTCACTATAGAAATTTGTTTGGGTAGGACAATATCTACAGCACCAAATCCTGAGGAGGATGGATGCTGTTACAGATATTGCTGGTCAAGTGAAAGAAATGTCACTGAAGCATTGTAATAGCTATCTGAAATAATTTTTTCAATTATATGTAACATACAGCAGTCGATGACTTAAAAAATTATCCTGTCTGACAGGACAAAGGCAGCAAAAATGTTAGATTTAAGACCATTTCTAAAGCTGCAGGATGTACATGCTAACCCTCTGGCTATCGATGGTTGAAAGGAAGCAGGAGTGGCTGTTGGCAACGAGCATTTAGCGCTTTACAGCTTGCTTGACTATATCTGGTTCTGGCTGCTGCACACAGCCACAGCTTCCAGAGGGAAGCATAGCACTGCTCACGCAGGACATTGTGGATAAACCTAATGTTTTACATGGATTTCTGTGGACTCTGGTGTCCAGAACAATGGTGTAAAAGAAAGCTGTTAATGGTGTTTTCCTTCAATAGCTAAACTTTCTGCCTCTGCTGGATGAGGTACTGAAGTTTGGATTCAATAGGAGCCACATGTTCCAAGTGGCAGTGTTTATTGGGGCTGCTCTGTACTGCTCAAGTATGGGAGAACTCATTGGCAGCTGTGGAGAAATGTGAAATAAAGGCAGAGGGCTGTTAAATAAGATGATGATGACTGTTTCAAGGAGAGGCAGCTGGGTATCCAGTGTATCCCACTGCTTCAGCTCAAAAGCAATGTCCAGTGCTGCATTTGCTGTGGCCGTAGGGTAGTTAAAGGGGATTCCAAGAGGTACAGGTAGTCCCAACTGGCCATCCACCACTTCAGTCTTCCAGGCGAGTTGTTGTGATTTGTCTTGGTATGGAGGAAGCACCCACTCGCTGGTCTCAGAACCTGCACTGTATGAATCTGCCCCTGCTGCCCTTGATACTGACTCCTAAAGTCCTATGGTAAAGAGCTATTAACCTCTGGTAAAGAGCTGAGCTTTCACCAAGTTGTATTTCATTGTTCATTTTCACCTTTGATATGATACGTTCCTTACTCTGCATACGTCTTTCCCTTTTCTGTCTTTGCTCCTGCTAGCAGAGGACACTTCTGCAGTTCTGTCCTGCTCCTGTTTTTCAGATAAACCATCCATGATACAGCTCCAAGCTGAGTGGAGTGTGCATGTGGCATTTTTGGTGTAACCACTGTAAGAAATGGGCAGCACTGTGGTGCAGAGCTCTGCCTGTCTGTTCCCAGGGCGCTCACTCAGTAATGGAGTGTGTGCTCACATACTCTATCAGCTGCTGTTGGCTTGGCTTGGCTTGCCTACACAGGCTAAATGCAAGGCCCTCAGTGAACATTTCTGTCACTTTTGCTGTTCTGGCCACTTCGCTTAATCAAAGAACTGGAAGGAAAGCTCTCATTAGAGAGGCTTCCTCAGTTATACAGAAGCCTCTGCTTGGCTAATTGAGGCTTTAGAGAGCTCGTGCTTCTGGTTGAGGTTGGTCTGCTTGATGTGATCTGGGCCTGAGGCAGAATGAAGTGAGCAGACTTAAAATTATGTCTGAGCAAACATGATGACTGGAGATGAGCAGGGTTGCGTTCTGTAAGGCTGTTGCTCAGAGACCTGCAGAGTTTCTTGCTAAAGCAGTAAAGTGCTGGAATGTGCTGTGGCTGGAGAGGTTGTTGGGAATGTGTAGGTGAAAGTGGGAGCTTGCAGAGGAGGTGAATTGATTGCGTTCTGCTTGCATGTTCAGTGGTTGGAGCCCAGACTCCTTCTATCGTGTTCTGGAGGAAATGAGAGTGCTGCAGAGCCTGCAGTCTGAATGGAGGAAGCAGATAAATGCCAGGGAAAAAGGTGTAAGGGGTAGAGGGACGGATCTAAGGACTCTAGGTAATGTATTTGTAGTGCTTGATGCTCTTATGCTTCTGGAGCAGTGTAGCCTAGTCCATTTTGTGTATTTTACAGACCCGGTATTTTATTCAATTTTTTTGTGTAGTACATTAATTAATCCTCAAAGTTTCCACCTGAGAAGGAGTGAACAAGGGAAATTATTCCAAGGGACTTGTTTTTAAGTTATATCAGTAGAACTTAGGCCTTAATAGTTGGTGGTGTGATGGAGGAGCTGAAAAAGAGCACTTCGTCTTTCAGGATATGGGAATTCTTCCTCTGTGGTCAGTGACTTGAGTAAATCACCCCTGAGCAGGGTTTCTCTGTTGTTGGCCAAAGGCGGTGGTCTTAATGCCATGCAGAATGTGGAGTTGCCGGGCTTGCTTTGGAGGGCCCTGGCTTGTAGGTAGATAGGCACTGGATGTGCTGGTGAAGGAGTGGAAGAACAGGAGGCTCAAGGTCATGTGTTCAGCTGCTGCTGCTGAAAGCTTGTCTCCATCCCAGGCAGAGTGTCTGAGTAGAGGTTTCAAGCTGTTCAGTTGCCTCCTGCAGCTTTTGGAGAATTGTGTTGCAAAGGATTAAGCTGTGCTTCGAAGAGTTGGAGTGAGCAGTTGCTGCTGGTTGGGAAGCATTGATCCTGCTGACTGGGCAGGGTCTCTGGTCATGTGGCAGGGTCCTCCTTTTCTCTGGGAAAGAAAATGGACCAGCTACCCAGTGCCTAGAATTAATGATTAAGCTGCCCTGAGAAAGGATGCAACTAGTGCAGGTCAGTTACTGAGCAGGGTAAAGATGGAATCTGTTTCCAAGGAGATGGAGGGAAGGAGAAAGGGGAAGGGTCACTGGGGAGTCCATTGGATGTTTACCAAATTCTCATGCAGCATTCCTTGTTGGGCAAGCCTGGTTGGATGTGTCTCAGTAGATCTCGCCCATCAGGAGTCAGCACAGAGACAAAGGGACAGATGGGGAAAGGAGGCAGGATATAAGGGAATGTACATGATGTCACCCAAGGGACATGTTAACTGTGAGTTTCTTTGTTACCAGTTTGATGGTATGTTAGTGCTTGACCTTGCAGTGAGGTTTTGGCCATTCCCTCCTCCTCCTCGTTTCTTTTGCTGTTCGCTCTTTATCTTTGTGCAGAGCAATAAGGATGCTGAAACCTGGAGAATTCCTATGAGAGTCAAACTCTTCAGATAGAGCATCGCTCTGTGAAGAGAGATGGAGGAAGTTGTGAGAGTAGAAATGAGGTTTGTGAGGAAAGCTTGGGCGAGGAGCTGAGATGATTGTAAGACTGCAGAGTTGGGAACAGTGCTGGGTAGTTGCCTTGCTCGTGTTGTGTCAGAATCTTCCCACACCACAGTGGGTTCCAAATGTGTGACAGAACTGTGCCTATGACTGAAGGATTCTCTCTCATACATCTGCTGTCTGGCTCCCACATATGGAGGCGACAGGGACCTTTGTTTTAGTGGCAGATCCTTGGGCGAGCTGTATGCACTGATCTGAATAGATGACTTTGTGGGCTGGAGATGAAGGTGTGGCTGGGCAGCGAGGCAGCCAGGAGGGCTCTGGGGAGGAGTGCAGATTTGCAGGCAGATCTGACTTGGCTGAGTGATGGCTTGTCAGGCAGGGGTGAAGTCTGGATGAGTGCCTGGAATTGATGCCTATGAAGAATTGTTAAACACAGAAGAGCCATCCTGAGCTCAGGTAGTCCCAGAGCCACATGTTATTAGGGACTAGGCATTTTCCTGAACGAGTGTCCTGCATTATTCTGTGTCCCTTGCCAAGGTGTGTGCTGCTGGCCTCTGTCAGAATGTGCTGGGCTGGACGATTCGTTGGTGTGAGCTACAGTGGAGTTCTGAAAGAAGCTGCTGCAGAAATGATGTAAAACAAAGGGAGCTTAGACTTCTTAAGAGTACATCGATGACTTCTTACTGACTTAGCTAATTTTTTCTGTCTCACTGGTTGTTGAAAGCAAGCAGAGGAAGCTCTCTGGTCTTTGGGCTTCAGAGAAGAGGGGCAAATGACTTTTCCCCTGACTTTGAGGGATCCTGGGCCCATGGCAGTGGTAAATCAAGGTGGCCTCTGCGAGGCAGAGCAGGATAGTGGACTTAGTGGATGACTCTGGAAGTATGCAAAAGCTTATAAATATATCGGAGCTAGTCATGAATGAAATGTGTCATGTTCTGATTCCCTAAACAACTTTGAAAGGCTTGATTCAAGACTATTCTTACATTGTAGTTATGGCTTTGTCCCCAGCTTTCCAGTGGTCTTTCACTGCTCACCTTTCTGATGAGAGCTGTCCTTTCCTTAGATTAAAAGTGATCTGTAGCCCCATGAGCCTCAGAGGAGTAGGTGTGGCCAGTTCTGTCCGTGGAGTCCTGCTCTGTCATACATATGAAGTGCTCTTGGTGGATTATGTGGGTGTACTGGCTGCAGCTTTGTTTATTCGTTGTTACCCAAACACTTGTTCAGAGCCTGGCAATCTCCAAGGAGCAGGCTGCAGTAATCACAGCTCTGAGAAGATGAGGAAGCCATGGGCAGTTCTGGGGTGGAGCTGTCATTGTTAGTTGTCATTGTTTCTCTCATATCTAAGTGAGACTTTTGTACCTAGATGTGGGAATCCTAACTGTCCTTTGTGAAACCTTGTGTCCACCCTGCCCCTGTGGGGCTGTCAAACCAGCAAAAGGGTATATGATGGTTTTGTATCTTGCAGCGAACAGGAAGGAAAATAGTGTCTTAAGTGACAGCCATTAAATCCAGTAAGGAGACAATTTATCATGGATGTGGAGTCATATTTCCTGTCATCTGGGACTGTGAAAAGGTACTCGTGGTAATGCTTGCTTAAAATATGTTTCATGTTCCTAAGGACGTTTGGGATTTTTTTCCCCCAGCTGAAAATCTCTGTGTTGCAAGAGTATGCTGGGATTTAACATATTAAGAGCAGTCAGCTAATCCCAAAACTTGGCTCTGGCATTTGAGTGTGTGCTTATGTAAGTAACTATATATATATATATATAATGTATATACTGAAAGTGAGGGTGTTTAGTAGATTATGGACAACTTCAAGATCAAACTGACCAAGGGTGTGTAGAAGTTACAAAGTGGGGAAAATAATGAAATGGAAAAAAATCCAGTTGCTTAAAGAATCATCTTCTGAGCTGAGGTTGTTTTCCTATGAATATTCACTGAACTGCAGTATGTATAGTGGGTTTGGAAGGAGGTGAATTCTCCATCCAAGATAGAAAAGAAGGTTTAGTACAAGACATGCTTACTAAAGGAAGAGGCCCAAAATATTCAGCATAGGAGTTAAAATTCTGATCCATATCAACATCTGGAGTTATTTTTTGTAGGAGAGTATTCAACCCTTATATACCTGGAAGTTGCTTAGATTGGGAGGAAAAGGTGAGGGTCAGAACTCTTGAGCTGTATCTGAATATGCCCAAGCCGAAGCATGTATTGGCATCTGTACATGCCACAGATGCAGTGTGACCTGAAGGATCTGACCTGGCCCATCCTTCGATTTCCCACCTGCTCTGTGGTGAGGTGAAGCAGCAGTGCTGGAGCAGAGTCCGTGTATTGGTAAGGAGTTTCCAACTCCCCACAACTGCCTTTGGAGCTCTGTGGAGCTGAGTTTGCATCATTGTAAATTAAGCTCCTGCTGAGGTCAGAGGGCAGGAGCTAATCTGTAAATGGCTATTCCTCAAACTGTAGTTATGCATTGGATCTTTGAGATCAGCTCTAACAAGCGTAATGCAAACTGGATTAGTTTGTTGTATGCCACTGGGAAATTAAATGTGTCTTCCAAGTTCTTGTCACTTAAAATTTGCTGTGACATTTACTGTGTTTGACAAAATGCAGGAAAAAGAGGTTCCAATTAACCAGGACATGAAATGGTATGGATGGCAGTTTATTTTGGAGGCATGATACTCCAAAAGGTCAGTCTCTCAGTCAGCTGACCTCAGTTGTTTGTAGTGTAGGCTGTGGCTAATGAGCACTCAGTCGGTAATGGGAGCTTTATGGAGGGCAGATCTAGATAATGGATGTTTGTGGGCAAACTGGCATTTTCTGATAGGTGGGGCTGGGGGGTTGGATGTGCAAACTCAATAACAGAGGAAAACGGACTGCATGCAATGTTTAAGAGCCGGGAATGTCACCACAGTCAGTACCCTCACACCTGAGGGGAAATTGTTGCTGTCTTAGTGCTTCTGCATGGCCTTGTGAACTGCACAGAGCCATGTGTAACGTGGTGGTGGTTTCATGCTAGAGCAGAGTTGTAGCTCCTTGCATATGATAAGTGGAAATGTATTGCTGCACCCACACAGTGCAGTCAGTGCTGACAAAAGCCTGGAGGGAAAGTGGCCAAGTCTCCTGATAGGCTCTTTCTTCTGCTGCTTTAAGTGTTGGTATCTGTCAGTTGCAAGTAACTCATTACTTGTACCAAAGTTCATGGCAGCTGCTGGCCCTTTATGTGAGCTGTTTCTAGTGCTAGTACTGGGCTGTAGTATTTCAGCCTGAAAAAGTTTACAGTTTGAAAATTAGACAGTTGGGCAGAGCTTCTATAAATTATGTTGTGTTTATACCATATTGACCCCCAGGAAACTGTTAAATTGGCCAGTTTAACTGACCTTCCCTTTTTGCTCAAAGCTTTGGGTGTTCGGGTAAAAAATGCGTCATTTTTCTGTGTCCCAGAAAAACCATGTTTTACCTAAGTTTTTAGGTGCACTGCAGCTCAGAGTTTTTTCTTCTATTGTTAAGCAAAGCATGGTAGGGCAGTTCCTGTTGGCAGGTGGCAGCTCTTGGAGGTGGTCAGCCTTAATGTAGCCCACAGATCTGAACACCCCTGGTGCTGGCTGAGTGCTTGGAAATGCCCATTTGAAAGAAATGGGAAATAATTCAGTATGCTGCTGGGATCTCTCTGAACTTTAGTAAGGATGAACACATTCTTTGCTGGGTAGTCCTGCTTCTTAATACTGTGTGTGTTTTCTTTCATGGAACTCAATTCCCTGTATCTGCCGTTTCAGAGGGGTGTCCAGTAGGTACCTGTGCTGTGAGTAAGGCATCCTCTAGGCAACTTCCAGGATTTACCTCATCTGCTTTCCACTGGGATCTGTTCAATTCAGTGGGAGTGGGATTCCAACTTCCACTGAAGTTGGGAGAGAGGAGGGAACAGTGAGAGTAAGAGGGCTGAGAGAAAGCTTGGGCTGTTGTAGTTGGTGGAAGTAGGATCACATGCCAGAGCAAGATTAAGATAGTTGCCTTGAATTTCTGGGAGGAGGTAAAAAGAAGAACTTGGAATGGTGAAGCGTGATACTGTCAGGCTTTTGGCTGAAGCAGACTTCGTGAGGCACAGTGTGAAAGAAATAATTTCTCAAATTAAATAGAACTCCCTGCATAACTGAAGTCATAGCAACCAAATGACCTCACTGCAACTTTACTCCCCCCTCCTTGTAGTTGTTTCTTTAATTTTGTACAATATGTTATTCTTGTTGTTTGGAATCATGGGGAGGAGGGAGAGAGGGAAAACCAACCTGTGTAAAAATTAGCTTTGAGTTATTCCATCTGTGGACTCTTAATTTTGTCATGAAAACAGAGAAGCCTGGCAGGAAGCAAGCTTGTGACTGGCTCCATGTATCCTCTTGTCTGGAGCTGGGTAAGAAGTGTGGCATTTAGAATGAAAGCAAAAGCTTCATTTCTGGAACTCTGAGTGTTTGCCCAATTCTTTGACCATCTGTTTTTGTTGACAACCACCTCTTTGTGTTGTGCCAAAGTTATTTTGGCTTTTATAATTTGTAGATGCGTGTGTGTGTGTGTATGGTGGAGTGGTTTTGTGTGTCTGTGTGTGGATCATTAGGGTGCTGCTGACTGGGTCAGACTGGGGGAAGTGGGATGTGTAAAAATAGGTATTTTGTGAGGATTGAATTACCAGGAGAAATACAGTGAGTAATCCTGGCTTCTCTCAGAGACATTTGAGTCCTATCTGTGTTACCCTGTCAAAAGCTGCCAACTTCTAGTGGCTGTCCTTAAGTAACTTTGCTTGCATCACAGCCATTTAGAGCTGCAAGTACTTGCCTCAGAAATCACTGCTGGGATGAACAGTCCTGATGGAGAGCCCAGCAGCTGACTGAAGGTAGATAGCAGATGGGTCCCTGTGCTCCATGGTGCTTGCATGGAGTTGCTCAGCCACCTTAGCCTCTCTTGAGCCATGCAACTCTTCCATTCTTGGTGTCAGGGGTAGTTAGTCATTCCCTGTATCCTTCATATGCTGGTTTTATCCCCAACCGGTATGGATTGGAGATGCACTAGAGCAGCTGATGTTGAGAACTCTTATCGTGGAACTGCAAAAGCACTGGGAAATTCAGCCTCAAAGCCTAGCGTGGGACAACTTTTTAAACATATACGTATGTCTCTAAACCTGCATTTTCTCTATGTTGTGTAAAATGTGTTGGTTTTCTTATGAAAGCTGTGTAGAAAAGATGAGCACTTTGTGTTCTGCTTACCACACTGAGTTTTCCTGCAGTGCCTTCTGAACTCCTGTTGGCACGAGGGTAGGCCGGAGTAACATATACAGCCCATGACAGCAGCAAAATGAGGCTAACAAATATCCTTCCAAGGATGCAGCGTGACAGCTTCATCCATCCCGCTGCATTTGCATCAGGAGTGTGGAATGGCTGTGTGTCATGGGCCACTGCCACTGCACACAGTCATTTATTTAATAACTTGTGCACGGGCATTAAAGGGGAGCCTGCAAGACATCAGTGTGGTGGAGACAAATAAGAAATTAAGAGATGGCAGCATTTAGACAAGTCTGGTTCGTGCTATTCCATCTTTGTAACTTTCTGTTCAGCAGCGCTTCAGGTATAAAGTGAATGGAGATTTTATGGACAGTAGCAAGGCATGCCTTGTGGCGTGGCATGGGGGCTTCCCTGCGTTTTTTGCTATGTTCTGAGTTTGAGGGTGGCCTTTTCCAAAAGTAAGCTTATTCCCTTGCAATATAAAGCGTTAGAGTTAATTATGCAGTTTACACGAGATGTTTCTGGTGCGTGAACCAGGGAGATTAAAGCAGCTTCAAATCTGGATTACTTATTTTTCTCCAGAGCATCGTTAATTCACATGAAATTGAGTTTCTTTTTTAGTCAAGACTTTCTGGAAATACCAAGTGCTGCAGTTCCTTCCTGGGGAGAACTGATTTCAAGTGGAGTGCCTTGAAATCCAGCTTCTTAAATACTTAACTAGAGAGAAAAATAGAGAAACTGAAACGCATGGAATCAGTAGTCACTTCTGAAAATCTGTTCATAAGCATAAAATGAAAATCCTTCTGTCATTTTAGACGCTTTTTCATGGATTGCCTTCCAGTCCCGTGTTTCTATGTGCAAATGAGGTGCCCGAGGTGTGTCAGATGTGTTGACTTGTACAAATGCTTCTGGTGAGTGCTGGTGCAGTTGGCGATGAACGTGTTATCTCAGAAACAAAACTGGAGTTTATAGTAAGAAGACCAGGACTGAATTTGGGTGGGGCAGTATGTCATTCTGAAAAAAGGGAACAGCGAAGGTTCTGTGCATGTACACATAGATGATGTTTCTTTCTGTGAAAAATACAAAACAGGTTTTTAAATGGTAGAGTCCAGATGCGAAACTCCTAAACCCTGTGCAGGCACTTAAAATGGATGCTTTTTGCTGCAGTGGGAATGAAGAGTCCTTAATTTTTCTTCATTTTTAACAGCATAAAAAAGATTTCATGTTGTCTGCTCCAAGAGTAAGTCATCAGATTAACTAGAGAGGAACACCAGAGGTTGTCAGTCCCCCTTAGCATCAGTAGTGTTTTCCTCACAGCCAGGCTACTTCTAACGCTTCAGTTATCGTTTGCAGAACTTGCTGTGTGCAGGAAATGTCTCTTGGGTCGCTTTGCTTAATAGCAGTTTAGAATAAAGGGCCTCGGAAGTGTAGCGTTCAAAGCATTTCTGCTCTCAAAAGGCTGGAGAAAAAGATGTTTGAAAAATAAAAAACACCAAGGGCAGAACCTGCATGGAAGGGTAGAAGAAAGGCTCAGGCAAGAGGGATGACTATTCTGTTGTGTTCTCACTGACCTAGCACCCTGCATTTCCTCTGTTGTTTTCACTATTATTGCTGCCACTGCAGCAATAGCTGCAGAGGTGCAGGGTAGCTGCAGAGGTTATGACTGCCTGCCTGGTAGGGAAGCGAGTGTCTCAGTCTTGTCTACAAACTGGGATAACTCAGCAGCTGTTTGTATGTGCATCTGGAGAGAAAGGGGAGCTGTTGGGCCTGGTGTGGGGAAAGGTCACCTGTCTAAGTATGTCAGACACCTGAGATGGGTTCCGCTGTTGGCACGTTGCTGAAAGGTGGCATATTGAGGGCTGAACCGCAGTGTTGTGTGTGTCTGCAGTCACTTGCTTGGGCTGCTTAGAAACACCGATGAGAAAAAAAATATGCAAGCAGGGTTGGCCATTTTGCTGTCTCCATACCTGGAATACACAGGGCGTAAAGAGAGCCTGTTCTGCAGCTCTGGGAGCACATAATTAGTCATTACTCAAGCTGGCTTGGTATAAATGAATGGCACTTCATGGATTTCAGTGGCATTATCATCCATGAAAATAAGCAGAGGTGGCTGTGTTGGAGAAGGCATGTTACAAAACCAAAATGTTCCTGTTGAGTTGCGTGTAGTTTTGTGTTGTACCCTTCTGGTGATACTCAGGGGAGACTGATATTTAAGATCTCTAGTGTGTGTTTTTAGATGGCTAAATAGTTAAAAACAAACCAGAAAAACAAGAAAGGCACCATATACTTGATGGACAAGAAAAAGCCTGTACTTAAAGCCATGTGTAAAGTCTTGAGTTCTGCTCACTAGAATAATCATGTTGCAATGGCAGATTGTTTCAAGAGTCAATTTCAAAGCAGAGAGCAGTGCAGAGGGAAAGGGTGATGGCTCTGTCTGCCCATCACTCTGGGGTGATGGGTGGTGATGCAGTTTAGTGGTACACAGGACCTGCTTTTCTGATTGCAGTTTTGTGAATTTGTACCCAGTTTTTTTCAGGCTGTTAATTTGGGCGAGATTTCTAGTTTTCAGCGTTTTTTACTGTTTTCATGAGACCACTGGTAACAGCTGAGCACAGGTGATGCCTTATGACTGCTATAGGTACTTGGAACTAACGTATATGTAGGTTGGAAAGAACATGGGTTTAGAGAGGTATGAGTTGCTTTCTTAAGTTGTAGTGGACTCTTGAGAGGCTTTTTTAGTGACTCTTGGGATGTGATTGATGGTATGGCTCCAGCTTGCCTAGCAGCTGCAGTTTAGAATGTGGACTACTTCAGCTCCTGATGGATTGATGATGAGCTCTTCTGTTTCTGTGCAGACTCCTTCCCATGGCTGGAGTGGGTGGAAAACCACACCTTTTTGCTTTGCTCATATTGGCACCTGCCTAGATTTTCCAAAGTCGATGGCAGAAGCTAATGCAAAATACTGAAATTGTAGTTCTGTGGAGATACATGGTACCATCTCATGTCAGAAGGAGTTAAAAGTGCAGAAAACTCTGCTTTGAAGAAGGATTGTCTGAAAGGCCCTCTTGAGCTTCCTTTCAGTTGTAAATCTTTGGATTTATTAGTCTTCTTTAAAGCTTCCTTTGTCACTAAGGAAATATTGGACACTGTTGCTAATTTCTGGCTGGAAAGCTTGTTTTGGTCAGCAGGAATCTTGCCTGGCATTTGCTAGATGCTTGGTGATGTATGCGAGAGGCTGATTGTTTATCAAGGAAGACTTCAGGACTTGAAATCCAAACCCCAGTTTCTTCCAGAAGGAATAGAATCATCTCAGTGTGAGATGACCTTGATAATTTTGATGAGAATTCTACATTACAACTGTCTGATCTTGTTAGTGTGGGGTGTTTTGTTTTTTTTTTTGTTTTTTGTTTTTTTTTTTTTTTTTTTTTTTTTTTTTTTTTTTTTTTTTCCCTGTAAGTTTTAAACCTGATTTAGATGAGATTGACTAGATAAGTTGTGGCAGGTCTATCTACTGCTCAGTTCTGGAAGCTGTAGAGCACTTAAGTAAGGTGGTGTCCTTAGAGGTGTGAGCAGCTTGTTGGGTCAGGTGAGACTCTTGATGATGAGCCGTGCAGTGTGTCCAGCTGAGAAAAACAGAGCAGCATAGGAGCTTTGAGGAGGATGAGGCACTGTGGGTTAGGCAAGGAGGATGGAGGCAGAAGGGGATATATGAAAAACAGCAGCAGCAGCAAGAGACAAAAGCCTATGTATTGTCTTTGACTGCATAAAACATTGATGGAGTAATCTCTGGTATTTATTCTGTTGGTTCCAGGTGAGTGCTGGGTGTGTGCAGAGGAGCAGATGAACTTAGGGGAAGGCACACAAACCCTGTTTTTGAACTTCAAACTTGTTCATGAAGCATTTGGGGTTTCTGTGCAGGTTAACAGCCTGATTGGGCAGAAAGTCTGATTTGGTGCAGTTTTACTGATAAAAAAAGGCTTCCTGTTTATGCCACTGGGGCATGATGTGGTGGTTAAAATGCCGTTTACTTGTGGCTCCAAAGGGGTTAAAACAGTTTGAAGTGAAACACTAGATTGGCAGTGTTTGATTGAATTAAAAACAAAACAAATCAGAGGGAAATATTTGAACATGTGGATAGGTAGAAATGCTCTTTTGTTTCCTTTTTTTCATGCTTCTTAATATGTAGAGTGGTATGGAAAAAATGCTAGATTTTGGTGATGTGCTCATGCTCCACATCCCTTAAATCCATCTGTGGCTGTGGAGCTGTTGTCACACACAGGCTCTGTGTGCTGGGTGTTTTGCAAACAGCTACACCTACTTGAAGGCGGCACGAGGCATTTGGGCTGGGATTGCCAGGCTGCTGGATGTGCTGGGAGCCCACAGGCGGTGAAATGCATCATTCCAACTTGAGTCACTGCTTTGGTTGTGTGGGCATCCATAGATAGAATATCCTCCCCGTGGTGGGGGCAGGGGCAGTGCACTCTGTGTCTGACTGGAGGGTTTAATGGGGAAGGGTTAATGAAGTCGCAAGGCAGTGACAGTGAAACTGCAGTGCGGGGCTGTCGCTGTGCATGGGGGTGTGCACGGGGATGGATGGAGGCAGGTGTAAACTCGGCTTGGAGAAATCAGAGCTCTCCATCTATGCCATGTCCTATTGGAATATTTGTCTGGCTCATTCTGGCTTCACCATGGATGTGTTGTAAGAGTAACTGTGTTCCCCATC
Source organism: Rhadina sibilatrix (assembly GCA_013400275.1). Lineage (NCBI taxonomy): Eukaryota > Metazoa > Chordata > Aves > Passeriformes > Phylloscopidae > Rhadina > Rhadina sibilatrix. The sequence continues at coordinate 339,518 of VWYO01014089.1, read as the reverse complement.
CCCCCTCCCTTCTTTTCCTTTCCCCTTCCCCACCACATC
>VWYO01014089.1:258427-339442 GCA_013400275.1 Rhadina sibilatrix | reverse complement strand
CACAAGCTGGAGGGCCAGAAGGTGGGGTGGTACCTCAGGATAATGGTAGCAGAAGGCGAAGGAGGCAGACAGCTGGCAAGTTCTGCCCCAATATGCTTCTCTGAAAGAGGCAAGGAAAATGCAGAAGATGTGATGCCTGAATGGCTCACTTTGCAGCAAAAGGGAAGATTAAAAGTAAAATTAGTTAACATCTTGCTCATTTCAAACCACCACACACCATCTTTTTACTTCCCCCCTCCCCCTCCCCCCACAGCTCGCCTCCAGCCATTTCTCTGTGGCTTTATATTCTGAGGAAAGGAGGGAAAAGTTGCAGGCAATCCTGGGATTTTGCAGAAATCTATGTAGTGAGCAGTACTGCAAAAAGACTGAGCTCTCCTGGTAGCCCTTGTGTTATCTCCCTGTCATATGAATGAGCCTGGGCAGCTGGAGCAGATAGGCAGCCACAGGCCTCTGCCAGGAGCTTCTGTTCACTGTACTGACACAACAGTACAGGAGTGTACAAAGGCAGAGGGTGGCGATGGAGGTTGGGGGCCCTGCAGTGGTTCAGTCTGGGAGGGGAGTTCCAGAAGCAGGGTGTGGGACCAGCAGGCAAGTTCCAGAAGCAGGCAGTGTGGGACCCTAGATATGCTGAGTGAGAGAGATATTGCTGCTGTCTGCAACTGCTAAAGGGAAGTGTGAGAGAATACAGCCAAATGCTCCTGGAGGTGCCCTGTGAGAGGGACAAATGGAGTAATGGGGAATCCCATCTAGATGGAAGGGGGCAATTAATTCCCTGGGAGTGTGGTGAAGCATTTGAACAGGGGGCTGGAACTTAAGTGAGCAATACCTTGTGCTAAAAGATTTTTATTTTGCCAGCTACTGCTGCTTTGGACCATCTGACCAGCACACGTCTTGCTGGCAGAGAGCTCCAGGTGTATGGTGGGCTGGATATGACAGTACTGCTGGGAACAGCACTCTGATTCAGGCCAGGATTTCCTTGTGCCTGTTGTGTAGGGGATGGGTCCCAGTGATCTGAGGGTCCGATTTCTTTGTTGTGTGGTCAGCTGTGTTTTGTGGAGTTTTTGGTCTAGCCAAGCCAAACTCCATGGAGCGTCATGGTGGTTGGTTTTATGTAATGCTGTTGAAGCAGAGCGTGGGCCCTCAGTGAAGCAGATGGCAGCTTTTTGAGCAGCCGTGAGCAGAGGCTGGGTATTCACTAGACCTGTCTAGCAGCAGCACTGTGGGCTTTACTCTGACACCTGATTTTGCCAAGTAGTCCGGTGAAACTTGTACCTGTGACATCAGACTGGAACAGTGGCTCTTTGGCTCTGAGTGGTTACTGGTCACCAGCAGAGTCTGCAAAGCGATGAAGAGGAATTGGGAAAGTGATGGTGTTTAATCCTTCCATATCTACTTAGGAATACTAACTAACCAACGTTAAATGTGTACAAAACAGTTCTGTAGAAACTTAGTGGAAATTCAGCTAAATGATCGTACAATTATCGTTGAAATATAATTTTTAGTAGAGTTGATGCAGTTGAGGACAATACCTTTGGGTAAATGTTGCTGTTAGTTAATGGAACAGAAACAGATAGATGCCAGTGCAGACGCTTTTGAAAATTCCTTTGTTACCAACACCCCAAATCCCATGTGTTGCTTTTTTCAGTACCAACTATGCCAGCAGTTGGAGTTGGGGAAAAGCACCTTCCAAAAGCTGTTTGGTTGGTGACTGTTCATGGCAGAATTTCTCACACAGACTTCTGAACTATGTGCTCTGGATTACTGCTGCAGATTAGGTTCTGTTCCAGCTGGAATGTAACTCTGCTTCTGCTTGCTGATTCCTGCACTGGACAGGAGTCCTGTGGGAGAGACAATGAACAAGGATGTTAATTTTTTTTACTGATTTTGGGGCCTAGGTCTCTGGGGTGCTTGTCATTCTAGCAATGCCTTTATAGGTGAGGGATGATGGTGCTCCTTTATGTTAGCTTGATTTCTGCTGTAGCCCTGGGGTGTCGCTTAGTCAGCACTTCTCATGCTGATGTATGTGCTAAATGCTTTGGCCTGCTAAGCAGAGTTCACACCTAGGAGCTCTTGTTCTTAAATATTCACCTGCATCACTAGTTCATTAACTGCTTTTCTCTTTCTTAATCTCTTATTTATAAAACAGGCCCAAATGATTGGTGCCCCTAGGGAATACCTGGGATGCCTCTAGTGAGACTTCTTGTCTATCTTGTCTGAGCAGACAGGACCTAAATGCCCTGGCTGTGGCGTTTTCACTGTCAGTATTCAAGTATTCCATCCCTGGTTTTCAGACCTTGGGGCTGTTTTGGTGATGACTCAAGTGAAGTGTCTCAGGTTACTGTAAGGAATGGGTTTTTACTGTGATGTGTACATGACTATTGACATCGGGATGAGTAAAAGAAAATGCTTGTCGATTGCAGGCTACCCGATCTGATAGAGGTGGCTTTGGAGTACCGGGTTCCTCAGCTGCATGTGTATTTTTTATATATCATATATTTGCCTTTATGCTTCTAATGGGGTGGGAAAGAAAGTACAGTAATGATGGGAAGTTATTTAGTGCTGCATGGAGTTAATTGCTTCTAATCAGTGCTTACATCCGTCTGGTTTTATGGGAGACAGCAAGCCTTCGTTGGATGTGCTCATTAGCCATCCTGTAAATTACAGGGATGGTCTGGCATCTCCCATATTGTGTGCCCATTAGCTGGGTTGTGTTTCCGTGTAGCCATGAAAAAGGAATGGTATGCACTGGGAATGGGGATGGATTTGAGTCTTCACTTAAGGTACTTTGTAGCAATTTTCAACTAGAAGTTGTTTCCCAGTTGGCCACTTAAGCCTTGAGGTGGGAGTTCCTTGGCTATGTTGAGTTCTACGAGAGCAAATCAGGTGTCAGGAGCTGCTTTCCCAGCAGATGTGAAAATGGTGCTTGGGGTGGCCTGGTCATTATATTGATACACAGTGTGAAAGTTCAGTCACTCGTCCTGGGAGCAGTTCTGAGGGGCGCCCCATCCTTAAAAAGAAGTGTTTCAAAAATTCAATGTAGAGGAGCTTCTCCTTTTTGTCAAAATAAGCAAGTTGTGTCAAAGAATCTATGTTCTTTGCATGTCTTGATAAGAACTCAGTAGTACTGGTAAGAGATTTTGGTTCCTCTGTTCCAGGACCAAGTTAAATAATGAGCTGGAGAACCTGCCTTCTGCAGCTGCAGAGGTGCCCTGTTCCCAGATGTCACGGAGCCCTGCCAGGCCCTGTATGTGCTGTGGCGTGATGGATATGTGTGGGGTGATGAATGGCGTGTGTCTGGGCACCCATTAGCGCTCAGGCACTGCAGGAAGATTAATTGGGTCAGGTTGTACCGGCATCTTTCAGGGCTCAACATATTGGACATTTATCTATCCATCTTCTACATCAGTTACGGCACTGTGTGCTCAAGTCAAGAAACCTACGGGTGACTCAGAGCTGTGTGCAGATAGAGTAGAGCCGCTGTGTGCAGCTGTCTGCTGCAGCTCCTGCTGCCTGCGCACTGTGAGCTCAATGCAGGCAGAAAGGGGGTTCGCAGGAGCCTTGGTCTTGGATAGAAACTCAGCTGCTGCATTCCTGGTGATTGTTAGTCTTTTCCCTTGAATCTCTCTACTCCCAGCTCTCTCACCAGGTGGCAGCCTCTAGCATGCCACACTGGGAGCCTGGGAACATGGGAATCTGAGCCTGGATTGTAAATCAGGACAAGAAGGAGGGGGAAAAAAAATCCGAAAGTTAAGCCAGTGTCTGCTTCTGGAGTTTTTAAATGTTCAGATTTTTTGAAGATTTTCAGAAGCTCCCACCAGGAGAACGAGCAACTTGTTGGAGTTCTTTATTATTATAATTTTAATTTAAAGAAAAATTCTTTGAAATGGCATTGGGAACAGTTTTACCATCCTGTGATTGTAGAAACCAATGCATGAGAGTACATGGCCTGCATCTCTTGAGTCTTCACTGATGGGAGGCAGCTCTGCTCATTCCTTCGGCAAGAAGTTTGTGAGTGGAGGATTCTGGTATGGGTTGGGCTAGGGTGGTTGAGGTATGCTGGAGACAGTGAAAATGGGAGAGCAAAAGGGAGCAGTGTCCAACAGCAATATATTTGATATAAAAAGTCACAAGAAGAAAGAGAAGAGGATGAGGGTAGGGCGCAGGGAGTGCACTGTCTGGATAATAGCAGGTGAGGAAGCTAATTCAGTCACCAACCAGTGAGGGTTTCCAGGGGGATGGAGAGATTAAGGAAGTAACATTGTATTCTACATGCCACCTGGGCTTAGCTCTACCTTTATAATTGATTAGCTGCCAAAAAACATGCATGGGCAGTTGTGTTTGCTCACATATCAGCTCTGATTACTTGGCTGATCTGGGATTGCTTAGAGCCTCAGCAACAGAAGTAAGGCAAAAGGCAGGAATCCTAAATTCAGTTATCACCTCCTTTGTTGGATGTATGGGAAACCAACAGGTTGGTAGGGCTCTAGGAAATTGTACTCTGAAGTGAAGGGCTAAAAAAGATACCTAGTTTGGTTCTAAGTCGGGCAGCCTGAGATAGATGGCCCTTGAGAGAGAAGTGATGGAAACATAGGAGATGGAAGTAAGCATTTTGGAAGAATTTGAGCTTCTAGCCTGACTGTGAAGGTGTAGGGCTTGCAGGCTCACATGACAGCACCATCTAGAGGGTTCTCCCCCCATGCTCTGGGTCCGGTGGATGTATTCACCTGTCTGTCTCTATTCACAAGTACTAGGTTTGCCTTCTAGCTTGGCCTAGAAGGATCGTGTGGCCACATATAGGGAAAAACTTGTTCTTGGAGTGAGAGTTTTGAGCTGCTGAACACTTTGGAAAATAAACTACTTACATAGTTGCCTGTTTAGAAAATGACTGTTGGGAAAGGTCTTTTGTGCCTAATGGAGTTCATATATTGGTCCATAATCCAGAGTAGGGCAAGGCAAGATGGAAAGTTGGGGCATCAAAGGTTTACAAATAATGCTGTGGTCTCTGTATCTGGATTTCTTTAGCCAAGCTCACTCTCCCAGCCAAAAGCATTCAATATTAACATCTCTCTTGAGCTGCTGGGTTTAGCAAAGCTCTGGAGTTTCTTTTTTTTTTTCAGTGGTTTTTTTTTTGCCTGCCTGCCTGTCAGGCAGTCTGGACTCTTGGAGTGAATTCCTGTGCTTGTGTGTGCAGAGCTGCTAAGAGATGGCTGCCTGCACTGATGCGATGTCCCTGTCTCCTGCTCCTATTACATGCATTTGCAGTTTAGTAATTGCGTGTGGATGGCAGAGTTGGTGCCAAGCCCTGCGTATCCAAAGTCGTTTGGTGAAGGAGTCCATTATGCTTGTGGCTTGCAATGATAAATTCCCTGTGATGGTGGCAGCTCACAGCAGCCTCCTCTCATAATGGCATTCTGCTCCTGTTGGCAGCCTTCCCTGGGCAGGAGACACTTCCCTGAAATAGCACAAGTGATGAGGACAGCAATGGCTGTGCAACTTTGGGAGACCAAAACAGAGCCATCAGTAATTCCTTTCCTGGGATTGCTGTGTTTAAGGAAGCTTGCAGAGGAGATGGCAACCAGGTATCCGGATGTTCCCAAGGCAAAAAGCCATGATGGGCTAACCCAAGATTCCTGAGCATGAGGGGCTGCATACAGTTCTGAAAAATAGATCAAGGGGTCCTATGTGCCCTGCTGCAGTAACTTCACAGAAGAACCCTTTGGAACTTGTTTTTAAGATGTAAAGGATGGAGCAGAGCTTGGCTAGCAGTCTAGGAGAAGGGCACAGGTGACACATCTAAAATAGAAGCAGCTTCCAAATTATGTACTCTGTCCAAATCCTTTTGGTTTTCGTGTATTGACCTTGCGAATAGCACACTGGCCCTTTGACGGATTTGTGCCCCATTGATTCTAATCTAATTAAAGCAGCACTTGCTGCTCAGCATGGGCCAAAGTGCAGTGGGGTCAAGTGTATGTCAGTAATGTAAGGATTTAGTTATTAGGCTGTAAAATGATAACCAAGGAAGCTGTCTCTAGTGGAAACAGTTCAGTGCAATGGGTAAAACACTGTTGGAGAAGATCCTGATGTAGCAATGCTGTTGCCTGAGACATTTGATACATTCTGCGAGGGATTTATACATGAGAAAGAGTTCCCAGGGAATGGCTGGAGGAGGGGTTTGTGCATGGACCGAAACAGTTACCTTCCTTCCTCTCCTTTCTCAACAAGTCAGCTCCGTTATCCTAGATTCAAGGGTAGAAATACACTTGAATTTGGGCAAGCGGGTTTTTGTTTGCAGATGTGTGGACTTAGAGCTATCTGAGGCAAATGAAAATGTGGCTTTAATAATCAGGAAATGGTTGATACTGCTGAACTCATTAGATACCAGTCGTTTGTAGGGTGTTAGGCTGTCTGTTTCCTAATTACTAATGTTAATTGGCTGCTTGTCTACTTGTATGGGGTAAGTGGTGGGTAGCCCCTGCCACAGACCCAGGCCCCCAGCTGGGAAGGGCTGGAAAAGGACAGTCCCTCCTGCCTGGATGGGCTGGTGTGAGGAAAATCAATTCATGGCCTGTGCCAGCCTTGAAAAAGGTAGCTTGAGTTAGTGAAGGGAGTAGTGAGTCCCTGTGCTGACCATTTTGTGCAAGCCCCTTACCTGGGCTCCGGGTGAGGCACAAGAGAGCTGCAAAATTAAACCCATTGTCAGCTACTTGGGGTGTTTTTAAAGGCTGTTCTGCACACAGATGCATCCAGAGCAGGCACACCTTTTTGCTAACCAGTTTATTACAAGCGTGGGTATTACTTTTACTGGATTATTTGCAAGTCCCTTGCTCCTGTCATTTGCCCTTGACTGTGGTATAACCATAAAACATTTACTGCAAGACCATGAAGAATCCATATGTCCATGTGATCTGTCAGGCCACCAAGACGCTAGGGCTTGTGGGGTAGCATAAGGATATCTGAAGGTGACACATGCTGTCATTTGATGAACAGAGATGCAGAAGGGGATTCTGGCAGCCACTACCTTGGCCTTGACAACTTGTGATGGTGACCAGGTGGGGTGTGTTATCTTAATAGTCTGGAGCTCTTGTGAATTATTTGCTGATAGATGTAAACAGCTGTTATTCTTGGTAATGGAAAGCAATTAGAAACATCTGTACTCTTGGCGATGAGTAATGCCTCCCATCTTCACTGCTCCCAAGTGCCAATTGGAAATAACTACATCATCGGGATGGGCTGGCAAACCTCACTGCATTACGGCCTGGTTCGTACTGAGCTGTGAAGAACAGGAGGTGAAGCACGGTGGAATGAGCCTGAGCCTGTATCTGAGCTTGCTTGGCTTTGTTTCCCCCTTCAGGATGAGCAGAGAGAAGCCACGGTGCTCCAGGGCCTCCCTGTCAGCCTGCAGGTAACTCAGTGTTGAGAAGCTTTGGGTATGGCTTCTGGAGCTGGAAGTCTGTGATGGCACTTTGTGCCCAGATATCATCTTAGATGGAACTGCAGTGATCCCTGAGGCCTCAGCCAGGCACGTATGTCCATCTCAGGGCTTGCTGACAGATGGAATGAAATCCTGGTTTGGAGACTCTTTAGTAAAGGAAAGACTAGGAGAAGCCCAAGAGTTTGGGATCTAGTAGCTCTGGTAAGGCTTCTCAGATATGCTCAGAAGGCCATGGTGTGCAAACAAGCTAGTAACAGTGAAGTGTATTGTGCAGAAAGGCTGTTTTTGGCCCACAGATCCTCTGAGGTGTGTTGTTGAAGAACACATGGGCTGGAGTCTTCCAGGTTGTCTTTATTCCTCCTTGTAAATGATAGAAAACTCATTCTGGCTTCCTGTGCCTTCTGAATAACAGAATGGCACCCTTGATGTCCCCAGTTGGGACTAGATGAGTTGTATTTAATAAAACAAAAAATTGGGATCATTTAATATTAAATCTTTATCTTTCCGGTTTTTTTAGTGTATGATTTTTATTCACAGTTTTCCAGGAGCTCTGGAAAAGATAAGAAACCAAAAAGGCCCCAGACTCTTGATGTATAGAGTATCTGCTTTAATCCTTTCAGAGCAAGATCATCTTTAGGAAATAAGGGTTGTTAGGAATACTTCTGAAGTATTTGTGAGGAAAAGGGGCTGATAGCTTGATAAATTGGTAGTGTTTCATCTGAGATGAATTTTTTCCTACTTTTGGTTGACCGTTTGTGTCTGTTATTTAAAAATAAAATAAAAAAGGGTACATTGACAGCACTTCCCTATTTGTTAACTGCACAGGTGTCTCTTACTTCTTGACAGTTCCTCTTGGTTTTTTTCAGTGTCAGAGTTAACTTGTTTTCAGCCATTGTTTTCATTGTGCAGGAGTGCATCTTTTTATGGCTTTCACATGGTTTTAAAACAAAGAAATGCCAAATTTTGTGGTTGTGGCATCTCTGTAGCATCCTGGTTAATAATTTGTAGGCTGCTCTCAGAATGGGATGGATCTGTTTAGTTCCTGAATTGTAGTTTCTAAGTGGAGAAGATGTACTAGATGGGCAAAATGGACAGTAGAGGTGTACAGCAGGTTTCTTTTTGTATTAGTTCATTCTCACAGGCTATGGGGGTTAATTCCTCCACCACATAAAGAAAAGCAGGGAATTAACACACGAGACAGAAAATAGAACTGCTATTCTGTGCAGAGGCTTTTCATGCTTTATAGGCTTCATGAGGAAGGCTGAGGTGCCAGAACAATAATTAATATATTGAAAGAAGACAAAATAGATACGTTATGCAAGGTCAGGACATTTGTTGGCTTTGCAAGAGGGAGAATTGTACTGAAGCATGTGATACTTGCAGCATGCAGAAGCAATAGCTGGGCTTTTATGCCCCCTTGGTTTGGGGTGGATGGCTGCAGGGATGCAGATATGGATGATCTTGGAACAGGCTGTTACCCTGATACTGATAGCTAGGCCTGGCAGGGCAGCTGCTTTCCTGTGGCTGCTGCTGAGGAGGGTGTTTCGGAAGGACTGAAGTGTTGGAAAGGCCATGCTTGGAAATGAGTACTGAAGAGGTTTATGACAGGCACAGTCTAAATTCTAGTTAGAACGTGAGTGTTTGTTGTCCTCCTGCCCTCCTGGGTTCCAGTAAAATCAAGACAAGTAACTTGTGTGTGCTGCATCTCCATGCACAGCAGGGTGAAATTCCCTGGTGATGCTTTTGCCTTGGAGCTAGGTGGGTGCAGAGTTCATATCCACGCTGTGGTCCCAAGTGTTCCTTGAGGTTTTAGTGGGAGCTAGCAAAAGGTTTTCCTTTTGTATGACTTAATAAAAAGGAGACAGTGGAGGAGGTGGAGCTGGCCCTTTGGGTAGGGATTTTGAAACAGATCCCTGTTTCAAGGGAAACACCTGTGAGTGTGCTTGGATGAGTCTCTGGAGTGCCACTGGCTGTGGTATCCCTGCACGATGGGATGTGCACTAATGGAGAGAGGTAGGGCAAAGAGAACTTCAATGCCCCCCCTGGCTCTCAGCTGGGTTGGAGAAGTTGGGAAGCTGATGGCAGTGTTGGGGGAAGAGCAAAAGTTGTATGGGTTGATGTGGCTGTCCCAAGGACTGGGGTTTGATCAGTACAACCACAATTGTATGCCAAAGACAGCTGCTGGTTGAAGGATTAGGATGGACTCTGATTGCTAGGGTTTACTTTACAGATGTCATGAAAAGGCCGCCTTCAAACCTGTTCATTCCTCCAGTGCTGCTTTTCCAGATGGGAATTACAGAGCAAGATTCAGTGAAATCTGCTTCTGTGTTATTTAACAAAAAAGAATTACAGTAACCTTTTTAATCCTTTCATTTCAGGTTTGATTTACCTGCTGTACTTTGATCAGAAATTTGTGTAGTTTTACAGGATTAGGTATTTTCATGTCCAGTTGTGGAATGAATGTAGTGTATAAAAATTTCATGATTATTGTATTTTGAAAGCTGGGATTAACCTGTGATTCTTGATTAAAAAGATACTGTACACAATGGGGGTGGGTACTGAAATTGTTGCTTAGCTTGTGTCCCTTCTTCTTGTTAGGAAGAAAGGAAAACTGAAGAACTGAATTCCAGAAAGTATGCTAGCCGAGTAGAGAAATTTGGAATTAAAGAAGGTAGAATTGTTTTTACTTATTTAAACACTTGGAGATTCCTTGTGAACAAACAGAATGGTTGGTAACAACTAGGCCTTTGCTTACTGTGTCTGATACTGGGAGATGGTAATGCTGAATCTGTGTCTACTCTCATGTTTGTAGCTCTGCTGAGGGTGGCATCAGCTTCCTCCAAGTCAGGGACTTCAGTATGCAAGGGAAAGCCTCTCATTAAAGCCAAAGCTGATTGATGTTTAGCAAGTCTCAACAAAAAGCTAGGTTTGTGCAAGCTGCTGTTTTCTGCCTTGGTGCAAAATGGCAGCAAATGCAGTTCTTAAAGAAGCACTTAGGCACAGGTGGAAGAAAGGTGCCATGAGGGACAGCATTACCTGCCACTGAATGTGGGATATACCGCAGCCAGATGATTGAAGGGATGGTTTGGAATCGTGGATACAAGGAATACTTCTATATGTGTGTTTAATATACAGATACATTTTAAAAGCCTAAGTGTTTATATTGTACATAGCATTGTCTTCAACCTAGTAGAGAAGTGTTTGGACTGCTGTGTATATTTTACATAGAAATAAAGAATAAATTCATATAATGTGCTCTATTTCGGTTGAAACCCACCTGAAAGTCTTTTTTTGGTTCTGCTGCTGTTCCTCCCTTGAGTAGGGGGAACAGCAGCAGATAGTACAGGTCTGCTTTGCTTAAGGCTATTGTAGGAATTTTGGTGACATGATAGCCTGGTGGATATCCACGGCTCTGTGAGGGCTGGATTTGTTCTTGGTCATCCTTTTTAGAGAACAGCCAGCATTTATGAGGGAGAAGGTTTTTGTAGGTTTCTAAATGAACAAAGGGCAGTCTTGCCTTCAAGATAAAAGGCACTGCGTAGTACAGTGGGAAGGAAAGCTGCTTTGGCTGGTGAGCAGCTTGTTGAGAAAAGGGCTCCAGTGGGTAGGTTCCCCTTGAAGAACAGCTTCGTGCTTTTTCTCCTCTTAAAGCTATTGCCCAGTAGTGCTGCTAACCACAGACAACACAGTCCTGTTGTGGATGCAGGAGTCAAAGGGCTAACAAGGAATTACTTTTCTCCATGCTTGGTATGAAAGATGTGGTCCCGTGAAATCCTTCAGGAGAAAAACATGAATTGAGGGCAGGCTGGAGTTGTGTGCTACCAAATGATGCTGTCCTGGCTGAACTGGATCATAGCGTGCAAAATCAGAGCTGAAGTTCCAAATGGCAATTATCAGGCAGCTTGGTTAACTCTCTCTTCCCTAGGAAATCACTCTCAGGATTATATGGTCTCAGGAAAGATTAGCAAAGCTGAGGAATCTTCAGGTTGATAAATAGGAAGATTAGATGGAAGCAGTGGGAAAGCTACTTAGTACTGAAGTCTTTGCCCTGAGAGCCAAAAGAAAAGCTTTTAACTAAGCGCATTTGGAAGGAGCAAGCCTGAAATTGCAAGAAAAGATGGCATAAGAAGGCAAGATGACAGCTGGAACCCAAAGGAGCTTTTAGTTGCTTCTCCTTGCTGTTGATGGCAACTTAACAGGAACTAGTACTAGGAACAGACAGTGCACCATAACCCTGACTGCTGCTGTAACTGAGACTATGCACAGGCTAATCCTCCGTGGCACGAGGCTCTAGGGGTTGGGGGAAGGGAAGGACCAAATCTCGGCAAGACGGGAAACTGTGGGTACTGAATTGTGCAACCCGGATTCCTGATGCAGCAAGAGAAATGTTTCTGTTCTGTGTTTACAATGGCAGCCTGCTGGCAAGGGTGTTCTGGGCAGTGAGTCTTGGTAAAGCCTGTGAAAAGCATCTTTTCAGCTCAAATGAGTTTTTCAGTTTGATTGCCACAAGCAGTGCAGTTGAGTAGTGCAGAGATGAGAATAAGAAATAGTTTGTGGTGAGAGCTGGTTCGGTGTTTTAATGTTTCCAGGAAGTTAGTGTATTAAAGGATTTTCTTGCGGCCATGGACTTTTCCATCTTCCATCGATGACGAGTCATGGTGAGGCATCCATTTGTCTGCAGTCTGAGCTGTGCAAATGGAAGGCCTGTTGTTTCTCCCTGAACACTCTCTTTTTGGGGAGTTATGTGAGGTCAAGACCAACTTTCAAGTTGAGCTTCAAGAATTGAGGTGATCTGGAGCTGAGATGTCCTGCTGCCAGGACACCGTGTACCATCTGTCCCCAGGGCACACTCCCAGCTCTGTGCCAGCACTTGCTTTGCTGCCTTGCTGAGGGATATGCTTGGATCCCTAGGGCTCTGGGATGTCACTAAGGATGGAGCTGAGGGGTGGATCGTAGCTGATAAGTGGTATGATGATCCTAAGGAGAAGTGCAGGCAGAGGAGCTGGGAAATATTTTTGTGTTCCTGTATCTTTTCTTAGTATGAAGTTGGAAACAACAGGAACGTGGAAGGTCTGTAAAATACTGCATAAAACTGATAGGAAATGGGTCTTTTCTCACGACTAAGGAGTTTTCACTTCTCTCCACCAAATGAGAGACCAGTGGTCATTTTGAAAGGAATTTTTTTCTCCCCTGGATCTCCACTGCTTGCTTTGTAGTTTATAGATGCTTTTTTAACTTGTTCATTTAACATCACTGGTGATCCATGGATACCTGGATATAGCAATGTGATAAAATTAATGTCTTGGAAGTGTCATATGTTCTGTATACTTGTGCTGTCAGGAAGTAATGCAGCAGAAACATGAGAGCATTACACTGAATGATGTGGCAATCATCTGACTTCTTGCTGGTGATAAGCAGCCCAAATATTCCGGGGAAAAATTAAAAAGGAAAAAAAAAAAATCCAGAATGGGCAGTTGCAAAGTGACGGAGACAGAGTGGTAAAACCAAGTGTGAGCATGTTTGATATGTGATGATAAGTGACTATTTTTAAAGGTAAAGTCTTGCTTATGGCACCAGAGATGGAAAAAGTGTAATTGTCCTGATTTTATTGTAAGAACAAAGTTGGATACAATGAGTTTGAAGGACAGACACTGAAAATACAGAAAAGGATTTTTATCTTGAATTTGTGTGGCTGCCTTTGAACTCTGCTGAGTGTAATCATCTCTATCATTTTTTAAAATGACTGTGTGTCATTAAAGGAAAAATCCCAAATCTGAGCCTCTTAATAGGGCAGCTGTCCTTGCATTTGTGTCTGGAGCCAGGTTTCAGTATGACTTCCAGCACACTTCTCTGCTCTTTGTGTCTGTACCATTACAAAGACAGGTTCCTTGCCCTGCTGTCTCAAAAACGCTGGCTGACTTCTCAGATCTGCTGTAGTCTCTACCTGGGATTTGGCATAGGAGCACTGACATTCCTGGTTTCACTGCTCATTATTTACTGCTATAATTGTTCTGTCTTTCATCTATTCCGTGTTCCTCAAAGTCTTCTATAGGTTGGACTAATCCAAATGAGTTGGTATTATCTGCATAGGTTGTCATCTCATTTCTCAACTGCTTCTCTAAATCATGACTAGTGACTGTAAATAACTCTGGTCTTAGTGTCTTGGGGCACCTCCTTGTTAATCTTGAGCCATTATATTAATTGACCATTTGATCCTCATCTCTGCCCTGCCCCTCCCTTCATCCCTCTGACTTACTTGCAGCCAGAATTGTCTGTCTGTGCACAACTGCCTGATATTTTCACAAGGCTTGATGAGATGCTTGGAGGATCTTTGGGAGCCCAGAATAAGCTATCATCACACACGTCTTGATCTCCTGCTTTGATGCAATTGCATTATGGCATGATTTTCCACACTCTTCCCAGGCTCACTGGTGATTCATTGCACCACTGTGGCAGCTGCTGTTTTTGCTCCTTTTGGTGTCTTGTTGGCTCTCCAGAGGGGGAGGATTGAGGTGGGGAAAGAATTTGGAGAGATGTGTGTGGCAGGGGAAGGCAATCAAGCCCTTGGACCTACTTGCCCACGCAGTATTTCTGCCAGCATGTTACCTTGTCATCTCAGAAACAGAAGTGGGAATTGATTCCTGACTGGAATAAAATAAAGGAACTTACTCTATAAGATTATGTACAAGTCAGTCAGACTCTTGTCTCTTAATCACTTTCCATTTCGCTATAAAGCAGGTTCTAAAAACTGGCTTTGCCTATTCTGTGTTTAACAGTTGCTGCATATTGGGGGGTGGAAGGAGAAGTTTGGTGTTTCTTTTTTCTTTGTCTCAGCACCAATAGGCCATGTTTTAAAGGCTAAGATTCCAGGACATCTGCATAAGGAAATATAAATCTTTTTGGCATTTCAGGTTTCCCCCTGGAGATGCTTTTTGATGCTCAAGTGCTGGGGAATTGTGGGCACTCTTTTGGTTATTTCTGCTTTTATGAAAGCAGCTGTTCCATCAATGCCATGAGTTTGGTATGTAGCAGGAAGGTAGAGGAATACAGGCAACCACTACTGCAATCCAGTGCTTGTGTAAACTGCATACTGGTGATGGAATAAATCCATTCCAGGGCAGTCAATCACTCTGATGGCTGTGTAGCTGAGCGCTGTTAGGGAGGTAGTTGGTCTGTGTGTGTGCAAACCCTGTGTGACAGAGCTGCTGAGGAGACCAGTGCTCCGTTCTTGGACACACGACTGGTCTGTCACAGTCCCATCTCACTTGTATTTCCCTCTCTTGTTCCTGAGGAAAGAGGTGATGGAGGCAGGAAAAATAACTGAACTCTGCAGAAGAATAAGCAGAGTTGCGAAACGATTCTAGTTTGGATTGAGGCAGAGACTAAATGCTGGGGTGGGGAGCCAGATGATCCGTTTCACTGGTGTCGTAGTTGTGTTAAGTGAGCACTCGGAGAAGCCATAGGTGCGAGTCTCCGTATCTCAGAGGCCAAGAATTTGACCTGGATGTTAATACTCGAGAGGTTTGTAGGTGTATTGTAGATGGACTTTGCTGCATGAGATGTTACACTGAGTCTCTTTTGCTCTTGGGTCATGGTTGAGGTTTTTTTGGTGGAGGAATTGTAGATAGAGAGATAGATGTGAAGGTGCAAGACAGATGGAATAGACAGACAGGATCAGATAGTAGATGAGTTACAGTTGTAGCCTAATGCATGTGCTGTCTTAATGCTGCAATATTAGCACAGCATCAGTCCCTCTACATCTACCCCCCTTCCTCCAACTGTACCGATTTATATGAAAATTAAGATTACAAATTAAAACCAGGCTATCCTGGAGTTTTCCAGTTCATCAGCCATCCAATAAAAATGATGTCGAGCTTGTGTGCATAATTCCCAGAAGATTACTTTGTCCTTACAGCTAAGCTCTGTCCCTGATATAAAAGATCTCTATCCAGTTTTATTGAAATAAAGAACTAACATTATAATCCCAATATTGAGGTATAATCTTCATTATCTCCTGACCCTCTTGAGATTTTTTTTCTCCCACCCCCATTCTATCCTGATTCCGATTTATTTCATTTATAATCCCTATGTGTTTACCTTTATTCAGATAGGATTATAAACCAAATAAATAGAAACCCTCCCCCCCAACATGCCCTAACATACAGCAAATACCCTTTCGCTGAGCTCTCATTCCGTGATGTGTTGGGCTGAGCTGTGGTGCACTGGGCTCAGTTCCTGCTGACTCTGTACCTGGGGTTCCCCACAGCAGCGCTGCCCACGCACCCCTGGACCTGCTCCTCAGGGTTGGTGCTGGACCCCCGTGCTGGCAGGCGTGGCGGAGACACAGTGAATATCCATGGACGTGCAGGCAGGTGGGCTGGCCTGTGTTGGAATGCTGCTCCTGCTGAGTGCACCTCTTCCTTACAGTACTTCCAAGTACTTAGTGGTACTGGAGTTTCCTTCTGCACTGAATGCATGGCTGGGGCCAGGAGTTAGAATGAGCTGACAGGTATTTGGTAACTGGGCCAAAACCTCTGTTGGGCTGATACAAAGAATGGCTTTTCTTTTCCCAGACACTTTCTGGCTGCAGGCTGTGCCCTGGGCTGGTACCTGCCTTAGTGCTCAGCAAATGAGGGTCACTGTGTTGCTCAGTTTGGGGCTTTTTTGGGTGCAGAGCAGTGTTTCTGTGCTGTAGGAACAGACAAGTGGTAAAGGTGAAATCTGTACCTGCTTCCTTTTAAGTCACAGCAGGGTCTGGTGATGGGTAATGTCATGGTCAAGTGTCTTTGTTAACATCAGAGTGATAATACAAAGCCTACCTCTCCCAAAAGGGAAGGAAGGCTTTTGGACGCTGTGTTCCATAGTGGTGAGATAGTATTAAGGACACCTCTTGGCTGACTATAGTCACTGGAGTATTTACCTACATGGAGAAAAGAGGAACCTCCAGAACATGAAGTAGTAAAAGCGGTGGTTTTTTGGGGTATGTGCATTGTACAGCATTGCACCAGGTTGGAGATCCCAGAGGTGTCTCGGTGGCATTTCTTTAGGAATGCAAGGAACAGTCACCTCGATGAGAGCTGAGGAGATCAGCGGTACCAGTGGCTTCTAGTATGGGAAAAGGAGGCTAGCCAGATGACTTTTTTGGTGGCCTCAATGTCTCCTTCAGTTACTCAGTAGGTATGAAATGAGGTTGGAAATACTAGGTTTCAGTGAGAAGAACTTGGAGATTCTGTGGGGAAGATGGCAATGCAGTAGGGAATATGTGATGTTAGAGGGGAGGATTTAGTTTGCTACAGAGATACATTGTGTTGCATTGCTAAAATAATTGTAAGTCTTGTCCTGCAGTAAAGTAAGTATGTACTTAGGAAGAAATCACCCAGGTAAGCTGAGGTTATTCCTTCTGTGTCTCGATCTGCTAAGCTGATAACACAGAGACATATTGATGAGGGCTCAAGGAAAACATGAAATATTTCATCAGTACGATTATACCACACAGAGACAGATGTTGGGAAGCTGTAACATTTAAAAATAAAGGGATAAACACATGCTTGAGGAGGGATGGAAAGATTATTGTGGGTGGTTGTTTTAGGGTTTTGGGGTTTTTTTTACTGCATGGGCTGAGTGGGAGGAGGGAAGGGAGAACAAGTTGCTGAGAGAGGAAGAGGCTGTATCAGAACATAAAAGAGTTACTGCCTAAGGGCAGACTAAGGAGGTGGATGCTGGTGCCTTGGGATAAGCAACTTTTGCAGGAGTAAGGTAGGAAAGTGAGCTTAGCCAGTTTTATGTCACTTATATGGACCGGCCATGCTGCTGCTCGTGGCAGATTGTGTTCAAGTCATTAATTATAAAGCTTTACTTCTGAACTAGTCAGACCTAAGAGACACACAGTGCTTGACTTAGGGGCATCAGTGAACAGGAGGCTCACTGTCTGCTACAGGTAGTGTGTGTTTGATTGTGTAGCGTTTGCATGTAGGTGTCAGTCAGGTGAGTCTTCTGCCTTGCCTGTTGCTGTCATGGTGTGTGACAGGCACTGCCAGCGTTTTCCTTTGGAAAAGTTCCATATGAACTGTGGTGTTGTGCTGCTCTGCAGCAGCTATCCCAAGCCTTGCTGTCGTGCTGACCCTCACGTGGCTCTGCACTGCTATGAGGCATGCCTTGAGCAAGTTGTGTGTTATCCATGAGCGGTGTATACCAGCTGGAAGCATTTCCACTGGGCTGGGGCGGTCCAGCCATAACTGGCTGCTAGAGGGGTTTCTGCAGTCCCGGTAGGTTGGATGGAGGAGGCTTTGTGTGTGTAATAAAATGGAAGTTTTCAGCAGAAGTGCTTCAATGTAACTGGATATCAGTGGGCTTGGGTATGTAGTGCCTGGGGAGGAAGGAAAGTGTCTTCATCTTTCTCTGAGGGTATGAAAGCCTCTCAGTGGCTCCTGTCTTCAGCAAAATTGGCAGTACCTTGCAGGTTTGATCCCGAAGGAGGGTCCTACTGGCACAGGTTCCTGGCTCTCTAGGTCACAGTGGTGGACCAGGCACCTGCATTGATACACAGTTCTTATGGAATTCTGCAGGGGTACAGTTCTGTTTAGGGCCCCGCTGGGCAGTGACCAACTGCAGCTTCCGTGTCTCACACCAGTGCTCTTGGGCTGGGGACCCCAGGCCCCCACTGACAGTTTTCCTGTGGATGTCTGACAGTTGCACAGAGTTCCTGGGGTCAGGAAACAGCACTTAGCTTTCCAGCTGAGACAAAACAGGCCATCAGGTAAGGGGTGTGCCTTCCTCTTGTCAGAGAGGGTTCTGTGAGGAGCAGATAAGGAGTCTTTAAAGGTGAAGTCATTCTGTTGGAGATGGGGAGGACGCTGCTCCTGCTTTTCAGGGGTTGTCCTGATGATCCCCAGGCTTGCTGAGTGCTGGCAGAGTTTTCCATACCTCTTGGTAAAGAGTTTGAGTGCTTCACGGCCAGTGCAGGTTCCTTCGTAACTTTCTCACTTTGATCCTGTGATGGATGACACTGCCGGGGACATCCTTAATGCTGCGCAACCTCTGAGGTTCCCTAAAGGTGATATACATCATATGTAAATGTTGCCATCTGCAGAATGCTGCTTTGTGAAGAACTTCCAACTCTGCCTTAGGTGGGAGGCTGGAGTGACAAAGTGATGGTGTCACTTTGCAACTGGCCCTTGAAAGATGGTCCATTCCCTTCGGGAACCATCTGTGTAGCCCCGTGTGCCTGATGGAATGTTTATTGTGTTTGGCCAAAATAAAATCTTCTTTCTGTTCCTTGTGCTGTGATTTTCAGGGAATTTAAAAGCTTTCTGAAAGATTCTTCCCAGTTTTGGCCCAAGGACAGTTAAGTTTGGAGCTGGAGCACAGGCTGAAAGGTTTAGCTTTAGTGGGAGTTCTGCGAAACCCAAGTGTCACCAAGGGCAGTTGATAGTGATTCCTTTCCTCCTCAGCAGCAGAACCAGCCTTCTGTTTGCCTGTGATTAATCAATTTACATAGCAGGTGGGGATAGCAAATTACCTACAAGCCAGAGTGGCTTTAAAGGGATGGAAACATCTGAAATAATGTTTGAAAAAAGAACTCATGAAGTTGCGTGAGGTCAGTGGCCAGCTGTTGATAGGAGGGGTGTCTGAGCAGCAGCCTGCCGTAGATGATCACCTTAACGGTGATTGCCCTGTCACTCTGGCTTGGCCAGTCCTTCATTCCCCCTTGTGTCAGCCTTCTTCCCTGAGGCTCTTGGAAAGGTTGCAAGGAGAGCAAAGATGTATGTGAGGATGTTCTGACCTGGGCTTAGTAAAGTAATGCTTATCAACAGGTGCCCAGGTACTGGTTGGGTTCTGGTATTTTCCAGCTTTGGTGCGAGCATGTACACGGAATTGGCTGAGAAAACAGCATGAGGGTACCTACACTTGGAAGTGCTGCTGCTCTTGTGTGGCTGGTCCACAGCACTCTGGCTCTCTTTACAGTGGTATTTTGTATCAAGCAACTTAAAGGCTATTGTTTCTTTTAGTGTAAATACTGTTGAAAAGGTTTAGAAAAGTGCTGAAATTCAGCCCTACTGGTTTCTGTCAAGATCCCTTAGGTTGTTTTGTTTTGGTGGTGGTGGTTTTTGGTGTAGGGAGTTGGAGGATTTGTTTGTTTGTGGTATTTCAGTTGGGGGATTGTTTTTTTTCCCCCCAGTATCTGTTTTTGTTATTTGTTATTTCATATAAAGACAGGGAAACACTGTGCAAGGCACAGAAAAGATGATGGCAGCAGGGACAGATGAGGAAAGAGGGCAGCAGTGCCCATCTCAAGAGACAAGGCTGGAAAGAGCAGCTTGGTTAGCTGTGTGTGATGGCATCTGTCGGGAGTATGTCAGGGCGATGAGCTGTTGGAGCTGAGAGATGGAATGAGCACACAGGGAAATGCATATAAACCACTCACAGTTAGAAAATTCCCTCTGACACAGGAGATGGGCTCTGCTATTCCGAGATAGCCAGGCTCAGGCAAGGGGCAGTTCATTGGTGTTAGAACGTTGCATTGACCCAGCTGTCCTAGGACATAGGGGGGCTCTGACACTGCTCACCCAGGGAAGCTGTGTGCCTCAGTAAGATGCTTCCTCAGCTGAGGATACCAAACAACTCAGACTGCACGTGGCATTGCAAACTGCTTGTTATCTTTCCTGTCTTTCCTTCTTGCCCTCCTCCTTCTGCCTGGGGTTTCTCTCTCTGGGTGATGGTCTTCGGAGCCCAGAAGCACTGGCTATGATGCCTGTGTGTCCCTGTCCCAGCTGATGCCTGGTTGTGCCTAAGTACTTCTAACAGCTCTTCCAGTGTGGATGAGAAGGCATCTTGATCTGCTGAGTCTCAGTTTTTCCAGTGGCAGTATGTGCAAACTGATTTCCTAATTTCTCATTTTATGTGAATGGACAGCAGGACAGCTGCATGATGCTGGTAACAGCAATGGGAATGGAAATTGCAGGGATCTGTACGTGTCTCAAAGTCCTTGGCTTCTTGACTAAAATAGCTTCAAGCAGTTTCCAAGAAATGTGTTTTTCTTGCTCTAACATCACTAGAAAAATCTAGCCGTAGAGTTGGGGTATTTGGAACTAATAGACTAATAATCTAAAGTAAATAGTAATGAACTGACTTTAAGACCCGAGCATTTCATTAAACATGGTTGTGCATGGTTCTTACAGATCTGCCAGTAGGGGACATGGGTTTGGCTTCTTCAGGCCCCAGAGCTGACATTGGTTTAATTGGGAGGAAATAGACAAGACAGCCAAGTATCAGGATTTAAAATCCAGACTGTCAGGCTAAATGCCCGTAGTGCAGGAACTCTTTATGTAAAAAGTAGTTACATGTAAGGGTAGGTGGGGTGTCCCATTAGGAAAGGTGGCTCACAAACAGCGCTGTGCCACCTGCAAACCGGGAAAAAGTGCTGCCTACCTGAAATAGTGGCCTTACGGAGCTGTTTGGTGGCTGGCATCTCTCTGGGGTATGTGTGCTGTCTGAGCTGCACCCTGAGCAGCACAGTGGGAATGGCAATGCACAACATCCAGCAGTGGGATCAGTGGTGACGTACTCGTCACCACTCTCCTGCCTTATGTGGCTTATGTGGCAGAACTGCCACTTCTCATGAAGGTCAGAAGGGAGCTACTGTGCACTCTCTGGAGATGTTTGTTGGAATTATTGACTATAATGAGAGGTGTGAGGATGTGCTCAAGCAGTTTCTGCAGGCAGAAGGCCTTTGGCTGTTCAGATGGGCCCAGGTCAGGAGAGATGTCTGGAGAGGAATATTACAGGGCAGCAATGAAGCATCTGGAGAATTTGTACAAGCATCTCTACAAGATGCTTTTGTCTACAAAGTCTCTCCAGGTTCCTTGGAGAAGATAAATCAGCTGCCTTCCGTGTTGACAAGAACACAAGTTGAGGAAAGATTTGTCAGTGAGCAGGGCAGCAGTGCCCATCCTCATGGCCAAGGACACGGGTAGAGCTGCAGAAGGACAGAGGGAAGCCTGAAGGGATTCTGTCTTGAACCTGACTTTCATGTGGGAGGCTGAGATGCACAGCCTGGCCCATAGCCCCGTTCTTTGAAGGTGTGTGGATGGAAACATCCGGAAGAGGGCTGGCTTGGAGCACTTTATTACTATCAGTGCCTTAGTGATGTTTACACTTTGTCATTGCTCTCTTTTATGGGGAGGCTGGCTTCAAATGCAGTATATTATGCAATGGTTTTGTCATGTATCAGTGATGATATTAACAGTCTAATGCTAAACAGGTTCTGAGGAAATGAGGAGGAAAAAAAATGACTTACTATATTTACCCTGAAACAAGATTCAATCTGCCACTGTATTTAATGCTATATTTTTCATTATCTCACAAGCATATGTTGGAGCTGCTACAGATGATGAAGTTAGCTGCTGGGCAGAGCTATCATCAATGCTTTCCATCTTTATTTTAATAAGAGGAACGAGCAAATTGTTTGTGACCTTTGTCAAGGGCTTCCTGGAAGACAAGAAACCTAGCTGGAACAGAATTGCTAGCCTGGAGCCCTGCTGAATATTCAGTGCTTGAGCCCTGCCTGAAATGTGCTGTAACAAAGCCATTGTGTCTGGTGGAGCCATGTCTGCCACAAAGGAACTGGGAGCTACCAGCAAAAGTTAAACCTTTCCTTTCTTCTCCTCACACTCCTGGAACAATGTGGCAATATGCTGTTTTGTTCAACCTACTT
Source organism: Rhadina sibilatrix (assembly GCA_013400275.1). NCBI lineage: Eukaryota > Metazoa > Chordata > Aves > Passeriformes > Phylloscopidae > Rhadina > Rhadina sibilatrix. The sequence goes on along the minus strand of VWYO01014089.1, from coordinate 317,297 downwards.
GCAGGGCAGGAAGCTGAAAATGGTATCTTCCTGACAGCTGGCTCATCATGCATATGCTGTTCTGGAGAGAAAAAAAATAAGTGGGCTTTTGGTTTTTTAGGAAGGAGAAAGCTGACAAATGGGCTATTGATATGTGTCACATGAAGGGCATGTCCCCTATGGCCGCAGCACTGAGGAGTAGGGAGATGCTGTTTTGAGATACTTCACACAAAAAGAACTTTGTGTGACTGGGAGCATATGACAGTATGGAGCAAAGAGGAATGCCAAGGCAGAGATGGTTATAAAATGCATTCCTGGCATGGAAGGGGTCCCTGCAGAATCCCCTTGCTCATGCCACTGTAGTAGAACACCAAATGCCATCACCACCCCTCCACAAGAAACTCCTATCCTGAGGCATCCTGACTGCAGTCTGTAGGCAAACTGGGGCAGGGGTGGCCAGTCCTGGGACTGTAACTACCTCTCAGCAGCAGTGGCTTTGACATTATTTGTGCAGTTCTTAACAGTTGGTGGAGATAGAGATGGTACCAGATGCTCTCTGGTGATGCAGGTGAAGGCTTTGCAGGTGATATCAGATAAAACACTTCACTGTGGCCGCTTATTTAAGCTTCCAGGCAGCATTTCATGTATAGAGAGAAAGAAAAGTGCAGTAGAAATGATAGTACACCCCTGTCTGCTATCTCCACTTCTGGTGACTGACTCAGTGTTCACATTCCCATAACATGATGCAAGAAGGTGATCTGGGCACCAGGTTTGTAATGGAGTGATTTTACTTTGGCATCAGCTGTTTATAGTTCTCTGAAATCTTGATAAATTACTCTGATGCATTGACACTAGCATTTTGCTCACTATGGTATCCTCAAAACTTGGATGGAAAGCCCTTTGTGGTCATTTGAGGAAGTTCAGTTATCAGTGCAAATTCATCAAGCTTTTGTGGAGCTCACAGCACTGGAGCTTGAAAACGTCATTCCAGAATTGGTATGTGGTTGTCCTTATATGGGTGTAATGGCTGTACATTAGACGAGGAACCTGCCGTTAACTCCCCTTGCAAAATGAATGAGCAGTGATCTGGAATGGCAAAGATCTAAAGTCACCTTTGGTACCTTCTTTTAAAGACTTCAGACCATTTGTCGCACCTTTGACTTGGTGGTGCCATTTATCAGGATTATTTTCGCATCAGAAACCTTCTGAAAACCGGGTGTACAGTGATTCCTGGCATGAATGCTTCTGTGCAAAACCATCTGGTGGAAGCTTGGAGTGCTGAACGAAAGGTGTAAACCTGGATTAGCGTGGATATGGTTCTCTATTGCCTTTGGCTCATTCACATCTCACTGGATGTTTTCCAGGTTCCCTTGCAAGAGCCAAGATTGCCATCAGTGTAATGGCATATGTTAAGATTCGTATGACGTATTACCTAAAAGTCATAAATGATTATACTGTGTGTCTTTACAGGGCTGTGATTAGAAATGTTTATATAAATGCACCTTCCCAAGAAAAACGGCACATGATGTTCAACAACAGTGTGCATGGCAGCTCTGATGAGGTACTTTGACTCAGAATGTTGCCTTGAAAACAGTCTGATCAGAGTATAATGAGGAATTACGTCGTTTTTTAAATGCATTGATCTTAGATGAGGTTTCTGCTGGCACTGACATGGCTGGTAAAGAATATGATTGAGAGACAAACGTGTAGAACACACTGCAGGTTTCCACTCTGTGAGCTGGAAACACCTGGCCCTAGAGTTCAGTTTGGGTCTTGGCGTTGTGTCTTTGTCACTTGACAGAGTTCCGATATGTACACACATGTATAGCAATGTCCTGTTCTCACATATGACTGCAACAGGTTTCACTTAGGCTTTTAATCTGCTGCCATAGAAGTGAAAAAGTTATCCCTCCCTTAAGCTCTCATTTTTCTTGTGTAAGTTAGCTCATCTTGAGTTCTGCTGATGATGGAAGGTGTAATATGCCCAGTTAAGTTACCTGTAGATTTGCTTAACTGCTGCTTCAAACACAGGTACAGAAATCCATCCAGCAAATAGAAACAGACCTAGAAAGCTGACCTAACTGAGCTGTGTATCTCTGTATTTTGAAAAACAAACAAAACCATCAACAACAATGAAATAAAAAGCCAAAACCAAACAAACCAAAACCCTCCCCACCATAAAAAAACTAATTGGGTGGCTCTCTTAAGTATCTAAACAGAGGACATGGAGCAATTTGAATGAGGCATTTGAGTAAAACAGGAAAGATTTAATGCTGAGAATAGTGTGCTTTTTTGTCTAACAACAATAGATTTTTCAAACAAGATGAAGAGATCCAGTCATTCCGATTAGCACTGATTCACTTTCTCCCAGAGGGATTATATCTATGCTCTTTGATGGGTACAACTGCAGTTTGCAGAGTGACTTGGACTCATCTTTAATGTGGGGTGTGTATGACACGGCCCCTCACTGGCACCTGCAGCCCACGGCAGCTATTCTGGCCTCTCCGCAGTGCGCGATTAGTGTGAGATGTGCGGTGCTGCTGCACGAGCACTGGTATATTTTCAGACACAGGTGTTGTATGTGGCTGTGTCTGCCTGCTCTTGTCACCCCCCCACCCCCCCCATCAGCACCACAGGCGGGTTTCCAAGGCTCAGTGTTGCCACGGGATCAGCTCTCCCATGATTATGTGAGGGATCAGCGTGATCGGCTGTCACTGATTTCACTGACATCTGTCCCCACAGCGAGACATGCTGCAACATGAATTATTGAAGACATACACATGCAGATCTGTGTCATCATTACACCAAACAATGCGCTTTGCCACTCTCCGGAGAGCACAGAGAGTCATGTGGACAGCTGCTTTAACCCTTTCTGACAATCTGTTACCAGCTTCCCAGCACAGGAACTTTGTGGAGGTCTGGGAGACTTGGGCAGCCTCAGTCCTTACTCACCATGCTGAGCTGCTAATGCAGCATTACTGTCTGGAGAAGTTTCCTTCTCTACAAGGCTTTGCAAAACAAGGCATTTGAATCATGATAGGAGAGCTTGTGCTCACAATGGGGAGAGAACGCCAGACGTGATCCAGAAAAAGACCTGGTTAGTTTAACCCTCAGTGAAGGAGGGCTTAAAACCTCATCATTAAGCATGACTGAGACTTGAAAAACTTCAGGGCTCTGGGTGCTTCGGTCACTGCATGGTGGTCTGAGGAAGGAGGTTAGGAAGTAGTCTTAGGAAACAACGATGGACTTGCTCACTTGCGTCACTGGGTGGATTCCAGATGTGTGCTACATTGCAGCCATTTATGTTTGCTTGGTTTAACAGTGTGTATGATTAAGACAATCAGGTCCTTTTGTCAAGGATAAACTAATAGACATTTGAGTCTCAAACTACCTATCCTGTCAAAAATGCTTTGAGTAAAGCTGGCTTTTGTATCCCGTAGTTGAGTGAGCAATTTCTGAATCTAGGTAACTTTATGGTTAGAATAAAGCTTTTTCCCATTTTAGTGCAACTTCAGCACAGGTTTAAGAGAAGCAGACTCATAAAGGTCCACTCTGCGGACCTTGGAGGTGGGGGGCGCCGCTGTGGGATCCAAGTGCCTCTGCTTCACTGACCTTCTGAGTGAGTTCCATAATTTGAGGACTATTTCCAGCTGTGATTCCAACAGTTCTCATCAACATATCTGATGAACCTTTTCTCTGCTGGTTTGAGCTTAGAGAAGTGAACCATATTGATGGATTTTGCTGCCTGCTCTGTGTGCTAATGGGTTATTCTTTATTGGTTTGTAATGGCTGGATTTGTTTGGATGGTGTTTTTTTTTTAATCTCTCTGTTTTCTGCTCCTGCGCAATAGATATTGATTCAGGAAGGACTTAATATGTCTCAAACACTGTCAGAAAGGAGGATGAGCTCTCTTAAAGGGCTTAGCATGAGTCAGATGTGGCCTTCACCTTGTTACACAAGTAATTATAATGCAGACCCTTGGTCAGGGCCATGCATCCACAGCCATGAATGTTTGGAGCTTTGAGGGAATGGATTATTTGCTCTAAATATACTCCCAAGTAATTGTATAGCTCATATCCAGCAGGTCAGGATTACAAATTTCATTACAGATTTCAGAGATTGGAAGCCTTTGTACAATTACCCTAAGTCCAACTAAGAGGTAAAATCATTCCTTCAAGATGGACTAGGAGAGGGATACTGATCTGAGTTTCCCTAGGCTTCCATTTCATTAGGAAAACAAGAATCCTTTTTCATTTCATCTGGGTTTGATATACCCTCAGACATACCAGGTGTGATACATGCTTGGAGCCTTTTCCCCCACGTCTCAAAGCTTTACAGGTCTCAAAGCTAACCTTTGGGCCTTTCCTCACTTATTCCTGAACAACTTTCTGACTACTGGCTAAGAGGCTCATTTGTGAAAAGCCTTGTGAGGCCGAGGAAATGCTGCAGGCAAGTTGCAGGAGAATGTCTACATGAGACCAAATTGTCAGGAGTATGGCCTAGGAGGTGAGGGTTGATACAAGAAAGTGTTAAACATTGATGCTAACCCAGAAACAACTGGCTTTGCCTACAAACAGGTCAGTCAGTGTTTATGTCTGTGCAGCACGGTATTGATTTTCTGCTTGGCAAAAAGAGAATAGCATTCACTGTAAAGCTAATCACACTTAGTGCTTAGATAGAAGACCCTGAAGGGTGGTAGAGAGGAATAAATCGTGAACTCTTGAGTTGGCTAGAGGCTGGAAAGGTGTGATCAGGAGCTAACTGGGTGCTCTGGGTGGGCTGTGACTGTGTGTGACTTGGGTGCAGTACTGAGGTGCTGGAAGATGAGCGGGGGCACCGGTGCTCTGTGGAATCAGGGCTCGTGCAGATGGGAATTGAGATGGGGAAATATCCACAGCACTTTCTCTGCTGCCATGGGCATGAGCCAAGTGGCACACAGGGTTTAAATATCAGAGATTGCTGCTGCACTGTGTCTTCTTATCCACATCTGTGGTCTTCATCTTCCCTTCCTGTGGCAGAGCAGAGAATGGTGACAATGAATTCCATAAGGTGAGTGAACAGGATTGTATGTTTCCCATCAAAAGAGCAGCATCTGTTGTTTTTAGCACTTCTTGGAATCATGAGTGTCTTAAATCAAACTAACAGTACATTAAGGTTGTTTGAGGTATTAATACTCCATATTTCTGGGCGGGGTTTTTTGTTGTTGTTTTGTTTTTTAAATAAAAGGACCTTCCCTTTAGTGTTTCAGGCTTCCCTATAGCTGGTGTTACTTTCCAAAGCAGCAGAGTACTGCTGTTGCTTTCTCACTGCTTTGTCGGTGTCACATGAGTCTTTGTTTAAAAGCAGGACCACACTGTAACAAAAATTTGTGTGTCTGTGAGTGGACATACGGGGAACCTGTGGGTCATATTCACTGTTCCTGGCTGCTGTAGTCATTTCAGCCTAAAACATGTTATTAGCCTTTGGCTTTGGGAAGCCATATGGCCAACAAATCTGGCCAGAAGCAGACTGAATCCAATTCACAGAAAGCTGGTAAACCTGGATTTGTTGCTGAGAGTGTCCAAATGTTGTCTTTAGTCAGCCAAGAAAATACTCACAGCCAAACTATTATGATAAAGTAAGACTGATTGTTGTGTTTTCACCTGACAAACACAGGTGATGGATGCAAGGAGTGACAGGAAACCACCAGCATCTCTGTCAGACAGTGCAAGTTCATAGTTGCCCATTCTAAAGTGCGGCTCAGGCTCTGCTATAGTATCGGCATTATGCTGGCAAGGCTTTGGCTCCCATCCTCTTCTTTCTGGTATCTGCTTGAGAGGAGGAGAACAGGCTCAGACTTGGTGCTAAGTGTTCTGCCCGAGCAAAGGAAGAGCAGAGCGGATTTGGGCATCACCTCTCTTAATATTTATGGCAGCGTTGCCAAGTGGCCTTTGAGTTCTGGAACCTGGCTGGAACTGGATTGCAGTTGTTTTTCAGTTTTTTAATGAGAGAGATGCAGCTGCTGTTATTACATGTAAATTCAACATGTTTAGCTCCACAGAGGTGGGTCGATTATCTTTCTCTTGTAAGAGTTACTTGCTTAAGAGGCTTTCAAAATATTACCCAGTCACTGAAGGTTCTTTAAGAAAAATATGACTGCTCGTGTAAACAATTAATGGTTGTTAAGCGTGGCAGTGTATATTATGACAAACAACACATGCTACATTATGCCAGCTGGTGTAATGATGTGATAATGTCTGACTCATTAACTCTGGCACACAGTTTACGATGCCCTTCTATGACAGGATTAATTGATTCACACATACATTAAAACAAAAATAACTAAACTGAAATTCAGCTGGAAGCCTGGCTTCTCATTTGTCATCAGCCCTGTTGGTGGCTGCAGCCAGTCCGAGCCCAGTGCAGAGCCAGCTGAGGTTTGTACCCTGACCTCTGTTTTGGCCAACTCCATGAGTATCTTGTGAGAAGGGAGGAAGTGATGTGAGCAGCCACCAGACTGAAGGGCCTCTGCAATGACTTTCAGGTATTCTTGGACTGATTGGATCAAGTAATTAAGGTGAAAGGTGAATATACTCCAGAATTTCAAAGTCCTTTTTGCCTGAGTAAAGCCACCAGTGCATGGCCTGTTTGCTGTCTGTACAGAGCCAAGAGCTAGTTAATGTATTTGTGTCAGTGCACTGAAAGAAGCTGTTACTGAGGAATGTTTCCTCGAACCAGAACTTGGACACAAGCAGAAAGTGCTAAGGAGTGGCTCACAGTGCTTCAGGCAGTAGGAAAACTGAATTGGAAACAGTTCCATAAAAAAGAAACAAACTAAATTAGCTTAAAATGGAAATTAAAAAGCTTGTGGTGATGTGATGTCTTGCTTACCTGCCTTGTGCTCTGGTGACAAGAGCCCAGAGTGTCTCTTCTGTTGACACTGAAGCTGTATTGTCACTGGGTTTAGAAAAATAGTGTAATCGACATCTTCCTATTTGACGGGGGGAAAAGAACAATTTAATTGTTCATACAAAGAAATCTTTACAGTTGTCTTGCTGAGGGACAGTTTGTAGCAGAAGGAAAGTCCCAGGGCCTAGCTGTGTGCTCAGAGCTATCAGCAAAGGGAGACAGAAAGGAGGGAGAGCAGGAGGGTAAATGCAGGGACTCTGGGAGCTTGAAAGAAGCTGCAGGTGGAATTGAAACTTCATTTCAAGCTGTGGCTTCTTCTGGCTTTCCAAAAGGCAAAGAAGCTGGTAAAGCAAACAATATGATCTGAGAAAAGAGACTACTTCTGAAATGCCAAGTAATCAAGTTCTAGAGAAGAAGTGGCATTGTCTAATACATAGACTTCATACCATTTAAGAACTCGAGGTGGCTGAATATGAATGTTCAATATGTTCTTAGTGTTCATGTTTTAAATAGGTTCTCTTTCTTTGTGGTACGACTTCCATAAGTGGATCATTCCTGCAGCATGGAGCAGAATGTGAAGAAACTGTTGGGGCAGAGAGATCTGTTAAAGGGGGAACAGCCCAGTGCAAGTACTTGGAGTAGGTGCTTTAATTTTGCTAGTGGAAGCTTGGGATGTGGATGAGATCTGGGATGCGAGTCAGACCTGGCCGCCCCAGCTGCTGTGTTTCACTCTTGGTAAACATATGCAGCACTGGAATTCTGAAAGCTCAAAAATAGGTCCCTGGCTCCAGAGGAGTTTCCTGCCTCCTGGGCTTGCTGGATCATAGAATTACACTGGCAAATGATAATCTAAAAGTGGGTTTAATAGGCAATCTCTGTTACAGGCATTTCTATGCAAAAATGTTTCTGAGTGAAACAGTATAATGAAAAGCCTTGTCCTTCCACTGAATACTCAGGGTTGGGGTTTTCCTCTACTCCCCTCTCTGAAAAATAAACATGTTTTACGTTTCATCCACCTTCCCTGCCTCCAGTTTCCTGTGAAAATAGAGTCTTTTGTTTGGGGCAAGTTTATTTCCTGTGCTTTTTCCAGCTGAAATTGTGGTGTGACAGTGTTCTTGATGCTGGACTGCCAGCCATGGCTTAATAGGGCAACTGGTGATCCTCACAAATGTTTTCAGCCAGGGTTCTGACCCTGTGGAGCTGGTTGGGAACATGGAACACTGAGGTTCTGCTTGAAATGAAGCATTGCTGGGGTGTGTTGGAATGGAGCTAGTTCAGGCTTTTTCCAGGGTATTTGCACTGAAGCTTTGTGCATGGAGGACCTGTCAGAGCATCCTCTGTTTCGGTTTTGTGTTGAGTTTACGATTGTGGTGTCCTGCCTACAACTGGGTAAAGTGCCAGTAGGAAGGAAAATCATACTTGATTTATGATTGTGTAGATAAATGGAATAGTGATTATAGGCAGTATTTTGACTGTTTGAGTTATGTTGGGCACTGGGTAGTTTCGTGTGTCCTAACTTTCCCTGCCAGTGGCTGCTGATACCTCGGGGTTTTCAGGTGTTCATGCCACACACTCTGGCCTGTGTTCTAGGCACATCCACAGGGAGGTGAAATTCCTGTTCAAACATGGCAGTTTCCTGTGGCTTTGAGTCTTGCTCCACTCCTCTCTGTCGTCATTTCCTCTCTGAAAAGCTCTGCTGTGAAAGTGTGCCTCAGGTGTACCTTTCCGTCTCTCTGTGGGGAGAGCCCTGACTGGCCTCAGGGTGGGCTCGTGTTTGGTTGGCTGGAATTTCTCCAGGCAAGGGGAGCACTGAGGTACTGTTGAGTTTCCAGCCTACACTTAACTGAGCTGAGAGCTGGGGCCGTGCACTCAGCTGGTGTCGCAGTCACCTGGTGAGACCCAGGGACCACGACAGATGTGTCTTATTCTTGAGCTCAACACATTCTTCTGGAGATTTCATGTCTCCTACACTGAACTTCTCTGTTGTTTTGTTTTTTTTTTTACTCAAGTATGGTTATTGTCTGAGTTGAAAACCCAGTTCAGATCAAGTCCTTAATGTGTTTAGTGCACTATGAAAATTGTTTCTGCCCTAAAGAGCTTGCAGTAGAGAAAGCAGGTAAGGAGAAAAAGAGTATTTTATCTCAAATAATTCCTGAGAGTCTGGCATAGGCCGAAGATTCAAGATACTGACTGTAATTGATGTACCTTGAACTGATATTTAGAAAAAAAATTAGGTGCTTGGCTAGAAAAAAATGCTGCATTAGTCTGTGTGAACCTTGGCTATAAGGATTTGAGTTTGGCCTATCGTGAGATGTACCAATCTCAGTGGGCTGATAAATCAGGGGCTGTGCTTCTGTTTGGGGTTTAGATGACATAGTTGGTTGGATGAGGTTTTCAGAATAAGGAAGAAATGATGACAAAAGTAAATTATAAATATTACGGAGGAGAGGTGGATGCCTGCGCACACACTGGACAGATTGTATAGCATAGCTGTACAGCGTTGCTGGTATCAGAAGTGTGCATCCTGCCTCATGCAATCTCCTAATGGCCAAGGATGTTTTAATGGCCACCTTAAGAAAAGTGCCTTGCTTGGTGCTTGTGTCCCTTGGACCCTGTGGTGTGCACACACAGCTCTGAGGGGGTTCCTAGCTACTGCCAAGGGAACAGCATTTCTGGGGCTTGTGGTGATGGTGGAGAGACTGAATTTCAGCTCAAGGCAGCATCAGATGATGAGGGAAAGATAACAATCACCTCCAGAGGGATAATGGATGACATAATTAGCTGCACTTAGACTTTGCTTCCTCCTGATATGAAGGTCATGCTTAAGGTAGTTATTTTTGTGGACCCTGGCAGCCCCTGGCTTGGAATTTGTTGGAGGTTTCTCTGTTGTTTGTCCTGAGTAAGTGTGTATCGCTAATAAGAAATAGCCCATGGAGCTGCTGGGACAGTAAGGACTGTAATGCATGCTAAATACAGAGGCCAAGCACTGCAGGCAATTCCTCCAGGTTTGCTCTAAACCAACTGGTAAAGTTTTACTGCAGACCTATTAAGGATATTTGAATATTCCTCAGGTTAGGTTTATTCATTTCGTTTTGATTAAAACAATTGGAACAAATGGTGTGGCTCTGATTTCAGCAGGAGATTCAAGTGGCTGACTGACTGAGTTGAGAATGTATTTACTCCAGGCCTCAGCAGAGAAATTACTCATGGGGATCTTGCTGGGCTACACGATTTAAAAAGAAAAAAAATAACAACAACAAAAAACAACAAAAACAAAACCGAAAAACCACCAAACAAAAAATCAGCAGCAACAAATTTTCAATATCTAATACATATAGTGGCTGCATAATGTTGCTTTTAGATGGATAATAGTTTAATTTAATGTTTAGTCTTATACATGGGCTTACTCAGACAAACCGTTGCTTACTTTTAGGGGATTATGGGCATTAATATCCAAGTGATAACACAAGCATCACAGCCGTGCTCGAACAGAGAGCTGGAGAATTCAAAGCAGCCTGGGCCTTACAGGATCTGATTTGTTTGGTTGATTTCACTGTGACTTTTCCATCTTCAGAGACAAGAGAGGCTGGAACATTTGCAGCATTACCTGTGCCTGCAGTTGAGAGGGAGCTGGGCTCCTGCAGCAGTCCCTGGTGGGATGTGCATGAGACACCTTGTCCTTCAACTGCCTTTAGGAGCTGCAGCTCTGGCTGTGCTCACGTCCCCACTCTGTGTTTCAGTGAGTGCTCCTGCCCTTCCCACCCTGCTCCTGGTGACCCTGCTTGCTCCAGCCCCCAGCTCCGACTCCTTGGGTGTTTGTAGGCAACCCACTGGTCATCAGATGATGGCTTTGTGTCTCAGAATGGGCATGTAAGTAGTTCTGCTTAGTGGCAGTGCAGAGAAATTATTAATTAACCAATTTGGTAATAGAATATACCGAGGCGATGAAGCTGCCTGAAGGAAGATCAGAGGGTTGTAATTTGCTGCTATCACTTGAATTATATTATGGAAATGAGCTTCAAAAACTACAGGAAAGGAGAGTCAAAAAATATGGCTGTAATGGGCTGGAGTTGTTTTTCAGTTGCCTTTTTTTCTGATTTGCTAATGATTATTCTATGTTCCATCCTTTAAGTCATTTGTGATGTGTCCCATGCTGAGAATTATGACCAGCAGCAAGAAATGAGAAATTAATTTGTTTTAAATGATACTGCACATTATCAGGAGAGAGGCTGCATTTTCAGCCACCAAAATGATTCGTAATGACAAGCTTAATCCTTCCATCAGACCCAGCTGCACAGAGTGCTGCACATCGGCTGCTGGGTGCCAGGGTAAGGCACAGGGTGAATAGTCTGGCTGAGTTGTTTGAACCAGTAAGTTCAAACCAGCACAAAGATGCTCTGGGTGATGAAGCACTCCTGCTGAGAACCCAGTAAAGAGGGAAGTGTGGAGATCAAGCTGTGTGATTAGTGAAGGTACATGTCCCTGGTGGGAGTTCTCGTGGCTGTTAAGGTCTGGAGCTTGCACAGATCAGGCGGTGAGGAACGCAAGCCCCACCAGTGATGGTTCCCAGCACTCCTGAAGGGCCTTTCATTAGGAGCTGGAGCCAGGAAGGTGCTCCAGACCTAGCTTCTGGCCATTAGGTGGTTAAATGAATGAACAAATAATGACATACAGACTTCCTTACAGAAAATCTTGTGTTTCCCTAGGGAATTGAAGCCCACCTTGCTGTGAGTTTCTAGGCTGTATTTTTGGCACAGTGTAATGTTTTGCTCTCCATCTTACTCCACTGAAAATTTTTTCCTCCAGTTTTCAGCCAGCTTGGGCTTCGAGCAGTACACAGGTAGAGATTGGAATTGTTAGGGTGGAATTGTTTAGGCTGTCATGCTAATGGCACAAGTTGCACACTGCTGCTGGTGTAATGAGATTTGTGAGTAGTGATGTACAGGTTGATGGAACAGTGAGTCTGGTACAAAGTATAGGTTGCCTGGGTTTGGGGTCAGTGGTTAAGAGGAAGAAGCTGTTTTCTAGGTTTGAGAAGTACCGAGTCAAGGATGCCAGGCTATGGATAGAGCAGCTACAGCTGTGATCTACATTCACCACGGTGCACATGTTGAGCAGAGCAGTCACCTGTTGGCAGGCTCCAGTGCAGCCTTCTGTGCCTTGTGTTTTAATATCATTCTCATGTGTTTTGTCAATAACCCTTGCTCCAGACCTGTAAAAACTTGTTGATGCATCCCTGAAGGTTTTCTTTAGGCTGGAAATACTGATGCACTTGGAGAATTTCTCTCCATTTTTGCTTCTGAATCACATGGGACCATATTGAAGGAAGTAGTGATGTTTTTATGCCAGTCATGCCTCCGGCTCTGTGCCTGGGCTGCCCCAAGGTGCTATTGTTTGTCCTTGCATGAGATGCTGGGTGCCTTGGAGTGGTGTTTTCAGAAGGAATTGAGAAATAATTTCTCATTCAAAATTCACAAAAAATTTCAGAAAGAATACCAACCCTTGGCAGCTGTTGGTATGGTTGTTCCCAACTGGCCAGGGTCCAGGACTTTGCTGTGCATAAAGCAGTCAAAGCATGATAGGTGGGGGAGAAGCGGACCATTGAAAGAGGTGTCTGAACACAGGCTGAGTGTCCTGTCCTGTCCCCCTTGGGTGTCAGCTGCTGTGTGTTCCGAGCACTGGAGAGGGGCTGCGAGGGCTTATCAGCCCGGGCCGTTTGTTTGGTGTAACCCACAGCTGGCTGTGGAGTGTGGACTTGTGACTGACCAATGAGTTCACCCCTTGTCTTCTGAAAGTTACACTGAGATTCTCCGCATCTCGTATTTTAATTTTTGTGTCCTTCTTTGTCATTTTCCCAATGAAAATTACCGCGGCACTGATCTCAATGTTAATGTATTCCTGCTTACATTTGACTTCTGAATATGTTATGGCTAATTATCATTACACAGGATGAGAGATCAGAGCCCTGACTGAGGTGCTCGGTGTGGGAACAAAAGGAGGCCAATGCTGCGCCTTGGCTCGAGGCCCAAAAATGGTGTCCGAGCATCTTGAAACTGGAGGAGTCTGGGGAGGGGGGCTTATTGGCTTGTTTTTCTCTTAGTTTCATTTTATTGTTTTTTATGAACTGGGGGAGGGGCCAGGATGGGGCTAAAAATTTCCCCTTGAACATGATGTCAATATGTTGGCATGTCTCCTTTTATTAAGATGCCATCCAACTGATAACAAGTCCTGCTGTGTTTTACCAACATAAAAAATTAGACTGGAGACCAGGGAGCGGCAGGTGGCTTTTGGCACCAAGAAATAATCACACTTGATGTGGAAAGTAAAGTAAAAGGAGCCATCTGTTCACTGCAGGAGGACGTGAAAAATCACATTAACATATTGTCACTAACATCATGAAATACACAGTTAATAATAAATTTAGTTATCATGGCAAGCTGCATCGGGTGCCTCCTTAGAACAGGTATTGTGTGGAAGATGTGCTTGGCCCCACACCCTTGTTGAGCTCTCTGCTGGCTGCTGTGGCAGCCTGAGCCCTCCCGTTTGTTGCCGCTGGTGTGAGCAGGCATGCCTGTCTCTGCCAGGAGCAGGGACGGTGTGTCAGAGCTCCTCTCCTGCCTCTGCCTTTTCATCTGCTTTGCCGGGATCTGTCCCTGTCTTCTGACTGCCAGGCAAGCACACAAGATGGTTGAAAAGGAGGAACTAGAAATCTGATGGAAGGAAGGGAATGAAAAACCTAGGAAACAAGAGGAGTCATGAGTCAGATCTCTTTGCAGTGGATCCCTAAGTCCACTCATTGGATCACTGGACTTGTTGGGTGTTTGGGGATGGGGCCCTGTGTTAACTGGCAGTGCTGGGTGCAGCCTGCCTCCTCACTGTCACTGCCTGCATTTCCCAGGGGTCCCAGGACTGTAAGCACTGATGGATCAGTCTTCATGGCTCCCTGTGAAGTGGGTCTGAGGGGTGTGCTCATTTATAAAAGATGAGGATTGAAGCCTGGAAAGGCAAGCAACACCCACACACAGGCAGGCTGGGGCAGAAACAAGCATTGGATATAATTAATGTCAATCAGCCTGGCCGTATGGAAAAGAAATTTTGTGAAATGAACTTGATAGCTTTTTTGATGAGGTTATGAATCTGGCTGATAGACTTCTTTTGTTACCCAATGAGATTTTTGATTAAGAAACTGAAATGATACAAAGTTATCACACATCACCAGATTAAAAACTTGCTAAGTCTTGAAATACAACTACAGCCAGGTTCTCAGTGTTGAGCATGTGTGATTGTATTGATACCCTGCAAGAGTAGCTTTAGTCCTGCACTGTTACACCTCGCAGTTTTCTGTTACTAGCAGTGGAGAAGATGCACTGTGGCTCTCAGTGAGGGCACAGAGGTGTCTGGGATGTTGTGTAGCAGGAGAGGTGTCGCTAAAGACGCTATTGCAACTCTAGAACACCACAAAGGAGTTAACAGTGAGAGGACTGAAGTGCTTCCATGCCCCTTAGGGCTCCTGACTTCCTGTTTCAAGGCTGTTCTTGGTCCTGGAGCTGCCTGTTCTGGCAGTCAAGTGGAACTTAAGAGAATGTGAAGAAGACTGTGGAAGAGACGGAGAAATTGGATTAGCTGTCTTCTGAGAAAGTAGCATGGTCGCTATGGAAATGAAGGAGGGAGAAAGCTGTGGAGTGGTTGGAATAGCAGCCAGGAGCTCTGGGACTTGGGTAATAAAAAGCTCTTCAGTAGAGAGACATAAACCTGCAATAAAAAGTGTGGTAAGAGACCGTGTCTGGAAGCTGGAACAATTTTCTGCTTGCAAGTGCAAGTTTTCTAGTAAAAGCAAGGCTTCGTTTTTCATGCCTTGAGATCTTGGTAGAAAAAGTTACCAAGTTATATTTTCACTGAGGAAACAAGACCTGAAAAGTAGATTTGAATGTTGTTGTTTTACTCAGTAAACCATCTTATGACCCTTCTTGAGAAGCCATTCTGCTTCTCTTGAAACCTCTAAACAGAAACCTTTTCTTGTGGTGAAAGTGAGTTGCCTGCAGTAGACTGAAAATCTGGACTTGGCAAAATGTTTGGCTGCTGACAGTTCATTTATACAAGTAAAATGTCACTTGAGGGGAAAAAGCCGTAGCTATTGACAGCCTTTGTGTGTTCTGACAGGCCTTTCTAGTTTTAGCTCCTTCGTTTTGTACCTGACGGACCTCTCTGGCTGTGGACGCCGAGGCAGATGGGCTCCACAGGCAGCCTGAGGGCACAGGAGGAGGGAGGGACCAGAACTCCGGAGTGCCCGGAGCTTTTTGCCTTTCATCACAGCGCTGAGGGGACCCACAGAGGCTGACAGCACTGCAGGGGCTCCAGGAGGAGCTATTGCTTCCCAGGGATAACAGGGCACAGTCCCCTGTCAGGCCATATGGGCATTTTAGCACAGGGACTGGGTGAAGGTTGTGCCTGTACGGCCATGAGCACCCGTGCTTCGTGATGGATTCCAGACTTCTCTTTCCTGGCTTGCTTGTCGCCTTTCCCTACTTGTCTTTTCCTTTCTGATGTACGGACATCCCTCTCCCTGCATAGGGATCCCACCTGTTTGCAGCAGGCAGGGAGTCAGCTCCTTCCGGCTGATGGCATCTTGCAAAAATAAAATAAAATAGGGACTTTGGGGCCCCTCTAATGACCGTTAGCTGCTAGCTGCAGGGGTCAGGTTCATTTGGTGCCTGAAGTGCTTCCAGAAGCCAGTGCTATTTGCGGAAAAGGGTTTGCCGGACTTTACAGTTTGGCAATTTTTTGTACGTAAAGTGTTCAGTGTGCCACTGCCAGAGATGTCCAGCCAGCTCCCTGGGATATGCCCCTTGGTGGGATGCAGTGTTTTAAAGGACGAGAATGCTTCCATTCCTTTTCCAAAACATTGCCAGAATGCAAACAAAGCCCTTTCAAGATGCCCCCTGCTGTGGAATGGAAATGGAATTGCAAGGAAACGTCACCATACGTATTGCAATGTGTTCATATACACTTGGATCCTTGGAGTAAGAGCAGTGTGCTATAGTGTGTTCTCATTTACGTGACTAATTGGAACACAGTCCTTATTATTTTGATGATGAGTCTGCATAATAGAAATCTCCTTAAACCCCAGTAAGAGACTGGGGAGATAAATACCTTTGAGGTTCAGTCCTGTGCTTCCTTCAGTACTGCAGCGTGCTTGAAGTGGTGCTAAAGATTTCAGAACATCTGGCAGGAGCAGGTGGTGGCTTACCTTTCAATATGTTATTTAAATGACAATTTAGTTAGGCCTGCAAATAATAATAGTAATAAAAACAGTCTCAAATATACTCTTGTCTGAAAGGAGTTTTCTGAGCTGAGCTATCAAGCCCTTTTATGTTCTAGGCTCACCTTGTGCCCATTTTCTCCCTCTATGATGCTGAATAGGTTTCCTGTGCAATGTTTGTGCTGAATGTTTTTTCTTTACTCTTTTTCTGAAAGGAACCATCATATTGAATCAAGGTGTAAGGTCTAAAATGAACCATCATATGAAGGTGTGAGTGCAAAAACAGCTTGAGGTGTCAGCAGTTGTCATGTCTCAATATTCTGTTATCTCTTGTATCCTATCCCCAGAGAGAACTTCTGGTGCCTCAGACAGTGACTTAGGCTGAGTTAGTCTCTTCCTGTATCCAAGGCATCAGTCACTAGCAGGTATGATGCTTTGAAGTGGTGATCTTTACTGTTGGCCTCTGATACATGCTCTTGGAGCAGGAGCAACACCTCCCTGTGTTTCTGTGCTTTGTGTTAGATCCTGCCTGTTCCACAGACTTTCCTTTGTTTCACCACATCAGCACTGTGAACTGCTTAGCACTGAGTGGTAATGAGAGTCCAGTGAGCACAAAGAGGCTCTGCTTCCTTACTTTATTAATTGGCTAATGAAATTAGAGGTATTATTTACAGATGGAAAGCTGACTGTAGCTGTAAACATGCTGATGGAGCATTGGGGCCACAGGAAATACAAGATGATACAGAGAAAGGGATGAAAAAGATGCATTTTCTGTTGGAAAGGTCAAAGACATGGATGTAAACATGTTTGACCCAGTAAGGTGATGGCTGCAATTTTTATTGTTCAAGAGCTGATTTTCACTCTGTTTTAGTGCAAGAGTGTAGATCGGTGTGATATTAATGGAGATAGTGCTTTCTCTAGGCTCAGGTTAGTGCCTTTGAAAACAGACTGGTTTGCAGAAGAGAGAGACGATTACAAAAAAAAAAAAAAAAAAAAAAAAAAAAAAAAAAAAAATCTCATGATACAGCCCCTGCTTTCTCCTTGGTGATTGCTGTGAGTGTAGGTGAGCCTGGAAAGGGTACTTCCATGGTCATGGCAGTGGGACTGCACCCCACTGCACCTGCCCCTGCCATATAGAGGCAGGTTGATTGCTCCCCATCTCTATGAACATGTGGGTTTCATTTACGTGGAGCAGGCTTTTCCATGGGAATGGAATCAGAGCTCCATTGTTGCCTTGTTACAGTCCAATTAAAATGCAGCTTGAACGCTAGCGTGGTTATTAGTTGTCTAGTTTTCCTTTGGTGCCTTTAACTAGGATTTCCCATTACAGCCTTGTCCAGAAGCCCGCAGGGCTGAGAGCTGTGCATGGCGCTGGGGGCTGCACTGCGGTCAGGGCTCTGGACCTGTGCACAGAAACAGGTGTGGTGCAAGTGCTCCCAAGTCCACCTTCTGCAGTGACAGGACACTGGGCATGTCCCAGCTGGGGATTCTCTCCTTGGACCTTCAGCTGAAGGCTTATGAGGTTGGAGTCAGGTGTGCCTTGACTTGGTTGCAAAACTACTCCTCTTTTACTTGTTTACATCTTTGTTTAGTGCTGGAAATGGCTAGGAAGTGCAGGCTTACAGAGTCTCCCAAAGGAACACAGTTGTGTCTCCAGGAGTGCAGTGGAAACAGGACTGGAAATTTTTGGGTTTGCTTGCTTTCTGCTATTTATAAATTTCTTTGGTATTTAATCATTGAGAGGAGAATTAGTGGAAAGGACTTCAGAGGAAGATGTCATTAAGTGGAGCTCTATGCAGTGAAATGTCTGGTTTAACCCAGCTGGTGTGGCATGATGTGGAGTATCTTGTAAAGGCATTGCTTGGGGCCAAAGGTGCCCCAGGTGGGGTTTTGTTTTGAGAGGGAATGGCTCACTCTCACATATTGCACAGTAGGAAACCTTCTGCCTTGCAGCTCCCAAGTGATTTATTGGAGGTGTTTAGCCAAGGACTTAAATGGGTTAGTAGACTAGCACCTTCAGGGAAGTTGCTCTTTATAATTTAACTTTGAGAGAGCAGGTTATAGTGCTCTCAAACAGTCGTGTCAAAGACCCAGCAAAAATTAATGGCTCAGAACTAATGGCAAGCTTTCCAGGATGCTGCTCTGATTTATTGAGTGGTGCTAAGCTCCAGCATCCTTGTGTGGAGAGCACTTGCCTTCCTCTAAGGGGGCTAATATTACCTCAAGCTGTTGTCAGTTGACTTGGTGAATTGCTGAGATGCTGCTTCGGGTGTAGGTAGCTGTGGTGATTACTCCGAAGCATTCAGGGAGCAGAAACCCTGGGGAAAGTCTGATGAGCAGCCCAGGAGGATGATGTTCCAGCTGTGTAAACAAACTCCTGCCGTCTCCTGGCCATAATGAGGACCAGGCCTCAGCGACAGAGCCCACTTTGCTCTGTGCTGCTGCATCGGAGCTGAGCAATTTGCAGGGGAAAGTGATTGGAGGCAGGCCCTGGGATGCACGTAATCCACTAATCACCACTCGGAGATTCCTGGTGCTCGGGAACAGCAGGAGGGAATTGGCTTTTATGAGCTGAAGGAGACGCTGGCATATGTTGTTGAGGAAAGGGGGAGGAGGGACTGCTTAAATATTTATAGATTAAGGGTACATTGGGATCCCTTCTGTCTTCTTGTGTGCCTGGTTCCCCTACTTCCTCCTGGGGATAGCAAGACACAGTCTCCTCAGCCTTGCCACTGATTTAACTGGGAAGCATCCAGTCTTGAGCCTCCTTCCAGCCCTTGTGTTTGCACTGTTGGACTGGGTGCATTGCGGAGCCTTGTCATCACCCATCTCACTGGGCCGGCTCAGTCTTCCTCAGAAAATAACACAGCTGAAAAAACTCAGGGCATGCTAGCCTGGACGCTTTTGGAAAGTGAGGGTGGAAGAGAAAAACCAAATTAGTGGCAGGCGGAGAACATCTTCCTTCAGTAAAGTCTCTGTGACACCATCCTATGTCTCTGCCCTGGTCATCCCAGGCAGAACCTGCGGAGTGGAGCTCTGAGGTTCCTTCCCACCCCTGATTTCAGTATAAAGGTTTGTCTTCCTGCAAACAAAAAAGGTCGCCTGTTCATTGGAAGGCACGTCCTTCAGTGATGACTTCTCAAGTGTGAGTTCCCTGACCCTTTCCTAGAGGAGGGTGTATCTCATATTGTGCACAGTCACAGAGCAGGTGACATACGCTGTTATAGGAAGAGTGCTCTGCTCAGTCGTAGCTGTGGAACCAAGCTATGAGGGAGACAGGAAAGGCTGAGGAAGAAGGAGCCCTCGGCCACCTCCTCCTGTTCACTTGGAGCCGCCCAATGTGGGCACAGCAGTAAAGGAACAGTACTCCATGTAGGAGCCTGAGGGAGGGGGAGACACCTCTGCTGCCAGAGGCAGATGGGAGGCAATGGGAACAATTGGTGAGCAAAGTGCCTGGAGGAGCCCTTCCGGTGTGGACAGCGACTGTGGTACTGTACCCGAGGAGCTGTGTTTTCCCTTCCTCCAGCCTGGTGAAAGCTGTAGGACTTTGCTTTGGGTTTTCCTGCTTTTGCTGTGCTGTAGTAGATTAGTTTCTCTGCAAGAAGCGCATATTTTTCTCAACTGCTGCTGTTTTCATCAGTGCTCCTGGAGGATTTTTGAGGGGATAGAAATACCACAGCAGCCGTTTCAGAGGCACTGGCTGTGATTAGAATCACTCAGAGCCACCCCATGTGGTGCTAGTGCAGGCAGAGCTGAGCCCCGTGTGCTAAGAGCCCAAGTGCAGAGGCCTGTCTCCTGCGCTCCTTGTCTGCTACAGGTAAAATACAGAGAGAGAGGCTCAGAGAAATTATGCCAGTTACCTGTTTTCAAAGGATCCCACAAAGCTGTGAATAAGCTGTAGTTGGTGTTTGCAGAGCAAGTTGGTTTTATGTTCGTGCACATCCTCAAATCTCTTCACTTGCACCATTCAACTGGTTCCATGTACTATTTGGCTCTTTTGCACGAATTGGTGCATAAGTGTGTTCTGTCCTATCCAGGTAAACAAGTCTTTTAAGTACTTATATGAATCAAATACTAAATGGCATAATATTAAATATTAAGTTGCTTAAATCAGTTCTAATTAGTTAAAACTTGCTGTAATGAAGATCTGCCCCTCAAATCCAGTGTTGTGCGGCAGCTTGAATGCTTCCAGGCAGCTCAGCTGATGTTCTGAAGGGGCCACTGGAAACAGCAATGCAAACTGGGTGTTGGAAGTGTTCCAGAATGGTCCCAGACAGTGTGCAGCTCTGTGTGGCTCCATGATGGAGCTTAGGTTGTTCTTCTGGTGGTCCTGGCTTTGGTGATTCACGTGGAGGCACAGAGTTAGCGGGCCACAGGGATGTTACCTTCAGCTGTGGGAGTGTAGAAGAGTTGCTCATGAGGTGATTGAGGACCTGCTAGTGCAGGTTAAGGAGTGTTTCTGTCCAGCTGCAGCATAAACCCCTCATAAGTGAATTTTAAGCCTGGTGCAGCTTTAATCTTGTGTTCAAGGGAATAATTTACTGCCCAGTCCCCAAGCTTGGGTTAAAGTAATGCTTCATCTGTGATGTCGGTTCTGGCAAATTCTGGCCTGAGTTGCCTCACTGGCTGGCAGTGTGGAGCTGTTATCTGGAATCTGGTGATTCGTGCACCGTTCAGTCATCCAGCCTCCAGGTCACTGGGCTTTCACTTGGACTGTGCTGCTGTGGCTTTGCCAGTGGAAATACTGGAACCTTGTCTGGAACTGCTAGCCCCACTGCACTTCTTGTATTTAGCCAGTGGTGTCACTGCTGCTCCATAAGATTGGTGTTTTCCTGTGGATTTGAGGAACACACAGTCAGTGGTGCTTGGCGTTCCAGGGGCTGGTAGGGCTGCTGTGCTCCCCGAGAACAAGTCTGGGAAGGTGAGCGGAGCCCTTAAGGTCTGGGAGGAGAGTGGGTACTTTGTTTTCACTTTAAGCTTTCAAGATTGGCTGTGATAGTGGATGGGGTGGGTTTACTCAAAATGGAAAGTATGACATCCCTGGAATTGTTGGAGCTCCCAGCTACTGCCACAGAGAAAGCAGCAATGAACCCAAAGAAGCCCTCAGGCTTTGTTCATGAACTTTGGAGAGTCTCAGGCTTGTCCTGTCCTGGTTTGCCAGTGCTGGTTCCCTACTTAAGTGGAAGCTGTTGTTGTTCCAACTGTTTTGGTGCTGTGTTGCTCCTGACAAAGAGCTGACAGTGTGTCAGCAGCGCGTGTGCTGGCTTTGACGGAACTGCCAACACACGCACTTTATTTTTTATAAATGCCAGCTATGGGCCCAACAATAGGATGGCACCCTGCAGTGAGGTCGGAGCTGAGGGCAAAACACCAATCCACTCCTGCTGTAGAGGGAGAAAGGGAAAATCCTGTAAACTAATTAGCTCATTTGGCTCAGATGTCATTTCTGATCAAGCCACTTAGTGCTGCTCTCAGTGGCAGATCAGATGTCTTCTGCATTAAATGCCATTCAGCAGGACCCGAAAGTGTCCAGGGCACCTGTCATCTGCTCTGTGGGGATGCGGGGGACACGATTAATGATGGCAGAGAAACTTCTTCAGATTTAGTTCAGCCGCCAGAGTTGGGTTTGTTCTGTCAAAGGGCATTTCAATGCAGTCGACCAGATGTCAGGGTTTTGTCTTGTGCCTGCTTACTGGCAATTCCCAGGGAAGAGCTTTTGTCCGAGAGACAAAACTCATGGAAGAGCCTGAGGGTACGGTTTTACCTGTTACAGTGGACCTCGGACTTTTCCTTACACATCCCAGGAGCCAAGAAGCAGCTACATCAGCATGGGGCAAGGAGGCAGCATGATGCAGGACAGGAATTGAGTCCCTGAAACAGTGGTTTCTGTGCTGCAATGAACATTAAACATCCTTAAACAAGGAGGATGTGCTTTGAGCGACGGCTAAACGGATAAATAAAATCACCAGTGACTTATAGAGCACTCAGAATGTTTGTGTGATTCAAGTGTGTTGACATTTGACTTGGAGAGACATGGTATAAAACCATGTGGTTCAATTTTTGCTTTTTAATCATCTTTATACTGAGGAACCATTTCTCCTTGCAGGATTTTTCACTGTTGATAGTGAAAAGGGTTGAAAGAATAGACAGAAATAAATGATCAAGTGAAGGGTTATTTGGACTTTGGTCTGAGATGATGTATTTTCATTTTGGTAGTTCCTAGGGATTACAGGTAGGTTGGCATGGGTGCTTAAAAGAGCACGAGTCATGGGGTCACTCCATCCGGAGTCAGCAGGTGTTTTATTGTGATAGAAGAACATTTTGGAAAGAATAGTAGAGAGGTGAATTTCTCAGAAGGATGCTGAGGAGGTCAGCTGCAGACTGATGCTGTGCTTGCCTAACCACTGTTGCATGTTGGTGCTTCTCAGATAGCTGCAGATGGAGGAGCACTGGAATGATAACATCCTGCTGAAGGCAGGAGAATCCCTGTAGATATTGGTCAAAATCTAGGAAGCTCTTCTTGTCCCCTGCTTGAGTGGCCTTAAGCTTTCCCAAAGATTTCTCGGAGAGCTTGGAAAAGGAATATGGAATTTCCCTCTCTAAGGGCCAAAGTGTGCGTAAAACAGCCTCACTTAGGACAAAGCATCCATGTGCGATTGGTGCTGGGGTGTGACAGCAAGCATGGGCTGTCGTGCAAGGGAACAGAGGGCCAAAGTGCTTCAGTGGTGTAAATCTGGCATCTTTCCAGTGATGCCAGAGGTGTTAATGCTAACTTAGACCAAATGAAAATACGGTCCAGATGATCTTTGTGAGAGAGAAATATTACGAGCCCGGTGTTTTCCATTGTACTGTACTTGGTCATGGTTTCACACCTGTGAAAATTGGCACAGGATCAAAATGGACATTCATAGGGATGGATATGCACCCATAAGTGCAGAGCACTTGAGAGAGAAGCCCAGTGGTAGCTGGGCTACCATTTTCTCCAGAGGTAACTGCATTCTGGTGTGACCAGGCTGAAGCACAAATTCATGGCTGTGTACATTCCCTGTCTGTCTTTGGGTAATTACAGTAACAGCATCTTGTGTACCAAAGATAATCTCTACTGGAAGCAGTGTCTGCAGAAGTGGTTAAGGATAAATATGACAAGAATGTAGTTCCTTGAGTGACAAACTCAGTGAGCTTTGTTTGACAGTGTCATGTCAGATCCCACGCAAGGATAAAATATGTGTAACTTGTGTCTTCATAAGCCTATGGTACTTGTAGTGGGGAAGGTGATTTTCTGACATGTCTACCTGTGCTGTGCTTTATAATATGTGGTGGAACTGCTGGAAATCTACTTGCTTCTGCTCTCTGCAGACTTTGCAAAAGATAAATACCACTTCTCTAACCCTCCTAATTCAGATTTTGGATTCAGAAAGAGGAACAAGACTGTTTTCTTGTTATCCCGTTCTTCCCTTTACCCGTTGCTGGCCTGATCCTCCCTGATGAAATTGTTTTGTTGTTCCTGCTGAGATTACTGGAAATGTCTGAGCACCGGTCCGCAGAGGGTGGGGGTGCATTATAGTGCAGAGAGGGGAGAATTTGGATTTAACTTTGGATCATTACAGCTGCAGGGTGTTGGGTTGCAAGTTGGGAAGATGTCTCCTTCTGGCACTAAGGGCCAGGTGAGCTGATGGCAGCATGGCTCATGTGCAGCTGTGCTGGTGGATGGCAGTAGGAGAGGTGACTGGGAAACAGCCAGCAGCAGCTCCAGAACTCACCAGGAATAACTGTGCTGGTGGTCAGGGCAGCAGAGAAGGGCATTTTGAACAGGGTGCAGTTGGCAACCTCTGGCATCTGTAGGACTGGACAGGCAGGATCTGCTGCCAAACACCAAAATCTGACCTCTGGCAGTTACTGGGCACTGTTTTCTTTTTTGAAAAATAGAGGGAGGTTTGCATTTCAATATTTGAGCGCGTGAGTGTAATACAGTGAGAAAGGTGTCAGGATGCATTTTATCTAGTACAACAGGATGCCGTAGGCAACACTTTGAAATTTGTTGAAAAGCAGGTGACAGCCACCCATGTAAAGAGTCTCACTTCCCTGAAGTGTGTTATGCTGGGCTGTTGCTATTAATTTCACAGGCTCTGCCTGTGAGTAGGGAGTGAATGAGTGATGCAACATTGCTACCCAGAGCCACCTCAGCCTCTGCAGTTCCTGGGCTAGTTAAACATGTTCCATGTAATCCACTTAATTCCACGTGTGAGCTTGTCAGAAGAACTGCCAGCAAAAGCAGACCAAAGATGTGCTCAGAAGTGAGTGCGGAGAACAAACTGTGTGGTGGATTACCATGGTGTGTTACTGTTCTTTGGAGTTCAGAGGCAGCTTTAATTCCAATCAGTGATTAGAGCGGTTGCTGCTGATCTTGGTATAAACTGAGTCAGGTGTGGCAGAAAGCATCCAGCTGAAATGATGAGCCGTAGGACAGCACACTGCCCGAGGTGTAGTGCAGGGCTGGCTCCTCAGCCCCAGCAGGGGTTCCATGGGGGAAGTCACATTGCAACTGTCCACACTTGGCACCATTTCTACCCTTGTTTGGTTTTCTATCTCCCTGTCACAGTGACGGGGATATGAAGTACAGGTGGAAGCAGCAGGATTGCTCAAGTGCTGATCATGTTCAGCACTGCACATAGGTCAGGCACGTACAAACACATTGCTCCCTGCTGCCTGGGTCTTAGCAGAATGATAGCACATCCATTCCCAAAACCTGTGTGGAATGAGGGAATGTTTTGTGGTGTGTCAGCCTCTCCTGTACAAGCCAAGTATAGTGACTGCTACTCAGCAGGCTTTGGAGGGGGCTGGCTTAGGAGTTGGAAAGGCCAAACAAAGCTCAGCTCCTCATTCACACTTGATTCTCATCACTGTTGAGTTGCAGTTCTGAGTTTCTTTATGCAAACTCCAGAACCAGTAACAAGCGCGAAGTCACTGAGAAGGAAATTGTGTGTTTTCAGCACCAACTTCTTGTCTGGTTGTTGGTATAACCCTTGTGCTTTGTCCTGTCTTACTGTTGAGTTTGTAGAGGTCCAAGGACTTTGTTTACTGTGTTTGCAAAGCCTCTCTGCTAGAAGTGAGGCATTTTCAGTTTGTGCTGGATCATCTGATGGACCTCCACAGCTCAAGAGTATTGTTCCTGCAGTGGGAGAGTTGGCTTGGTAGCCTGGAATGTGTCAGAGGTGTTTGAAGCCTCACTGTTCAGGTAGCAGAAAGTAGCCAGCTTACTGTCAGGTTCATGAAATGCCTCAGTATTGCTGCATGTCGTGCCAGTTTGTCTATTCCAAATTGAGAAGTAGTTGCTGGGGTCGTTGCTGAGCTGGTTGAGCCGTGTGCCATGCCTCCAGCTACTTTCCTTCCATTCTCTGGATGTTCAGTGGCAAGGTTCCCACCTTCTTGTTCTTGAATTTTGGGTACGAGTGGGCAGTATCAGAAAAGATGTTGCCTAACTGGAGCACGCATGGAAACCTGGATCAATGAGTGGCTTGGAAATTTTGTCTCTTGGTACTGTTTGTATTCCAGGTAATGAAATGAACCCAAATTACCACATTTGAGACCAGGCTGGGATGTGTCCATCCCTCATGGTGTGTGAGCCAAGCACCATGCTTCCCATGCTCCAGGCCTGGAATGCAGCTGTCATTCTCCAGTGCGAAGAACAGGAAATTTAATTTGTTGGGTGGAAAGAGTTAAATGAACTTTAACTGAAAAGCTTTCTCTCTCCCTCTCAGGGTAGAAAATAGCCAAGGGCAACAGCGGATGACTAATGTGTAGAATATTGCAATTAGTATAGCAAGGTACTTACAGGGATCAAATTAAAAAATTCATTAACGTACGCACTTAATTAAGAAACACTTTTCGGTTTACATGATAAATTATGACACCTATTAAATCTTCTAGTACAAGCTGTAATGGCTTCTTTGCTCCTGGGCAGAGAACTATTGCCTTTGAGGTCCTCTGAGCTCCCCCAAGGACCACAGCACTGGTTCCTTGGGTGTCACAAACAGCACTGGTCCCTGGGAGGTGCAGGCCTATCTTGACTGGAACTCGCTGAAAGTCAAGAAACCAGCATGGGGATGAGAGATAGAGAATGAATGATCAGATGAACAAGAGATGACCTTGAGAGTAAGGAAAGAACCAAGCGAGCAACGTCCTGCGGAGGGTTCTAGTGAGGCAGCAGGACCCAGTGAGGATCTGGTCCCTCGACTTGTCCCTATGTGACTGGGCTGGAGTCTTGACTGTTCTGGCTGGTGATGTCGGGAGTATGGGAGAGAGTTTCCCAAGGCAGGACCCTCAGCTGCAGCTGCTCCTTCCTACTTTGCATGTTCTTTGCAGTTTTGGGGCACAGTGACACTGGGATGAAAACTGGACTGTTTGTTCTGCTGCATTGGGAAACTGTGATAGATCAAAGGGGCATTAAGGGAACTTTTTTACATTCTGAAATAGAGCTAACTGGCAATTCCCAAAGCACCTGTTACTATAATTTGAGGGGAGGGAAATCTAGCTAATGGGAACCCGTATTTTGGGTTTATTGTTACACAACTTTGAAGTAAATCTAGAGTACCAGTTTAAAGCAGACTGAGAACACTCCAATCTTTAGGAGAAGGGAGTTTTCTACTTCATTTTCATAAATCTTTTGGGCTTTTACTTTTGATTAGTCTGTTCTTTGCACATCCGAGATTTCTCTGCAGCATTGGCCAAAGGAGAGTGTGGTATTAGCAATGTGGGCTGACTTTAGGGACACCAGAGGCTGGTACCCAGGGAACTCCTCCAGAGTTGTCAGGTGATGATCTGTCCTAGCAGAAAGGCCTTTCATGCTTTTCTTAGTTATTCCAAAACCTGTCAGGTAGATGTAGTTTCGTCCTGTAGTTGTTACCCTATTTATTTGGTTTTAGTTTCACTTGGCCTGTAATCTGCTCTTGTTTTTGGCTCTGTACAGTAACTGGTGAGGAGCACTTATGCAGCCAAGTGAGCACGAAACCATGCTGTGGAATTCCATACATGCTGTGATCCTTTGGAAAATCGTTTTGGATTCCTGAGCAAAACCCCCAAGAACTTAAGATGCCTTCAGTCTTCTGCTCTGAACAACTCACACTGCTTAGGTGCACCTCAAGAGTGCTTGGTGTCTGGCATCTCTCTAGCATTTCAAGCATGTCAAGTGCCTGTGTTACAGTTTTGGACTCACGTGCTTTCAGAAATGGTGTGTTTCATTTTTGGCTTCTAAAACTAAACTCTTGAAAATCAGACTCTGCTTATTATCCAGAATGCTTCAGTCAGCCTGAACTGGGGCTGTGCTGCCAGGGCCTTTCTGGGACTGGAAAACATCTTTCTCTCAGACTGATGTGGATTTCGTTGTAAATGAGTTTGAATTTTGAATAAGGTTGATGAAATGCCCTCAGTTTATTAACCAGAGCAATTCTAAATAGTCTAAAGATTTACTGTTCATTAGCAAATGTTTGAGTAAACTTGGAATGAGAACAGGGCAGGCAGAACAGGAGAGGAATAATGGCTTAATTGTTACAGGCGCATAAATAGAGTTCAAAATGGAGGTGTTTCTGCAGCCGCCAAGTGCCTTGGCTTTGTTGTGGAGCTGGACAGGGTGGATACAGTTGGGATGTGCCTCACGTGTGCAGCTGTTCGAGAGGAGACGTGAGACTTTGATGCTCTTTGTGTTGGTTGTTTTCTTGCTGGTTGAGTTTTGGCTGTTTTACTTTGCTCTTGGTGAGCTGTGGGCTGGTAGTAGGTTTTCCACTTGCATGTTCTATCTGATGTTCCCAGAGATGAACCCTGACCTGGAAAACCTTTAGGGAGCCATGGGACTGTTCCAGGTCAGTGGCAGGGGGATAGGGCTTAGCTGTCCTCAGGAGCATCTCTGCTCTCTCCGTGCACCTCTCCTGCCTGGGCAGCATCAGGATTCTGTTGAGCACTTGAACAGAGGTCTGCCCTTTCACTTAATTATACAGAGTGCAGTAATCTCTGGCATCCACAGTATTTTATCAACAGTGACAGGCCTGCATAAATAAATAAAAATCTTACTTTATGCAGTGAAATATCTTGTTGCGTTTTAATAAATCAATAACCGGAGGTGACATGAGAAAAGCATCTTGAAAACAATTTCTGAGGTGATATGGAAGGCACTAGATTATCTGAAACGGTGATTTTCTTTGCAGATTGTTTGGTTTGAAAGGGGCTTCCTACCGAGTTCTCCAGAACAGCCTAGAACGGCTGCTAATCACTTGGTTTGTCAGCATTTACAGCTTTAGATCTTGCTTGAAGTGCACGAGGCGCTTTACATGTTCAAGAACTAGCAGTAAAAATCACTACCAAATAAATATTCTGGTGCCATTTCAGCTGACTGCATGTTTCTGTTTATGACAGAAGGGAAGGGTTGTTCTGAGCTGGGAAGAAACAGCTCAGATTTCTGACTGCAGTTTTGCACTCCTCCAGGGCTTTTTTCACGGAGTGCCAGCACTCGTGTGCGTGCTACCTGTGATCCTGTATGAGAGCTGTGGTACAAAGTACAGGTGTGAGTCCTTTACTGGTGACCAGGTGAAGCTCTGCCCAGAAGCCAGGGCTCTCTGAAAGCACCTGGAGCTGTCAGGCTGAGAGAGCAGACCCCACATGGTGAAAGGAAGAGCTGGGCAACGTGGTTTGTTTCGATATTTTCTCTCTTGTCATGTCCCTCAGAGAAGGTGCAGTGCGAATGCTGCTGTGCGGACACACGCACCTGATCCAGCTGAGCTCGGCCTTACGCCATGTGTGCAGCAGGATGTGTGCTTGGCCCCGTGCCTGAGGTGGCCCCTCCGAGGGGCTGCTGTCCAGCCCTGTGCAGTAGGAACTTGCTCTCAGGTGTGCGGTGCTCACGGTGAGGGCTCCTGCAGGCTCTGTCAGAAAAGTTCTGGGGTACCCTGGGATGCTGTGCCCAAGGGGGGCTTCTCAAAGAGCTCATTGCTCTGTTTGGAATGCCAGTTTCTGCCATCAGGAATCTTCCTGGAACACAGGGACACATGAAAAGTCTGCATGCGTTGGCCTGCAGCTGCCATTCAGTAGAGAATGATGGGAATTTCTTCAATATTCAGTGTGCACAGTCACACAGACCGAGTGTTTGATGCCTCAGTTGCTTGCAGTTGTTGTTCTGCAGGTGTATAATGCCTTGGTTATATTGGTGTAACACTCTTCTGTCCTGTCCTCTACTGAAAGTACAGGGTTTGGTGTGGGTCTGAGCAGCTTCTGCCCCGGGGAGGACTGAGGACTCAGGAGCTCCTGTGGCAAGGTGGGGCTTAGGCCTGGGGGCTGTCCCCTTCCCAGTCACGGTAATCTGCGCAAGGCTGTGTCCCCTGCTCACCGAAAGAGGCCTTGGAAATATGCCCAGAGCCCTGATCCGAAGGGGCACTTGAGGCTGCTGAGCTCCCCATTCCCACTGATGGTTGTGACGCCTTTGCCTGATGGGAATGGCTGTGTGTGCGCTGTTGGTATCATGCACAGTCCTGCCTCCGGCACTGTTACATGCCACACCAGAGAGCATTCACCACAAATGCCAGGAATCCACTCCTGCTTGTCTCTGTAGCTCTCAGCTCCCTCTAACCTTCATTGGATTTCTCCCTGTCTCTCCTCTCTGGTTTGTTTCCTTCATCTCGTATGCACTGGCATGGAATACTGATGAGGAAACATTTGGTCTAAAGCCAGCTAGTCAATTTTGGTTAATTAATTGGAATGGTGATTGGCAAAACCCCAGCCCAAATTTTTGTAGGTAATTTATAGCCTAGGTAATCGTTTACTCGTGGATAATTATCTCTACCTGTAGGTAGCAGAAGGTAATAGTTATGGAAATCCAGATGCATCCCTAACAAACGCAGGTTGAGGAAATTGCAAACACTTAGTCTGAGTTATCTGTTTAATTACTAGAGCTGTGCACTAGCCCCATCCTTCTTGGATTCCTGCACCTTGGGCCAGGTGAGCAGAAGTAAGGGGGAAGTTGTTTACTCGTCCTGGGAAGTCAGCATTCCTGTCTGGGCTTACGTGTTAGCTAGCACAGATGCACTGACTCCTGGGGTGTCCTGATTTGCTTCATATCAGGCAGCAGTAAATCCCTGCAGCTCTGCATGCAGGGTGTGTGAGGCAGTGGATAAAGTGTGATGGGAGAGAGCAGAACGCTTTGGGTTGTTACCTCTCAGGGGTGCAGATCATGTTCTTCATGATCTCAGGAGTGCAGATGTGTGTGGGGGGCAGCCTTTGGCTAGATGCTTTACTCTTGGAAAGGGATGAGCTCGAGCAGGGCATGGGATACCTGCTCTAGAGCTCCCTGGTGCCAGAGTGCCAGTCTGTGCAGATGTTTCTTTCAGTGCTCATGGGCCAGGAATGCCACCCCTTGGTGTGCAGCATTCTTGGACCTGGTTTTCAGTGCCACATTCTGCTCTGAGGGTGACTTCCTTCTCCCACAGATGTAGTAGGTTTATTTTGGAAGGTCATGCCAAGACAGTGTCACTCCCTACAGGACAGGGAGATATCTTTTATCTGCAGTGACAGTGCTGTGCTCTCTTTTGTAGACGAGACAGGAACTACTGGAAAATTCCTCTTGGTGTGTTCAAGTGTTTGAAATCCCCCCTCTGCTAGAAACATACCAGAGTTTAGAACAAAGGAGCAGCATATCCCAGTGCATGTTCAGTACTTAAAAAGTGACGGCTGCAGGAGGGGAAGACCAACCAACTGCTGGGATTCCAGACAGCTGTTCCCTTCCACATTCCCTGGGAAAATGGGTTGGACCTGTCTCTTTGTTTGCCTGAAACTGCTTGTTGTGCCCGTGGAAGTTCCTGTTCCTTGCTCCAGTGTGAAGCAGAGCTCCAGTACCATCCTTCTGCAGCAGTGGCTGAAGGGTTGTTTTTTCCTTTGTAAAGTCCTTTGAATACATGGTGCAATTCCCAGAAGGGAGCAGGCTGGATAGCAACATGCCTTGGAATAAGAAGCAGGTCTCCATGCTGTCAGTCTAATTTTGCATTAGTGACAGTATGATTTTTCAGCTCTGCCCCTCAAGAAGAGAGCAGAGGCTTCTCCAAAAAGAGGAGAGAAAACCCTTCCATTTTGCCTAGCAACAGAGCAAGATATCAGTTTTGAAAACCAGATTCTGCGAGCCCTGTTGGGTTCTTAGCATGCTGGCTTTTCAGTTTGGCTGCTTTTGCTGAGGGAGGCAAAGGGGAGCCCAGGAGCTGCGTGCTCGGGTTAGGATGAGGGCTGGTACTGCCCCCTGAGCTATCACACCTGCCAGGTCTCCTTGGGTGCTCAGGGAGTGTCCCCCACCGGCACCGACCCCTGGTGCAAGGTGTCCGCAGTGACCCAGCAGTGCTGCTGGGCACCCAGAGCCCTTGGGATGACACACGCAGTACCACCAAGTCTGCACAAACAGATTAACATCCAGGGTTTGGCACAGCCAGTGGGATTTATATGGATTTATACGAGGCACCAAGTTGGGTCTATAGGAAAGCTGCTGGTTTGAGGGGATTGCATATGGCCCAGGAGAGCAAGGAGAATGGGAAACATATGCTTGGCACCCACAGGTGCTGCAGAACCAAGTGAGTGTGAATTGCTAAAGTGTAGTTTACATAATCTGGTCAATAATATGCACAGATGGAGCCTGAACGTATTGCATGAATCAGGCGATGCTGAGCGCTGTAGGGATGGCACGGCAGCAGACTGAACTTGGAGGGTAAATCGAGAAATTATTTTCCACTTGCTAGAGCAGGGGAGACGAATCCCAATAGAATTAGAAGGTGTTTGCTATGGACAGCAGTGCTGGTCACTGATGTGCATGAAATGGGTTGTGTTGGGAAATGCTGGTATAAAACCAGTTGGGGTGGGCACTATGCCCAGTCTGCAGAATTCCCTCACACTGCCTCTGGACTTGAGTCGTTGGGGGGTTCAGTTGACAGAAATGGTGCTTGTAGATACATTTGGATGGATGGGAATTCTTCTGTCCCTTTATCTCCCAGTCAGTTTTGGTGAACTTTGAGTTAGAGCAGAGCCCTTTCCTTAGTATTGCTGATCCAAATTTGCTGTGCTCAGCTTGAAGGTGTTTCTTGTCAGGGTTGGCCTGTGACATCACCTGGATGGAAGGCAAATATGTGTGTTAAGGCTTGGACTAGGGCCGTGATAAACACACTTTTCCCCCACTTGTTGTGGACACCTGTGCTTTTGCCAGTAGAACAGTCAGATTCACAGTGGATAAGCAAAAGGTGCTTTTGTGGCAGAGAGTCTTGAACTTAAGCAGCATTTTGCTGACTGCTCTATTAGTGATTCACAGTAGTATGGATGACAAGGATCAGCTCCAGCCTGGTGGGTGGAAAGGACTGTGGGGTGCCAGCACAGGAACCACTGGTATGTTTGTGGTGCATGGAGGGTCAGCAGTCCATCAGAAATTGAAGTAGGAGACTTTGTGTATGCAATTCCTTGCTAACATCTCAGCAGAGATGGAAGTTGGCACATATAGAGTCTTTGCTTGGATCTTTTGTTTTTATATACTTTGCCAAAATTTAGTTTGGCTATTTTCATTTTATGTAAGTGTGAAAAATGTTATCTGTTTAAGTTGCTTCTTTGCACTTGTATGAATAAAAAATGGCTTTAATTAAATTAGGGAAGAGCTTTGACAAGTGATTTGTCTATAATACGTACTTATGGTTTGTGGCATTTCAAAGAATAAATAACCAAGATGTTGAGGCTTAAACATTGGCTGCTGCACATGTTCTGTCATTCCTTCATGGAGAGAGAAGTGTTTTGAGTGTGGATTTAAGTCCCCATCCTGCAGATTTTGCTTGCTAGGCCTCCCCTCTCCTTCAGAGATAGGGAAGGTGCCTGTCAGTGACACGAGGAGGGGGTTGAACTGGAAGCAGCCCAAAGGCAAGGCTAGGAAGGCTCAGATTGCAGCTCTGTGGACCTGCAGGAGAACCAACGACAGCAGGAAACTCGCTGAACTTGTGCAAATAAAGCCAAATAAGGCTGGAAGGAATTGCGACGTTGGAGAGACTTTGCCACAGTCCCGATGGCACATCCGGTGCAGGGAGACGCAAAGGTGATTGGAGGGGTGGGGGAGGCAAGGAGGGGATTCAGAAAAAGAGATGATGGCTTATCAGAAAGGAGAGCTTCTGAACAAAACTGCCTCCCAGGATTATTGCTCCTGATGGGATTTTTGCTTTGCCTTCTTTAGCATTTGCTTTACTTGGAAAAGCCAGGAAAGCCAGGAGACTGTAAGGATCAACAACACCCTGTTGTTTTAGTGGCTGCACTGACGTCGTGGACATTGGCAAGTCCCAGCTCTGGGCACAGAGGAGTGGAGGGAGGGTTAACTGTCCAGCAGAGCATGGCTGTGGGCCCGGCCAAGAGCCTCTGACCTGGCCTGTGCATGGAGCAGCTGAGACAGCCCTGGGCCCAGGTCTCTGTGGTCTCTGTCAGCTGCAGCTCTGCTGGGGCACAGCCCACCCTTTTATTTATTTCTAGTTTTTCTCCCTGACTCTTTGACACCCACCACCTCCCTGCCAGCCTGGTGTGGCTGATCAAGCTGTTCAAACAACTGGAAGACATCAGAAGTTAAACACTCATTATTTTAATTTGATGCTAATCATGTGTTAATGAGACTAATCCTTGCAATGATTCAGGTAATTTGCTTAATGGCTGCACAGAGTACAGATTACAGCAATCAGTCACATCTGATAAGATGTCTATTGTGGAGGAGCCTGTCAGGCTGTCAGGTGAATGAGGTGGGAAAAGACTAAGGAGCAAGATCTGATCCAGTATAAGTCACAAACCTTCCTGTTGGGAAGGGCATAGGCAGGGGCAAGTCCCCGTGCACAGCCAGGTTTGTGGCAGCCGGGGAAAAGTACCTCAAATCTCTATGCTTCAGGGCTCTTCCATTGGGGATCTGGGCCTCTCCTGCCTGGAGAAGAACTCACACTGCTATCTGCATTGGACCCTGTTCTTGAGGACGTTTGGGTCATGTCAGAGCCTTCAGGTGAGAGACACCTAACTGACCTCATAGTCCTCTGTCATAATTACCAGCCTGTCCCTTGGTTATTGTCGTGGCGGATCAATTCAGCATGGCTTCTGTTGGCATTGAAGCTGAGATAGCTCTGGAAAGCTGCTCGTAGCCACCCTCTGGTCCAGCATGTCTTGGCTGGACAAAGTGAGATTCAACAGAAATGTTTTCCTGGGGTGTAAAAACAGTCGTAATTTAGAGTGAGCCAAGCCTGGATTTAAATGAGAGGATGCAAGTACCCAGCAGTGCTATTTGTGAGATGATACTTGGGCACTTGTCAGCACAGCCCCTGTCCCTGTCCTTGTTCGTGCAGGCATATTAATCCTAAATCTCCACTTGCCAGGCCTCAGCACCTGCCCCTTCAGAGCTGCACTGGCTCAACCCCCACAGAAAACACAACTGCAGACAATCTCTCTTGTGGGAGATGGGAGCCCAGTAGCTGCCTCTGAACTAGGGCTTGGGGTTTGTACTGTCCCCCGCAGCAGTGGGATATTGTGCGAGTCCTAAAATAACGAATGTGATAGCTTTTAAAAACCTAGGTTGAAAAAAGCCATTAATCATGCTCCTGTCTGCAGACTCAGGAATGGGAAAATGTCTTTGGCTTGTCTTCATGAGGCGTGGCACAAATTACTGTTTGTTCAGTGATATTTGGCTTCCACCATTTGTGGTAAAATACACTGGGATTTAATCAATTTGCATCTCTGCTTAGGGCCCAAATTGTTACAGGCTTTAGGGGGATGACATTGTCCTAAAGCACTCATTTAATGATTTAGAGCAAACAGATGGTTTTATTTTTTCCCATTAGAACCTTTCAGCTTTTCTAGTTACATAGAGATATAATTATTATCTCTCCTTTTGATTAAAATGCACAGTATTAATGCCTTACTCTGTCGGGTTCCAATTGCATTAGTTCTCTGTGGGTTTATTAAGTGCTGTTGAGTTGACATCATGTCCAACACACTGTGCTACGTGAGTCTCTGGAAATGAGCTGACAGGGAATGCTAGGCACTTGGCACTGGGGGTGTTGGAGCAGGAGGCTGGGCTGGGGTGAGCTGGGCTGGCTGCAGGCAGGGAGCGTTGGTCCTGTGCAGGAGGCATTTGCAATGGCTGTTCATGGTGGCTGCTGTGGCACAGGCCCCCGTGCAGCATAGTTTGGAAGGTGCAGGAGGTTCCATCCTTTTAAAGCAAGGCACGCAATGGCAAAATGCTGAGCACACAGACTTTAGGATTGGAATTAAGCAGGAATTTGTTACACTCTTGAATATTTTTTTTTTATTTTTTTTTTTTAACTGATTGCTGAACAGAAATGTTAATTCTGTGTCATAGTGGGTGGAGCTGAGGCTTAAAAATCTTTTTAACAGCTCAGAGGTTTTGGCTTAGGAACACTGCAGGAACATCAGCACTGAGACATGCAAAAAAGCCCATATGGTTTATTTACAGTATGTGATGAGTGAGGGGCAGTCTGTTTGTATGTTTTATGTCTTGTGCTGGGTAGTTTTATATGTTGGTCACTCTGTGATCACTTGACCTGTCATTTTTCAGTTATTTGTGAGCACTTCAGGTTTATCAATTACTTTTCCAGGCTATAAATTACCTTTTTTGAGAGCATAATTTGTTTATAATATATGTTTTAACAGCATGATTTGTTTCATGTTTGTAATTAATTTTGAGCTTTGAGACTAAAATTGCACGAGAAATTGTTATGGAGAGAGCTATTATCTCAAATATTGCTGCTAAGGACTCATAATATACTGGGACTCTGTCTCTTTTATTACTGACTTGATTTTAGTCATCCTGGAACAGGGATTTAGGATGTTGCTGTGGTGCCAATGGTTTCCCTTCCTGAAAAATAGTTGAAAGTTCCACCATGTTCCTCTGGCACAGCAGGAAATATTTAGGGAATCCTACCAGCTAACTTCTTGGCCCAGTAATTCCAACTTAATTCAGAATAGCAAAGGAGCTGCTCTGCCTGACAATGTTTTCTTACACATTGTTCCTGGGGCATTGAGCAAAGCCCTCGGAACAACACAGTCAATGCAGGAAATGGGCATTTCTTCCATTAAAAACAGGTTTCCTCTCTTGTCTTCTTCTCAAAGACAAGCAACTTTCCCTGAGATGACTGTAAGTTTCTGTTTCTTGGAAAGACAAGGATTCCTTTTTTTTTTTTGTAACCAGTCCAAGGAAATACTGAAAATGACAGTTTCAGACATTTGCTGGACATGCTCAGAAATATGGCACTTCTCAATGACGCTCCATGGAGCTTAAAACCTTTTTTTAAAGGAGGTAATTCTGTGGTGGGGATGACTTAAGGGAGGCTCATAAAAATCCTTGTGAAGAGGGTGAAAGATGGGAAAATTGGGTTTCAAGTTAAGTATTTTAAAATGTGCCAGTTGTTTTCTGCTTGAAAATATAAAAACCTTTTTGAGGTAGAACTAGGATGGAAAGCTTTGCTTCACATGGTGTTTTAAGCAAGTTTTGCACAGTAAGTGGCATTTTCAAACAAAAATGGATGTTCTTAACAAAGCCATATCTGGAGGCAGTGTCTGTGCTGTGAAATTAATGTAAGACAAAGCTGAAGACAGCTTGATTAAAAGCATTCATAGGTACATATTTTGGGTTTAACATTCTCAGCAGTGCTGTAGGTAAACATGTGGCCTAAAGAGCCAGAGGATCTGGTGTCTTCTTTCTGTGCATTGATGTATGTTTGCTGTTACCTGATGAAGGTAACACGAATTGCAGAACTTCTCTATAAGAAGACTTGAGATTTTAATTGAAATTTCATTACTTACCTTTAGTTTGACAGTACCTTAATTTGCTGGGATCATTTCCCAAGGCCAGTGGGAGTTCATGGAAGTGGAGTTGCAGATTGTCTTTGTCCTTTACTTCCGAGGTATATTTTCCACTAACTTGTGTTTGGAAAAGCGCACATTTGGATTGTTTGTGTAATGTCAACTATTATATTTCTAATTCCCTGTCCATCTGTAGGACAAACGTTTAGGCTGTGTGCAAACTATACCAAGTCTATATCATTCATAATGTATGACTGTATATGAGAATGTGCCACCAATGTCAATTTTTATTTTATTAAATATAAGCTGCTCTCCCATCTGCGCATTGGAGACCCCATACATTGTTTGCCAAAAAAAGAAAAGGAAAAAAGGCACCATTTCCAAGCATTCAGTAATTTCGCATGGAACGATATGGAATGCCTCAGTTTCTTCTCTCCCTTACATTGCTAGAACTCGGTGAATTTTGATTCCTCATTGCTGGTTGTTCCTTGCTGTGTAAGAGCAGTGCCCTGAGCGCTGAGCAGCCGTGCGGGCCCAGCCCGGTTCACCTGCCAGAGCCGCCCTCTGGCCCGGCCCGTTGCTGCCGTGACACCACCGGCTGCAGAGGTGCAGCTGTGCTGCAGGCAGGTCATGTTCTGTCCTCCCTCCCGAGCCTTCTCCCACCACAACCCAGCCACTCCAGCCACGACAAGGCCTTCAAATGAGCAGGGAGACAAATGTTTGCTGTAGCTCTTTACAGATGAGCTGCTGGGACCTTTAGTTGGCACCTCTCTGTGGTTCCAAAGGAGCCAACCTTGTCGCGGCTGCCTTCTTCCCATTGCAGGGATCTCGCACGATATATGTGTGTGTAAGAGCCTGAGTGTCTGTGTGGCTCGTGATACCCCGCAACAGAGATTGACAGGAACCAGAAGCCAGGTTCATCAAAGGCACATATTTCTGATCCAGAATTGCAGTGACTGATCTGTGCCAACACAGACCTAGACTGGCCAGATAGTCTGAACAGGAGGAAAATGCAATGCCAAAAAGGAAGAAACTGAAACCTAATTAATCAGAAACAAATAAGTCATTCTAATGGCAGCACAGAAGTGGTACCGATCTAATTGGAGAGTACCCTATGTTCCGTGAGGATGACACTGTGCAGCAGTTCCGCTGCCAGTTACTGCCGTCACAAGTGCTGAGTAGTGAGAACCGAGTGAGTTAATGCCTCAGATGGGCTGCATTCTGCCCATTTCAGTTCAGGCTCCCGGGGACTGGAAGTTCAAATCCTACCTACAGATTTTGGCCTCTTTTTCTCTGGATGTGACATCCAGATCGTGAGGCCCTCTCAAATCCGTCAGTCCTCTGCATTGTTTAGAATAAAGGGAATGAGTTTCAAGGGAATGAGATGTGATGGCATGATAGTGAGGTGTGTTCACCAGACAAACAGGATGGCAGCTGACTGCTGTTTTAGGCACGCCTCAGAAATTTGGGGCATGACAGGAACTGAAAACAGGTGCTTTTGGAGGAGGTGTGTGAAGCATGAGAACAAGTCACCCAAGGTCCCAGTGAAAAGGAGATGAGGGGAGTGTCTGTCCCCCATTGTCTGTGTGGGTCTGGCAGTGTCCCTCACTCACACCTTGCTGTGCTCAGCAGCTGTAGCAAATGGGGCAGCTTGGGGCTAGGAACAGGGGTGGGAGGATCCCTACCTTCACTGTCCAGGAGATTAGTCTCACCCAGGACTTGGAGAACCAAGTACGTGAGCAGTTCCACGTTCAGGTTATCTTGAAGGACTGTGACACTGTGTCATATCGTTGGAGACAGGTGCTGTGTCCTGCTTGGGAGCAGCAGGCAGTGAGAGATAGCACTGCCTGGGAGAGCTTGGACTTGAAATGCTTATGGTAGCAAACATGGGAGAGGGTAACCACAGGTGCTGGATAAAAGTAAACGAAGGAGACTGGTGTCCTGCTGCTGTGTCTGGAGTGCTGGCTTTCTCTGGATGAAATTTGGCACTCAGTTTTCAACAGCTATTAGACCCCACAGATTTAGAAAACCCAACCCTTAAGAGGAAATGTTGGATGAGAGAGAAAAATCACTTCTGTTTCCTTGGTTACAGAAGAACATGAATAAATTATATGGAGGGGAAAAAAAAAAAACCTCAGTACATTTTGAGTGGTCATTTGTGACAACTGGTGCTGTGAGTGTTTGTATTTGGGAGGAAGAAGCAAGAGCTCTTCCTGTCTGGAGTGGGCCCTGTGTATGGTGTGCAAGGCTGGACAGCTAACCTCTGTGGGCAGGGAGGATTAGAGACCCCTGCCAGCAGCAGGGGAAGAGGCTCTGGGACCCCATGTCACACCTCAGCTCTAGTCAAGTGAACCCTGCATATCAGGCTCAAATTTCAATGAGTTTAGGTCTGTAGCCTGATTCAGAGAACACCTAGTTTCCTGCTGACTGGCTTTGTAGAGCCTGTGTGTAACTTGGGTATTTCCATATGCAACTGTTTTACCAAGACGAGGTGTGAATTTAATGTGCCCTCTAGGAACATTATCTTCTGGAGTATGTTATTTTCACTGAAAAATACTTTCTTTGCAATCTAGTTGATGTCACTTTAGAAGTTGTTTGAACATTGCCATCAGGCTATTCTTAGTGTAGAATAAGGGATTCTTCTGGATAGTTGTGCCTGTTTAATGATCTGTGTTTATTATGGACATGCACTGGTGACCTTCATTCAATTCAGGAGGATTATGGACATCTTGGTACCAAACTTGCTTTGGAAATGGGTCTTGGAATCTGTTAGCTTTGAATTTTCCTGAGCCCCAGTCCTGTCTCCATTCTAACGGAGCTGTTCTCCTACGAAG
The DNA here is from genome assembly GCA_013400275.1 of Rhadina sibilatrix. Taxonomy (NCBI): domain Eukaryota; kingdom Metazoa; phylum Chordata; class Aves; order Passeriformes; family Phylloscopidae; genus Rhadina; species Rhadina sibilatrix. The sequence continues at coordinate 277,502 of VWYO01014089.1, read as the reverse complement.
CTGGATCTGATTTCCTGCTGGATTACCTTCAGAGGCTTGTGGGCAGGAGCTCTCAGTGATCCTACTTTGCTTGTACAGAATGCTTTTTGTCCTGGAGGGGAGTTTACCTGTGTGTACAGCTCCTGCTCTGGAGACTGGGATAAAGGTCATCCTTTTCAGGATGATGATCTCAGGTGTGGTATGTGTAGAGGATTGCTTTAACCTTCTTCATAACTGCATCCCATGAAGAGTCTCAGAGTGTTTGGAGGATTCTCTAAGTGGGATACCATGGAGCTCCTGCAGTAAGACTGTCCGGCAGGCCCAAGGGCCCCCAGACAGCAAAGGCTGTGAGAGTGTTCACTCTTCAGTGCATTCCAGATGGTGAATGAGGGACCACGGTTCTGAGAATGGAATCAGCGAGGATTCCTTCCAGAAGCAGAGGCAGTTCTTCAGTGTGGCGCCACAGCAAACCTTAGCTGGAGCACGTGCTGTAGCACGCTGTCCTACGGCAGTGGCCTCAGGGTCCTCTCCGAGTAAGGAATGGCCGGGGAGAGCGGGATGGACTGCAGCAGCCAAAGCGTGTTCGTTGGGCATCCTCTGCCACGGGGATGGGAAGCTTCTTGGAGCAGGCAGCAGAACTCACATAGCTCTAGGCTGGTCATGGCGGATTCCAGTGTCAGGGCCAGCTCTTCCCGACCCTCACTGTCTGTGCGGGTGGCAGCGTCCCTCACTCACCGCACTGTGCTCAGCAGCTGCAGCAAACAGGGCGGCTGGGGCTGGGAGGATCCCTGCCTTCAGTTCTGCCATTTACAATTCTGAGATAGGAAAAGTTAACACACTTTGGAAGAGTTTTTTGTTTTTTTTTTTTTTCTTTTTTTCTGGCACTTACAAGTTCAGCACGCTTTTGTGCATTCCAAGCAGTCCTGCCCAGATCGACCACCTGTTCCCTAATTCTGGGTATAGGCAGGCTATAGTTCTTTTCCATATGGGCAGTGTAATTCCATTAAGTAGCAATCCAGCACTCTTTTTTTAACATTAAACCTCGAGAGTTAATCATCCATCTGTGTGTAATCATTGATTCCATTAAGCCTTATGGCCTTGTCAGATTATCAAACATTTTAAACAGCACTTTTTTCTTTTTTCCGTACTCGACAGCAAAAGCATTTGTTGGGGGCATGATTTAAGTGAAGGTTTTGAGCCATACCCCAATTTTGGAGACATTTCCATTTCCCAAATCTTCTCCCTGTTCCCAAACACAGAGCTGGTGTACCTGGGGTCATTTGTGTCACATACTGGGCCCTTCAGGTGCTCCTTGACAGGCCATGCCAAGTTGTTTATTTGAGGTTGACAACTCCCCCACCCCCAAAAAACAAATAAAGCAACACAAAACACACAAACAACCCCCACACATGCTTTTTTCCCTTTTTATTCAACACTCAGGGCCTACTCACATCGCCTTGAATTTGGGGGAATTACGGTACTTATGCTGCAGTCAGAACAGCCCCTCAGACTGATGGGTGCATCTGACCCTTATTTTTGTAAGAACAGGGCAACCTGTTGTGCGACTGCACGTAGAGTTTTTAATATGCAAACAGAACCAAAAGCTGTTTCTCCCACGCAGGATTTGAAAAAGAAGGACATGATATTCCTGGAATTAACTGTGTTCTCAAGTGATTTCCTAAATGTGACAGTTTAACTTTGCATAAGCATGTAATTACAGCCTGGTTATTGTCCGGAAATTCATGAAATCAGAGCTCAGTGGTGGGTCTGTTGGATGAAGAGGAAGGAGATGCTTCAGAGCTGTGCCAAGAGGGTGGTGGGTCGCTATGGTACAGGTAACAGGTGAGGGGTTAATGGCAGGAGGCACAATTTTTTCCTTCAGACTTTTCCTTCCTTACATATTCATTTCCCCTGATTGAATTTGGTGTCACTTCTGAGCCAGGAATGCAGTTGCCCCAGCCTCAGGCACTGGTGACTCTGTTTCACCTGTCTGGAAAAAGCAGAGGAGTTTGTTTTTTGCTGGAGATACATCTCCTGCAGCTGAAAGGCTTTCTCAAACCTTTGATAAAAGCTACTGAAATAGAGTGAAACCTAATCGTACAAGGCATGCTGGTAATTTTGGGGTTTGGGCCTGGATTACATTTGCCCTGTGCTTGGGTCAGATAATTTTTCCTATGAAAAGCACATATTTCAGCTGGGTTTTGGGTGACACTGTTTACTCAAATCTTTTTTTAATGAAGCATCCGTGAAGGTACTAAGGTGAGGTGAAGAGAAGAAATTACCAGAGAAGTGGTGAGGTTTTAATTTTGAAATATTCTATGAATTTCAGAATCTGTGAAGTGCTGGCAAAGAATCCAAATACCATGTCTGATTCCAACCAAACCACTGTGATTACTACTGGACCTGATTTAAAACCCACCAAAAATAGCAAGGGAGGGGGGGTTGGTTTCTTAGTTCCTTGTTAATTACATTCATTTATTTTTTTCGGAAAAATATTAGAGTGATAATTAGGCCACACATCATGTGTGGTTGGATAAATACTAGTTACATGTTGAGAAAGGGGGCAGAAAATTGTATCTAATGAAAGGAACTGGTGCCAAATAGTATAGAGATTTGCGTTTGTCTTGGATAAATGCCGTGCATTCACCTCGGCTGAAGGAGGAGGTTGTACAGAGCAGAGTGCGCCCACACGGCTCTGGCAGAGGCCAGGGACCATTCCACTCACAAACAGGTCAGCAGCTCAGCTCTGGGTAGCAGAGTGGCTGTTGTGCAAGCAGTATCTTTGGGAATATTTCAGTAGAGGTGTCACTTCTTGTGTTTGTACAAAGCTTAGGTCTGCGGTTCTCAGCCGTGGGCTGCAGTCAGCCCCCCTGGGGCACAAGGCCTCTGGGGTGGGATGAGGGCTGGCTTACCTAGGAACAAACAGGAGTACATCGGACAAAAGCCTGATGGGCCTGCCGTGACTGAGTGGTCTTGTGCAGCTTTTGTGTGCTCTGGAGGTTGTGTCCAGCCTGGCCCACGGGGCCGGCCATGGCAACACTGCAGCTGGCATGAGGGACATCACTGAGCCGTGTGTGCAGCTGGCTGGAAACTCAGCATATTGTGACTTCTGTGTGGAATTTCTTGTGCTTGTGCATCACTGAACTGGAGCAACATGAGGCAGTGCCTGGTGGGATGAATTGAAGGGGTTTGGGGTGTGCCAGACAGTCCCACAGAGTTCAATATGGTGATTTCTGGCCTACTTGGAAGCTTGGTACTTTGGCTTCATGGATGACTTAGGCAGCAACTTTATATGTTCTAAGTCCAAAATTCTAAAAATGAGGAAGTGTTGGATGTTGCAGTTAAGAAAATTTATAATTACATCAGTGAACTGTCTGGCTGAGGGACTTAGTAAAAATTTCTTGGGCCCTCAATTTCAAATTGGTTACTTTCCCCCCTGAATTTCGAAAGTACAAGAGGAGAAGCAAGTTGAATTGCTCTCTGTCTTCTTGTATTTCTCTTGAGCAGATAGAAGGTACTTGAAAAGAATTTTTAGTGGGTTTTTCCTTGCTTTGAATCATGCTAACATAAATGTTAGGTCTTACAGTGATAAATACCACACACAATACATGTGTGGTAGGAAAAGCTGTCCAGCTTGTTTGTACCCAAAATCTGCACCGGGCCCTTCTCTCTGTGTTGTAGAGCTGGGGTTTCCTCATGCCAGCTCGACTGAGGGCAGAGCCATCCAGTCCTGTTTGGAGCAATTAGAAAAGTTGCCTTTCTCCAATCAAAGAGAGGTATTAGAAAAATGAATGGGAGTAATTAAATCTAATTTAGTCATGTAAATGAGTTTAATTAAAAGAAATCTACCCTTTAATAACTTGAGGGGGAAAGGCGCTCCACACGGAGTTTGGAGTTTGGTTAAGCTAACGAGACACAATAGCTGAGCTGATGAGCCCATGCTGTTGTCACCTGCCGTGTGCCCAGAGGGCTCGGAGGGCCAAGGCCTTGGGGTGGGCACCTCCGGAGCAGCAGCTCTTCCTTTGGCCTTGGAGTCCCACCTACTGACATTTGTCATACTTGAGGAATTTGCAGAGAAAATCCTCCAATGACTTTGGGTAAGAATTGGCACACGGGTCCAAGTATGGCATTTTGGGAAACGAATCCTTAGCTGCTCCCCTGCGTTGCATCCTACAAGACCTTTCTGTATGAAGCTGTAGTAATTCCTTAAATGCCTAATCATCAGCAATAAGCTTTTACTGTTTATCGGTGAATCTGTAAGCAGAGAAGCAGTGTGAGGAATGGTGCCCGGGGAGCTCCTAGTTTTCTAGGAGTGGCTGTGTGAGCCATGTGGTTCCATCCTGGCAGCCTGACCTCATTTTTCCATCGCTTGGAGGATGCTGCTGCCAAGGGGTATCATTTGAGGCCCTTCCTGACAGGGGAGTCGGGCATGGCTCGTTCATGGGGTGTTCTGGGGCAGGACAGGGGCACAGAGATGAGGATGGCCGTGGGGGGAAGAGTTCTGCTCCCTGCAAGGTGTTGTCTTCTGCCTTGGAGCAGCTGCCCATCCCCTACAAGTTGTTTCTGAGTGTGTATCACTTGGAGCTTTGACCCTTTATTCCTTCTGGTGAGCGGGAAGTAATTTTATTTGCCATATCATTATGTGGTTCAGCACTGCCAGCGGGACTACAGAGGAGTTGTTTGTTCCTCTCAGTATAACAGGGGGACTGACAACGAGGACTTCGGCCTTCTGCTTTCCACCTGGGAAATGCCAAGGTGTGTTAGAGCGTCAGGAGGGGCTGGGGCTGATAAAGACAGGACAAGTGCCAGATGCTAAGTGACATGGAGGCTGCTCAGAAGGTGGGTGGCCCTCTTTTCTCACCTGGGATTCCTGAGCATTACAGAGTGCACGTTGAGTGGCAGCCCAGGGCCTCCCATCTTTGGGAGCTGGGCCTCTTGACTGGCTTGGAAACAGCAGCCTGCCATGTACACTTCCTCTGGAAATAAGTAATTCTGGTAAATCATTCCTTCAGAGTTGTTGGTGCTGTCAATGTGTCTGTGCAGGAACTGTGATTAAAAGGCCAGAGGCCAGTTAGAAAAATTAATCGAAGCAGCAGCTGAATGGAGTTGAGCAGGGAGGTAGGGAAGAGGTAAGCTCCAGCTCCCTGCCCACATCTGGTCCCAGTTCACTGAGATTCATTGAGATGATTAAAATCATCTGGGTTTATGTTCTTGCCATGTCCGAAGCATGATGTGCACTGCACGGAGTTGTCTGTGCCGGGGAATGCCACTGACTGGGTTGTGTTCCTCAGGGATGTGGGCAGGTGTGCTGGAAGGGCTGTGTCAAACAGGCTCCTCAAAAAACCTGTGAGATATCCTGTTGGCACAGCTGGCAAGTTCTTCCATTCCAGAGGCTTGTAGATTTGTATGTTTATTTTTCTTAATTTACACCAGTTGGGATATGTTTGGCCATTAGTTTCTGTTACCCCTTGCCTGTTGAGGCTAAATGGTACTCTTTATCATTTTGGTTTTATGCAGAACAGTTGTCTTTTGCCTTGTCCCTCTTCAGCCTGGTAATGTGCACTGTGTGGAGGGATTTTATATGTAGATCAGTTGTGTAGCTGAAACTTATTTCAGTAAGCCCAACTATATGTATCAGACCCAGCTATAGCCACCAAGTGATTTTTAAGTTTCTGGTTCTCCTTTGAATATAGCGTTTTGACAACAGTTGGCAACTGCAGTATCCTATCGTATGTTTTCTCTTTCATGGTCTTTGGATTTTCTGAAAGTAGTCTCATAAAACACTTCATTTCTCCTTCAATAATAGTGAGCATTCTGCAGCTGGAATTTCAAGTGCTGGTTCAGATCAGCATGTACATTTTGATGGGATGAAGCAGCTTCTAAAGAGTTAGCGTGTGATTTTAATAACCAGTGCTTGGGTTCAGCTTCACTCCCGATGCCGTCTGCCGAATTTCCTTTCCATTACAGGCAAATCCTTGTCCAGGTGGACACTTCCACCACCTAAATCCCCTCCCAGCCAGCTGCAGAGACTCTGCTTAAAGCAAAGAAAATTAAATATGTGAAAATCTAGAAGTCTGATTTGGGTTGAGCAAGAGGGAGCGTGACTGCTATTGAAGGTGCTCACCGAAAAAATTACTGAATTTGAATTCCTCCCTTCCTCCCCTTCTCTTTGCCTTCTATCAAGGCAGTTTTATTAGGAATTGCTGTTTTGAAGACTGAATTAAATTCAGACAGCTTTGTTAATGATGCCCTGCACTGGTTATTTGCTTTGACTTGGCTGAAATTAAAACTTTTTTTCTCTGCAAATTATTTGCTTCTTCAGGGTTTTGTACAAGCTGTGATCAGCACAGCAAAAGCAGTTTGAGCTGTCAGTGCTCCACTGGATTTACTCAGGTTTGCCAGCCTGAAAGAAATGCAGCCAAGCCATCCAATTAAAATTAAAGAAAAACTTGGGAACCAAGGTAGTGGAATCAGTTGCCAGGAAGAGTTTTCTGAGGGCTAAGTCATGGGACTCAGCAGGCTTTTGTAGGCATTGTGCTCCATGATGTATTGATCTCAGCCTTTTCTGGTCACTGGATTGGTGCTGGAAATGCAGGGGCAGCGCTCTGCAGCACCCAAGGAGCTGCTGGAACGGGACTTTGTCAAAAGCACCTGGAAACTCCGTGGAAATGTGCATGGACATTCCTCATGCTTGTGTCCATTTTGAGCTCTTTTGCTCTCTGCCAGGATCCCAAACCCGCAGCAGCCAGGCAGCAGGGCATGCACAGGCTCTCCAGGTGGTGTCTGCTGCAGGGCTCAGCACTGCCATTGGTGTTGTTTCTCTGAAGTATCCTCCATCCAGGGCAGCAGTGCCTGCTGCAGAGCTGCCTGCAGCTGCCCTGGCCTTGCTAGACACTGTGTAGGGTGTGGGAGCTGCCCTGGGATGCTTCCAAGAACAGCCACCAGTGTGGATACAGAGGTGGATGGGCACCAGCTTTGGCTCTGCTGGTTCTGAAAGCTGCCTCCTTCCTTCCAACTGCTGAGTGCTTCTTTCAGGCACCGTGTGTGTGAAGGCAGGGTTGGACAGTGATGGCAGCAGCCACAGAAGGCTATAAAATGAGACTGAAGCAGGAAATACTATTTCTGTAATTGCTGAGGGGGGAAAAGTCAAATTGCTGTTATTTACACCTGCTGTAACAGGGATTGAATCCCATAATGAACTGCACTACTCTGGATTGACACCAGAGAGCAAAATTTATCCTGCTAACTGGGTGTCCCTCAGATTCCATCAGACTGCGCTGGCTCACTGATGATAGAGGGCTCTGAGCTTTGCTGCTGTTCCTCAGCCTGTGCATTGCCTGCCTGACACTGAGGCTGCCGGAGCCCTGCAGGGTCTCTGCTCAGGGCCGGGGCTGTGCACAGCGGGCAGGGGGAAGGACCCCCCGTGTGCTCCCAGGACTTGTGGGCACATCCAGAACATTTTGGGGATGCTGGGGTTTGGAAGTGAGCCCTGCTCCCCCCTCTTGCCACTCCCCAAGACATTGGTAGAGCGATGTGCTGGAGTGGATGATGCGTAATTGAGCATGGCTGTATCCGAGTGTGTTTGGGGTGCAAAACATCTTTATGTACGAACAGGGTTTGTGTGTTAATGTGCTTTTCCTTCATGCAGGCCTGGTTCCATTAGGAAGGGAGGCATTGTGTAATATAATAGACATGATTAACTTTAATTGCACTTCTTTGTTGGGAAAATAGACATGTAATTAAAAACCTGACATGCGTTGTACTCTTTTTCTCCTACAATTTACTTGCTGGCATGTCTTCAAGCGGGTATTCCACAAGGCCCTCACCACTTACTCGTTCGCATCTCCACACGTCCAACTCCTGTGTTTCCAAAACTCCAGTGTCTGATGCCCAGACTGAACTGGCTAGTTAGCACATCCTTCTGGTCATTCCCTCCTTTACCAAGAGAAAAAGAGCTGCGGTTCCTAAAATGCTCCCTTCGTGGGATAATTTGGGGTATTGATTTACTGGAAAATGAGATGCTCTTTCCCTTCTAACTGCTGGGGAACGTGCCCAGTCCTTGCTTAGAGTCTTCCGTCCATAGAAGATAAGGTGTGACTAAGGCTAGACTTCAGTTGTACCAGTTAAATCATAATTCTGGTTTGTCTGGAGCCAAACCCCTTTTCCAGGGTCACTTCTGTGTATGCTGGGAAGATCTTTCAGGGTTTCCTAGTATCATTCTCATATCCCAGGAAAAAAAAGAGAAGTTCAGATAGCCCCAGCCAGGAAGTGTTGCCCACAGTTGATTTTAGTCCTCTGGCAGAGTCCTTTCCCGTTGGGAATTCCTGTCTCTTTTTCCTGCTCAGGCCCGTAAGAGAGTGCTGAGTTACTGAACTGGAATGTTGTACCCTCTCTCCGTGCCATGGGTGAAATGGAGTGATGTGCAGCCATGTGGGTCCCTTTGCCTGGCAGCACAAGGACATACATGAAAACCTGAGATGGTCTCGCCTACCAGACACCTCTGGGTGGGTACAGAGCACTGCTCAGCCTTACAGGAACAGATGAACAGACACCTAGCACCCGTGTTGTACGGCATGGTTGAACACTTTGGCTGTGGTCCAGGGACATCTCTGTATGGGGCAAACCAGAGATCCTCCAGGGGAGCTTGGGAAACGTGTCAGCCTCTGTGTTCCTCTGGCTGGGCTGTGTTGGGGTCTTGACGAAATTCCTGCTGTCCTGGAAGACACTGTTGCTGTGCTGATGATTTGTGTTCAGCTGTTCCCAGCCTCTGGGAAGGTGGGGTTTTAGGGACCCCTCACTCCATTTGTTCTGTTTATCTCTGCCACACTTTATTTTGTCCATCTTTCCATGGTCTGTGTTGTTTTCTGGTTCTTTTATTGTCATTATTCAAAACATGAATAGAAGTGAATATCCTCTAAGTTATGAATGTAATCAATTTTGAGTCTTTAATTGTAATTTTTTTTCCATAAAATTCTTTTAATTTAGTCTAATATAATGGCACATCAAGCAGTAATGGGTACATTAAATTGAATCATGATGTTCATATACACATTTTATGACACAATCAAATATCCCAATGCATTAATTCATGTCAATCAGTTAATAAAATTAAATAGGAAACATTTCTCTAGTGCTGTTAACTGCATTTCTCCCATTTGGAGGGTGACAAGATGGTGAGGGCCTCTATCTCTTGCCTAGTTTGTGTTTTCTTGGCTGTATTGGAGTCAATACATTTACTTACTTGATGAGTACAAAGCGTGTCAGTTCCTGTGGCCCTCCACCAAAATCCAGTAATGAGGAGCACAAGGCCTCACCTTCACCTTGTCCTACCCCAGTTCTATTGGTACAGTCCTGTCCCCAGAGACTCCCCTAAATAAGAAAGGAGTATCAGCTGTGAACTTGGGGGTAACTTCTCTTTAAAGATGTCTTCTCTTCTGATGTTGGCCTTCAAGGACAAAGAGCTGCAGTAAGTTTACTGCACACTCTTGTGAGGAATTAGAAAAGGAAATTTCCTTCCTTAGCAGTTGGCATTGGAGCAGTTCTTTGGGCTTCTCATCTGCTGCATTTCCAGGGTGGGTGCCAGCCGGACTCCAGAGGGTGCTGAACCTGCAGTAGGTCTCTTTCTCTTCTTCGCTTGTAAGCCTAAATTTTCTTTCTAGTAACCCTGTTCCTTTGCCTTGCTACTAGCTTGCTGACAGGTGTTTTACCTTTGGTGTAGACTGCTGGATGGAAAATGGACTTTTTGTGCTGCAGTTACTCGGCATGCATCAAAGATGGACTGTAACAGAAGCAATGAGATACAAGCCTTGTGGGCTCTCCACATCCTAGGCTGGGGCAGTAGAATGTAGTTGGTAGCAGCTCTTCCTTCTTATGTAAAGCAAGGACTTGTGTCAATAAGCAGCTGAGTAGCTGAATGAATTGTGTCTGGATACCCCAGCAAGTGTTCCAGAACTGACATTCCCAGCCCACAGGTGGATAGGGTTGCTGGAGCGGTTTCCTCTGTGATGCTTAAAAAGTTTATTTCTTTTTTCTTTTCCATTGTTTTATGCCTGCATGCAGGGCTCCTAAGTATCATGTCTGATCTCAGAGTGAGAGCCATGGCATGGTAACCAAAAGAGGGGATCTCTGGCTCAAGGGTAAGGGTCTGGCTCTGATTTTATGATTTTATCAAAAATTCAGTCTCTTCGTTATGGAGCTTTGAGCAAAGGCTGGAGATGGCACAGCAGCTAACCTGAACACTGACAGTGGAGTGTTCACCAGGGCAGTTGAGTCTCAGAAGTCAGGGATGGGGTTGTAGGGGTACGTTTTATTCGGTGACATTGGCTGGAGAGAGCTCGCCATTGGTTGGCGAGTTTATTGCCCTCTGGCTCCTTGTTCCCTCGTAATCCTGTATGTCACAGACAACATTTGTGTTGGGAAGGAAATGGGGGAAGAAAGCACTGCTGTCTGCACCCTGTCTGTCCATGGTGGTTAACAGCAGGATGTCAGGGCATCTTTCAGATGTGCCAGGCACAAGCTGTGCCAGAGGGCTGGAACAGCTGCTTTGGGGCACGGTCCTTGTAACCCCAAGGCTTGTGCCCAGTGCGTGTACCCTCTGTGGAACTAGAGCCTGGCCAGGCTCACTGGCAAGGATTTGTGAAGAGGACATTTATTGCTTGCTGCTTATTTCTACCTGACTTGTCACGGGAGCCTGGCTCAATGTCTGCTGAGCTTGGATTCTTGCTCCTCAGTACCTCTTATGTTGTTAGTAAGCAGTAGCCACTGTGGAAATGCAAATGAGAGTGTACTTGGCAGATAAAAATAGGCAAACTCCGAGATTTACCAATGACAGGGAATGTTGAAGGCAGCTGTGGTAGTCCAAAGTGTGAAATATCTGTAAGCACACAGCATTTGGACACCCCTTTTTCTGCTGAGTAGGTTGAACTCCTCCAAGCCCTTGTGTTTTGATATCATCTGATATTATGGTTGATTTAAGAACAATGAGGAATGACAGTGTTACACGTCTAGAGCCATGTGAGTGTGTGTGAGCAGGGAAGGGCTGGGTTGTGCTGATGGGCTGGCAGGAGTGAGGGAGTTCTCTGCTGATGGCACTACGTATCTAGCAGTCCCCAGAGAGTATTTGCTTTTTCCCCTTTCCCTCTCCATAACATTATATGAAAGAAGGATTTTAGAAATGCTGATCTACAATGTAGGTGGAAGCACTAGATTAAGTTCAAGCCCAAACACTGAGCCGTGATGGTCCCCCCACTCTGTGCTGTGCCTGTTGCGGTGAAGATGCTTTCAGAGCAGGATAAAATTCTTTCTAAATAAATAGAAGGAATATTTATATACTTCCCTGTATAGCACCTGTGAGGAATGGTACCAGTGGCGTCTTGGTAGGAACAGCTCTGTTAGGCCATTTCATGGCCCTGTGGTGTCCCTGGAGTCGTGTCGGCTGTGGGAAGGAATCAGCACCTCTGGTTTGTCATCTTTGAAGTGTCTGTAGGCTGATGGCTCAGCACCTTTCCCAGGTGCGCTCTGCCTGATGCAGGAGAAAATGTTTAGTCAGCAGAAACAGAGTACAGTTCACGGGCTGTTGGCGTTTTATTCCATGCCCCACAGTATTTGTTTGCAGGATTGTCACAAACCAACAAATCTGTTGGAGGTGCCCGCTGTCAGAGGGTGTTTCAGAACTGTCTGTTTCTGTACAGCTGGAATTGTTCTCCATGCTCCACTCTAGCTCTGTGTTGGAGTGCTGTGGGGGAACCTTTGAGAAGGGTTCAGATTCACTGGAGACCCAAACTGGTTTCATTGTCAGGAGAGGAACTTGAGGCCTGGGAGGAGGAGTGGCAGGTGGAGGGGGCTGAGGGACAGGCATGGCCTGTGCAGTGCTGTGGCTGGGTGGAATTTCGGAGGAGAACACAGCCAAGAGCAGGCAGTGAAAACCCTCCTAGCTGAAGCTGCAGAGAGAAATTTGGCTGAGGGAAGGAAGTTCCTTGTTCTGTTTGTCCAGATAGCATTGCAGGTGTGTAAGTGATCGGCCAAGGCATTGGGTAAACCCTGAGACCGAGCAAAGTCAGGCTGTTTTGAAAGCAGGTGCTGCTGCTGCTTTGATCAAAAATTCGATCAAATTGAAGAGGGACCAGGGTTGGGGGAAGGGAACAGAATCGGTTCATAAAAGGTCTCTATTTGTCCATCCCCATTGCAACATCCGTGCCTGTGCAGGGTGGAGGCAGGATGGATCCCAGGAGTGCTGGCAGGAGGGATGCAGAAAGAGAACAAGTGTCTGAGTGGGACAGGAGGGCTGGGAGGTCCCTGCTCTCGGAAATCTCTTTCCAGAGCACAGACAGATGCCGCTGGGTTTGTGCAGTGTGCGTTTTGGAGTCCAATTCCCAGCCAAGGCTCCCCTTGGCAATGGAGCGGAGGGCTGTGGAGGCAGGAATAGCAGTCCTCCCACATCTATGGAGCAGATAAACAGCTGCTGTGGGGGCTGGGCAGAGCTTTTTGCCTCAGGCTCGTACCCATCAGGCATTTTGTGGGAGTGTGCCAGCATCCACATTTGACAAGGCAGTGGGTTGAGGTGCTTTCCCTTCCTGGCTGTCCCTCCCCACTGCCCCTGGGCTTAAAATATTTAAGGAGCTGCATTGCCCTCCCTGGGCAGGATGAAAAGGCAGAGATGGGTTTGTTGGCAGTGGTGGTGCCAGGAACAAGACGTGACTCTGCAGGCCCATCCTGTCATGTTCCAGCAGCTCCATTCAGGGCTCTGGGTCTGACCACAGCCCCACGGCAGCTGGAGTGGCTGGGAGTAGAGCACAGCATTGCACTTCTGTCTCCAACAGCCCTGTCAGTCCATCTCCAGGTGCGCAAGGGAGCCTGGCTGTGGCGGGTCTGTCAGTCTCTCTCTGGTGTGCAGCGGGAGCCCTTTTAAAGGAAAGCCTTGCCCGAGATGCAAAGTGCTGAAAGAAGCACATCCATTTCTGCCTGTAACCCAGATTCACAGCCTGTGGGGTGCCTGCAGCAGGAGAATGGGCCCATCTTCTCTCCCATTCTATGGCCTCTAAGAGCAGCATTTCCTTCCTCCTGCTTTCTCCTCTGGCAGTAGGGACTGTGAGTAGGCACCACACAGAGCTCAGGTGGCTCCGGCTCTGGGGACCAAGGACTGGGAACACTCCTCTTGGTGTCTGCCTCAGTGCATTGCAGGGGCTTTGAACTGATGGAATAAGAACATTGTGATTAACAGGTGCTTACTGTGTGCCACCTTTTCTACTTTCCAGCTCACCTTGAGATCGCAAAGACCAAACTGATACGGTTTTGGAGACAATCCTTCCTTTTGGCGTGGCATGGCATGGCACGGCACAGCGTTATAGCTATCATTCGTGCTGTGGTAGATAAGCTTAGTATCAAGGCTGTAAGATCAGTGAGGCACAACCTCCAAGGTCATCTTTCCTCTGTAAACTGAAGCTGAGGTTCCTCTTGTCTCTGCTCAGACCTAAACTTTTTGGTGTGATTAATACGTGTTCCTTATTGTTAAAATCTGTGGGTTACTGAGAAAGAAGCCAGCCCAAGGCACGTTGAAGACACTCTGAGTCCAGACCACCTGTGTTTGCATTGAAATGCCTTCAGGACAAAACTAGTTATTTTCTAAGCAGCATCTCTGAAAATAGTTGAGGAAAAAATTGATATGATCTGCTCTTGAAAGGAAGAGATCAGGTGAAGAGTTCCAGCCTAGCAGGGTCTTCCTTTAGGGTCTTTCCATTCTGTCTCTGGCTTCCCATGAAGAGCAGGTTCCCTTAGCACCAAAGTTAGGGAGCATTTCTGTTACAGTATCCATCATGGGGGGAGGGGAGGGGGATGTGTGTTTGGAATGCTGAAGAAGGAGGGGCATCTCCAAAGGCATCACTAATGAAAATATTCGTTCTAAGTGAGAGAAAGGGTTCTAATCAGTCTGCCTCATTTTAGGTTATTAATGTAATTGAAAACACAGTCTACCTAAATCATGCAAATTATATGCAGGGTGAGGAATTTTTTCTGCTATCATAATGATAATCTAAATAAAATGTGGGTTGTAAGTGGAGTTGTGAAATACTGGATCTGAGATTAATATGAAATGCAAAGATTAAAAAAAGATACGCATAGTGTAGAGCTGCAACTCTGCTTTTATGACATTTGAAACCCTGATTTATGATCATTGTAACCAGGTTTTTAACTGTATGGAAAATGGAATGAGGTTAAACTTAGTCATATTAGCATTAGAATTACAATCACAACACATTACAATGGACTAATAAATGTGACTTTTTGAGTAATGAAATTGCCATCAAGGCCCCGTTAAGTGGAATGAGGTTGTAATTGGAGTTGAGCTGTACAGGGATGGGCAGAGGCTGCCAGAGTGCCCACAGCATCCCAGACACCATGGGCAGTCCTGGTTCCAGTCTCTACCTACTGAGTGCTCCCATAACACCTGAGAGCACCCAGATCTGCTGCTGAGTCCCATGAAGCCTGAGCAGCTGGAATCCTTGTTCCAAGTCGTTTAGGATCTTTTGGGAAGTGGATATGGATTGTGTGTGAAGAGGCCCAGGACAGAGCTGAGATAAAACACTTAGGTAAACATAGGACAGAAAAAAAGGACAGAAATTATTTGGTGTTCCAAATTCATTTCTTCAGGAGCATTTCTTTGCGTGCACCAGATATTGCTCTTCAGACTAATGTCATGGCTTCTGTTACGGACAGAGCCTGGTGGCTACTTCCATATGGCTTCTCTCCTTTTAAAAACATTTTCACTACAAGGTGGTGTTTGAAGGCTGTGTATAAAACACAGCCCAAATTGTATTCACATACAGATCAGCCTGGTTACATTGATGTCAGTGCTGCTGGTCCAGCCTGTTGGGCACTGCATCCTCACAGTGGAGCCACAGCTTAGCTCCCAGAAAAGATTTTTCCCCCAGGACTTCATTGTATTCCTCATTCTTTCCCCCAGGAGCCCTGTGGGGAGGAGTGGTGTCACAGTGCACGGGATGGCCAGCCAGCCTGGGAAAAGGCCGTGGGAGCATGTGGAGAATGAACAGTAATGTGTAGCATCCCCAGCTCCACAGGTCTTTCCAGCAAAACAAACATCTAACCCTGAGTTACAGGGAGAAGCAGCACATTGCTCTCCCTGTGTTACACGTCCCAGTGGTTTCGTGTCCCCCAGTTACTAATGAAGACTCTAAATTTCCTCTCAGCTTGGCTCCCTTTGGTTCTCACACTGGCTCCCATTATGTTTGGAAGAGCTGACTTGAATTCTAGTGCAAAGAGTTACTCCTGCCATGGAGGGTAGGCTTCATCCTGCAGTTCATCCTTGCTGCATGGCCTCCTGCCCTGTGTCACCCTCAGCTGTAATGTCAAGCTTCTGGCATTCATGGATGCATCTGAGGGTCGCAGACCTGGGGGACTCTGGCTCCATCTGAGGCAGAGGACGTTGGACTTCTGTCTCTCCTGAATTTTTTTCCTAGATGTTGAGGTCCATGAGGGTTGTGTAACACTCATCAGAACTGAACTGCTGACTTATTAGAATCAAAGGAGGTGGTTTAATCCACTGCTGCTGTTTAGTGCTCATCTCTGTGTCCTTTCCCTGGGTTTTTCCAAATGAATTTCTTTTACAGGCGTGTCAGAAATGAGCATTTTGTGGGTCATAATTTTGATATCTCCATCACAGTGTTGGTACCCTATTCCCATTCTTTGGACAACTCCTAAATGGTGGTTATGTTTGGTTTTTTCAGAAATGCAATTAATTTACTTTGCAAATGCCTTTCTAGATCAGCATCAGGGTGCTAAATTAGATCTGACCATACAGAGATTTTCTTTAACCCTTTTGCTCTCTGTTTTTTTCCACAAACACAAGCAATTGGTGCCCTGTGTTCACGTGGGGTTGGCTGTTTTATAGGAAATAAGGCAGGTATCTTACATCAACCAGAGCTTCTTCTCCCCGCCTTTGTGTGATACAGAGCAAATAGTCCATACACCTGACAAAATTCTGCTCCTGTCCGGTTGCAAACACAGTCGCGTCCTGTCCAGAACCTGGTGGTACCAAGGATCAAAAGGATATGGTTCCCTGTGTTTGTATTTCCCTTGAACAAATGCAAAAGTGAATGTCTGAGCCAGGATGGCACTTGGTACCCCTTCTCCCTGTAGCCCAGACTTGCACTGGCAATGCAGGCTGGCCAGGACAGTGTGGCACTCAGTGCACATAGGCAGGAGGAGCAGGCTTTGTTTGCTCCAGAGGTTCTCCTGGGCTTCTGGCACTCCCTGTGGCACGCTTGCTGCCTCCTTGGCTCCGCTGCTGCTGCCGCTCTCGCCGGAGGTCACTGCTGGCCTCTGAGCCTGGCTCTTTGTCACTTCCACTCTTCAGACAGAGGCTGATGTGCCGCTCACAAGGAGCAGCCTCTCCTGACAGCCAAGCTCCGTGTGCTGCTCCCTTTGGACAGGTGATTGATTCCTCTGTAATACTCTTAAATGGGAGCTGTATTGGGATCCAGGGCTATCTCTGGATCAGACAGACAAGGTCTTTAGCAGTAATTGGGCCACCCTGTGTCAGGTGAACTGCCCTGCTTATGGGCCAAATGCAGATGTCACTTGGTGTCACTGTTGGAGGGGACGAGCGCAGCCATGAGAGCGTCACTGGTTTGTGGCACAGGTTCCAGCCCCATGCCTGGGAGAGCAGATCGTGCCAGCAGTGCTGAAATCATCGCTTGTGACACCAGTGGTCACAGATAATCAGGGCTCACAGGCAGCAATGTGGGCATTTTTTTGTCGTATGTTAATATCCAGCTGTGCTCTGAAAGGTGTGGGGCCTCTTAGATTACTAGCTCCAGTGGCTGTGCCTGTGGAGGAGCCCCACAGGTGCTCTGGTGGCAGCCTTGACCTGGCTCTCTCAAGGCCACACTGCAGTCTAATGTACAGCAGCCTTTTGATGGTATTTATTCTTCTAATAAGCGTTCCACTAAGTGGCAAGTGACAGCAAGAAGACACTGTGAGGTGGAGGCAGTGCTGGCACTGGGAGAGGTGCTGGTTTTTGGGTATAGTGGCTTTTGGGGTTGGGTTTGCACCAAGGACTTGTCCCTGCAGCCCTGTGCTGCAGCCCCATGTGGTGTGCCGCCGTAGAAGCCTTCCCCAGTCTGTGTCCACGACATCTGAGCTGGATGTCACCCGGGCTGAGTGAGTTTGGGTATATCTGCGTGTATGTGAGTGTAGTTATCTCTGCATGTACGCAGAGTGACATAAATCCATTGCACAATGTCATATACTAGTCTGAAGAATAAACTTTTCTGGCTTCTCTGCTGGATGCTGCTGGTCACTGTAGGATCTTAATACAGTCCATCTAGGCTGAAATCTTGGGACTGATGAACCTCTTCCCCCTAAGCCCAGGATAGTCCCAAAATCCTGCTTTGTTTTTCTTACCTGAAAGTCTTCTGACCCAAAACAAAAACAGACATCTGACTCATGGAAATAGAGGGCTTTAGTGTGATGATATACCCAACGCAGAACTGCATGGTTTAGGTGGTTTGTTAGGGCATGATGATAGCTACTTCTAAAATGATTTGCAGTTAGGTCCCAGGAGCTGTTCATCCAGGCTCTGGTTCATCCAGTCAAAGAATCAATCCTCTTGGTTTCAGCTTCCCAGGAAAGTGCTGAGTGATCCTCACGTGCTCCTGCCCTCCCCCCTTCCTTGTTGTTTACCCACTGCGTTGTTGTTTACCCCTTATCTTTTGTTATCCACACTGCTCTCTCTTCTCTGGGTTCATCTACCAAGGCCTCTCGGGGCTTCCCTGCTGCACGTGCTGCACACGCTGGGGTGCTGGAGCTGTTTGCTCCCGTTACTGCTTTGCCAGTTGTGGTGATTTATTCAGCTCCTCTCACAGCTGACGGGCCGAGCCTCTGTCAGTTCAGGAGTGTGACATAGATAGTGCAAATGGTACTAATGAGGGAAAGTCCTCATCAGCTGGAGCTCTGATGCTCTCTGATCACTTGTTCCTTAGGCTGTAGGCAAGGCCAGTAAATAAAGTACACCTTTGAGCCAGGTTCTGCCGTGCCACGGCTGGCATTCCAAGTGCTTCCTTCTGAGGCCTGGGAGTACTCTCCTAGGGTGGGCAGCAGGCTCCCAATGAGCACATGTGCTGCTCTGGGCATTCCTGGCACCCTCCCCGGGCCCTGGCTGCCCTTGCCAGTGGCAGCAGGCTCTGGAGCACCCGAGTAATCCTCTTGAGCTGACAGACACCTGATCAGTGGGTCCAGGGGGTTTTTATGCAGGCTTATATCCGATGAAATCTCCCAGTTTTACTTTAATTGCTGTTGGCAACATGTGGTCTCTGATAAAAAACATATTTTCTGTCGAGATTGCATTCATCAGTTGGGCTAATTTTTCCTGGCCCTCCACCCATCAGAGCTTCTTTGGAAAGGGAAACAGCAGCTTGTGGGTTAGTGGATGCCAGGCAACTGAACAAAAAGAGAGAGAGGGAGAGGGAAGAAAAGGAGCTCCGTGCCCGCTGCAGAGCGTTTGCACAGAAAGGCCTGGAAGGGTCCTGTTCCTCGCCGCCCTGCCGATCTGGTGCATGCTCGGGTGGCGGGAGAGGGAGCGTGTGGCCCGTGGGCCCCGTGGCCGGCGCGGACCCGCACTCGGAGCCCGGGAGGCCCGGCAGGAGCCGCTGCGCAGACAGCTTGCGCGCCTGACACGCTGCCAGCACCAGAAGCTCGCCGGGTATTTCTGTCTTGGCAGATGCACGTTCTGTTGTAAAGGTCTGTTCGACTCGTGCCTGCCTCGTTCCCAGGTAATGCTCAGCACAGGCTTGCAGCAGCATTTTCACAGCCTGTACTATGGGGCTTTTCCTTGACACCGGGAAAAAAGAGGGGAACTGGTGTATGATGCAACTCCGGGTGGATTGCTGTCAGGATGTGGTTTCCCAGATGTGCTGATCCCAGCTCTCCATGCCAGCAGCTCCCAGGCTCTTGTGGGAATGCTGTGTGTGACCCTGTGCCTGCATGTGATTAAATAAGACAAGAGGAAGAGTGTTTGGTGGGTAGGCACCCTGCCACTTGCTGAGAATTGCTGTGTTGGCTTAAACCACCCCCCAGAATCTTGGGA